>JAGFBZ010002311.1:0-224115 GCA_018398805.1 Hirundichthys speculiger
ATCCCTCAAATAGAGATAATAACCGGTTTAGGGTTTAAAAAGGCTCCGCACGGGTCCGTGAACCGTAGTGAAACGTGCGAGGGGGTGTTTTGTAAGATAAATGCAGGCACGTGAGAAAAGGTCTTACCAACTTTTAAGACATGAGGGATTGACGGGTGTGTCTCCCTCCTGTCAATCAATGTCATGGGGTTCTTGTAATTACTGCTGCAAAAATCACTTAAAAAACTGACAAAATAAAACTGCACATTCATTTTTTTTTCTAAAACAGTTTATTAAATGCTTTCAAGAGATTTGGTCCATTTGTGTGATCATAAACTTCCAACCAGGGAGGAGGAAAGAGAAAACAAAGTCAAGAGGAAAAAAAACAAAAAAAAACATAAAATAACAAAATCTAAAAAATACAGTACAAAAAGAGGCCTTGTTTTTTTTCCACTTCTTACAACCCTGGTTTCTTCACTTAAATTGCTGAAAACAACTGAAATAATGACATTCCTTTAATTTGTTAACCAATTCATGAAGAACGTCTTTCGTGGCTGTGTTGGTGTGTGTCAGTGCTGCAGATCGAGGGACAGGTGAGGCAAAAAGTACAGGTATGTCACTTGAAGATTTGAGGAGCTGAAATTTCATTTCACGGCACAACAATGATGACCAGATACAACTCTGAAACTCGGGTTACACTGAAACAAATGTCACTTTTGCCAGAACATACAGTAGCCTTCAAGTTATGAGGAAACCTGTTTCAATAACTGTCAACATATTATAATATTGCATATTAACACAATGCTTTTTGTCATAGGTGGTTTATGTTGTAGCTTTTAGCATCTACAGAAGAAAAACAAGTTTTTATAAAAAGTCATCACTGAGTATGAGAGAAAAAGTAAGGAAAGTATCAGATGTTGGGATGTGCTGTACATATATAAAAGATAATGAGGGGGCTTCTAGGTAGAAGGTGTTTCTTAGGTAGATCTGCTGAGCTTGTAACCCTTTGAGAAACCGCTTGTCAGGGATAATGATAATATAAGTTGGACTATTTACCGAGCACTGAAAGAGGATGGCAGAAAATGCTTCAAGTTTGGCATAAATAATTAATCTGAGTTATCTGCTTACATCACAAACCACATGCAACCAAATGGTTGTGGCTGGTTTGAATGCGTGTCCAGCACAGATCATCAAAGTGCAGGATAAAAAACATACAGCTCAGGAAAAACAGACCAATGTAATGTTAAATCTTCTCCACGCCTGAAGACTTTATGATAAAATAAGTCAATTTGGTCATTGAAGAGCCAAATAGTGATTTTGGCACTCAGTTTAGAAAAACATAAGGTTTCCTTTACTGATCAGCTTTACCTTTTCAGAATGTCAGTCACATCTAATCATGTAGTCTGACAAAATAAACACCTGAAACTGGATCCCAAGTTTTGTTTTAGCAAGTGTTATCTGGTAAACTGTTGCAGCCACGCAACTCCCCAAATATTTTTATAATTTGTATGCCTTCAACGACACACCCAGAACATGCAGCTCAGGCACCCGTAGTTTTGTTTTCCCCTCAGTGTATGTCAGTTATATAATTATTCTGGACTTTCTTCAACACCGAAGAGGAGACTCACCTCAAATGCTTTTCTTTTCTTTTTTTTATTATTTAGCTTTCCTCAAGTGAACTTAAAAAAATTATAGCCATATTCAATATCAATGGAACTTCAAAATGACCGTTCTCCATGCTCATGTGCATCACTTGGGCTTGTGACTGATATTAGCTTTGTGTGCAAACTGAAATGAATGAGAGCATTTAAGAGTGGGTCACTCTCCGACTCTCGACCAACTTTTTTTTTTTTTTTTTTTTTTATACCTTGAAAAACAAACATTTATGACCACAGCACAGTTTTCCACGGCCACAGGAAAACAAAACAAAACCAAAAAAAAAAAAAAATACAGGCCACCATCTCTTATCTAAATTACCTTATAAGGATGTCTAAATATTATAATAGGGATCAGGTATTGTATATTGTATATAGTAAGTAGGATTATAAAATACGGTTATGTATCATTTCATAGGTGTAGTATATAGAATAAGGCGCTATACAGGAGTATATAGGCCTCTATGTATGCTATTGTTTCCAGACTTGTAGTCTGGTGAACCAATTGAAAGACAGTGTACAGACAGAGCTGTGCACTACTGCATACACAGATGCATATTTACCGTCTATTATATTCATACATGGATACATATATAAAGAGAGCTATACATTGCAATTAACATACATATATCAATAGCATATAGAAGAGAAATAAGAATAGTCAATAGATAGCAATCATTATAGTCATATTCATCATAATACTAGTAGTAGTAGTAGTGATACAATCCCTCAAAGATGCTAATATCTGGGCTGTTCCAGACAAGGGCTAGTTGTCTAATCCGCTGCCAAGTGACCATCAAAACAGATTTGTGATCTGTGCTCTTCTTAGAGTGGCAGTTCATCTAAATCCTGAATATATATATCAACTTTTCCTTAGTTTACATTTTGCCCACTGACTGGATTAAGACGGACTGCAGACGATGGAAAGGAAAAGGTAAAATGTTTCTTATGTCTTCCAACATTAAGTGCAGCTTCTCTGAACTAAGGGAAAAGAAGAGGAAAAAAAAAAAAAAACTCAAGCCGAGTGGCTCATTTCATTTCTGGGTTTCTAGTCAGTGTTGCTTTCAGTCTAAAACTCATTACATGATCTAATGGAAACCAAACAACTATGTCTGGAACAACCCATACAGAAGGAACATGTCAAAACAAAAAGAACCTTGAAAAGAAAAAAAAAAAAAAAACACAAACCTCACTATTGTCATCTAGTTCAGCGATACATGTTATATAGCAATACCTCAATAACAAGAAATTCTTCTATGTAATCAATACAGGTTTGAGGTTATATATTTATTAAGCTTAACTGCTAAGTTTATCATTTATTTTTAGTAGTATGTATATTATATGTATGTGTATGCATAATATGTGTGTATGTGAATAAAGACATCGTGCCTCCATCCATATTAAAGGCTTGACAAGATGGCAATAAATATCCTGCCCGTGTGTGCGCGCGCTCATTTTTGCATGGGTGTTCATGTAACATGTTCATGTGTTGTTTATAGGCACAAGATGCGGTTCGAATCCTTTCCCTGTCTCAAGTGAGCAGGTTCCCTATAATAAAAAGAATTATCTTGGGATCTCCTTCAGCGATCAAAAGCAAAACATTTGGATGTATGAGGAATACACATTTCCATCTTAAGGCTATGGGAGCATGATTGTTTTCCTTTTTAATGACACGTTGACCTCGGTTAAACTGAAGATGTGTCAGCTTGAACCTTGAACTCATGATTTTTCTCAATTTTTCATATTTAACTAAATATACATTCTTATATATATCCTTAATTATCTTTATCAATCGTTTGCTTCACCCTTTTCATCAGCTTTTGAAGTCTTATCAAATTACTAAAAACCCTCTCTTTTTTTGCACTACTTAATGTTTCAGTTCAAGTGAGGTCATTATTGTTTTAGAGAGATCAGCAGTCAGAACTCATCTACCCTCGGGACCCTGACTCTCTGCTGCAATCAATTTAGCTCTCCTGCAACAACTTCACATCTCCATTAGCTGCATGCCAGCACACATTAAAGTCCATAACTGCGAATTATCTTCTTGATTGCTTTGGCAACGACGGCTCCAAGCCATTAGCCCTGTGCAATTTAGCCGCAGGTCTTCAATATTTTGTTTTGCACAGTGCCTTTTATCCCTCTTTTTTTTTTAAACCTGAGAGGAACTGACATTTAAGCACGTGTTGATTCACAAAAACTTGCAACTATTTAAGTCATATGTGAATCTCTGTGTGTGCGTGCGTGTGTGTGTGCTCATCTCAATATAGGAACAACTGGTATGATTACACAACTAAAGAGGGGGAACTGTACTGTTACATATGTTTTTGAGCATGTAAGTATACTTACATACATTTCAGAACAATAACATTTTAAATCATTAATTTCCTTGTCTGAAGGCCCATGCAGGCGTTACATTCATAATGTTCTACCAATATGGCAGACTATATAACAAGGAAGTGTTACTCCTCTTAAAAAAAAAAGGTCAGTCAATGTCCATGAAGTTGCATTGACGGTCTTATTTTATTCCTGTAAAGGAAAGAAAGATTTGGTCGTGAGCTTACGGAGGCGTGTCCACCATGAACCTCTTTTGCCAATGCTCCATAGTTTATTTCAGCTTCGATGGCTGTAGAAAGCACCGAGAACTTGTCGTTTTTGGCACTTTAATATTTCAAGTTCATGAGTGCCTATATGTTAATCGTTCGTCACAAAGCAAATTTTGGATAGCGACCAGCGCACCCACCCCAAGCATTGTTACAGTGCTACAAAGACCTTTTTTTTTTTAAATGGGAAAAGAAAAAAAAAGTTCCTGGTGGACACACATGCTCAGAAGATTGGGGGAATACTAGCAGATTGTGTTAATCAGAGCAAAACTAGTTACGTGTGGAATTTTTGTTGCAAAATCTGCTTAAGGAAAACCTAAAGGTGCCATATGTAGCAAGATATAAATCAAAACAAAAAAACCCAGAGTCCTGAATTTTACTTACGAATCTCTTTTGTTAACCGGTGCCACTGACTTGTGTGTTGTGTGTACATGTTTGGGTGCGTACGCATGTTGTCGAGGGAGGGTCGAAGGATTTTTGTGTCTGCTTTCTCACTGGACTCGATGCTCATGGCCATCATACTGGCAGGATGACGGACCGTTCAGTCGTAGCTGGTGCGGCAGGCCGATCTGTGTCTCTGCAGCTAAACAGCGATCACCTGCTTTTAGCCAACACAACACTCAGAGATCGTCACCGTCTGACAAATGCCGGCCTCCCTGAAAGTATACACAACACATTTTATGAAGAAGGATCTGCAAGTCAAGTATATCTGATTTTTCTGAGAAGCTGTTAAAGAAATCAAAAGGTTTATTTTATTTATCTATTTTAGCAAGTAGTAACAGTGGAGAGAATTTAATGAGAAATGTTAACATTCAGGCCGCTGAAAGAGTGTCACTGGCTCTAATATGGGCGTTATGACCAACTTACTAGGCCCTCTGTGTAGTCTGCTGTTATGGTGACCTGCTTGTCATCTGGAGGCGGGGTCACAGCAGAGTTATCTGTCCGCCTGCTCTGATTGGTGAGCTGCAGCCACAGTTCGTACATCTGTTGCATGTCTCTTACTAAAGAGAAATGAGGTAAGATTACAACAGAAAAGTCACAATTTCAATAACCCTGTAGAGGGTTCATTTAGGCCGTTGTCATAAAGGCAACAAACCAAAAAGAAACCACTAAGAACCCTAAACGTCTTCACAGGACCTGTATATAACTTAACAACAGTTGCTATAAAAAGGCACAGGCCTGCAAAGATCAGCAGAACACATCTGACCGAAAGGGGAGGCTTTGCTGTCTAAAAAGAGCATTTGACCAACAAGAGAGTTTCTGCACTAAACATAAAAGAAAAGACCATGTTTTTAGCTCAAGACTGCACTGCTCAAGACAGATGATTCAAGATACAGTTGCTGGCCACAGTAACAGAATACATATGATGGAATTATAGAAATAAATTGTAAAAAATACAAAGAACAAGAATAGGGCGGGAAGGAAGGAAGGAAGGAATGGCAACAGTTTCCCTGTTAACCTTCTTACCACTAAAACAAGTACTGGCTGATAATGTTTGGTGTCCAATTCTTCTAATTTAGCAAAAAAGCAAATCCACTGAAGAATGACCGAAAATTAATATCACATTTGGGAAAAGTCCAAGTCTAAGCTGATAACCGAATTCCATCCAATCCAGTCTGTCAAATGCAAGAATTTTGCATACAGTATTGGTGACAAATTTTTGCAAGTTGACCGTTACAGGAAATACAATCAGAAAGTTACTTCCGCTCAAGAGTCCAACATTTGCTTCAGAGGTAAAGGCCACAATTCTTTTTTCATTCAAAAAAAAATACTTGTTTTTGCTCTACAGTCATGGAAAAAATTATTAGACCACCATTTTTTCTTCACTTTCTTGTTCATTTTAATACCTGGTACCACTAAACGTCATCATGTGACTAAACACAGAAAGAAAACACTGAATGCATAAAAGCAGTGTTTTTGGCAGTACAACGCCATAGCTATTGATGTAAATACTTAAGTGATTTAGGTTATAATCAAGAAAACCTGGAAAATGGTAAGATATCAGCTCTTAATAAAACTCTTATGAGCAATCTTTGTGGTTATCGTTATGTTTGTCAACAAATGTACCTTTAGTTGTACCAGGCATTAAAATGAACAAGAAACTGAAGAAAACAGGGGTGGTCTAATAATTTTTTCCATGACTGTATACATGTTTGTACTGATGGTCATCCATGTCAACTTTATCTTTCTGCACTGCTCAATTCAAGATCAAAGGCCTATTTGTCCAATTATTTTTAAGAACATTATCATTTTACACTCTAAAACATTTTCTAAAAATACGAGCAATAATAGAAAGATTCAATCGACATTAAAATACACAAAAACACGTCATAGACCATATTTACAAATCCACGCTTGTCCTGGGACGAACTGTGCACTTACAGTTGTTGTTCTTCATGTATGTCCAGACGTCCCTCTCCTCAAGACTGTGAGCAAAGGAGCAGTTCCCAATATAGTGGCACTTCTTCTGCTTCATCACATGGACACACATCTGCTTGAGACATGTCATGTGTGAGCTGTTAGAACACCACTCAGCTGGATTTGACATATGAGGAAGCAAATGCAGATCATGGCGGCAGACAACTCACGTCATATTGCTGTGGATAAGAGCGGGAAAAAGGGAGAGGCCGAACAACGACCCACTTCTTCTTCTCGAATGATTTCACAAGCAGGACCCTGCGCTCCTTTGTCCAACTGAAGAAACACAAATCAAAGACAATTATACACAAATTACAAAGCAGACGAGCCTGACAGATTACTTGTGCTCATAACTAAAACAAAGATGGTGTTTGTGCGGGCGTGAGCCACACCGTACCTGTGCCGAGCCTTGGCAGTGCAGTACTTGAGGTTCTTATCAGGCTCGTTTACCTGACCTTCTCTCCAGCACTGACCACAGACGAACTTCATTTTCAGGTTGAGGGGGCGCCCCCTACCACCTCCTGCTCCCAGTCCTCCTACCCCAACACCTACTGGACTCACACCACCTGCCCCCAGGCCATCTCCACTCGGTCCACCAACACCGACCCCAATTCCTCCGAGGCCTCCAGTAGGTACACTGCTGCTCGGATGGGGTATGTGGATAGGCTGAAATACACAGGTTGCAGATTACATTTAGAGATGATGCATGCATTTCCACGACTCGCGCTTCAAGATCATGCATTCAATTCCTAGCAAAAAAATCTCACGTGGATTTTCCCCTTAGGTGGAACAAGTGTGATTCAGGTTTACGCGTGAATATTTTCAACTTTCTCAAGTATGACAAAAGAAAGTTTCAGAAGACAGAAGGACAGGAGAGAGAACACCATTTCACCGATGTTGCATCCCTGCTTTCAATAACTACATCTACTCTGGTTACTGGAAAAAAAAATCCAAGTACTCTTTTCAGTTTTACCTTTTGCTGCTTCTGTGCATTCTGCTCCAGCCTTTGCCAGTGTCTTTTGGACTCCTGCACCATCTCTTCATGGGTGATACCTGGAAAAGAGAGAGAAAAAAAGAGAGTGAGGAAAAAAAAAATCACAGCCAACTTAAACTTACTAAAAACATGTTTACATCCATATTTCCATACTGTCATCATAAGAGACATTACTTAATATCAAACATGGTGCAGGTCTAAAACAAATGAGAGTTCATAATGATTAAATAACACCAAAATATGTACAACAACTGGAAACATCATTGTGTTTTCCCCACCAGTGTCCTGCTGCAGAACCCAACATTTGAGCTCGATGACAGAGTGAGCGAACGAGCAGCTGTCCTCACGCTGGCAGCCGTAGCGCACCTCGTGGCGGCAAACGTCAAACTGGCAGAGTGGGTGTAGCGGTCGGATCTTACTGTAACGTACGTTGGCTGACCTCACCACATGGACCAGGCACCTGTTAAGGTATGGGAAAACACGCTTTTTACATTTTTGCAGGTCTCAATGGAGCAGTCCTTTGAAAAAGAGCAATCAAATTCAGTTTTATTTAAATTTTTGAGACAAAGTTTCTCGACATTATTAGTCAACCCAAATAAACTGATCTTTAAAGCAACATACATCTAAATGAAACCGCAGAACACCTATGACACTCACTTATTATCATCGAATGGGTGTCTTGCTGTGAGGTTTGAGCAGACTGCTAAGTTTTCTTTACTGCGTTTGCTGATGATGCGAGGCTTACTGTCAAAACATTCCTATGGAAAAAAAATACAGATCAGACTTTCATTTTTAAATTGAATTTCTGGGAGAGACATAAATGTAAAAGGACTGTTGTCTCACCTCACAGAGGAACATGAACATGCCCATGTGGAGCTGCAGCAACCTGGTGACGCTAAGCGCCCGTCTCTCTGTGCTGCCCAGTGGATCAAACAACAGTTCTCGGCTCAGTGCACCCTTCCTCTCCTGCGTCCACACGTCGATCTCCTCCTGGCAGTAAGCGAATGTACAGTTTTCCCCGTACTGGCACTCCTGACGCTCCTGTACTTCTGTTGGACCCACAGAGAGAGATGACGTTAAATAGGAACCTAAAATCTGACTGTCACTGCATCTAGCTTGTTGCAATTTCTCCAATTTAAAACATGCATTTATATCCAAAAATGTCAATGCACCTTTACAGAGTACGAACGCCCCCAGAAAGTTGTTCCGTGCAGGTCTCGGACGAATCCTCTTCCACGTGGGGTCATCTGTGTGTTTGAGACGACACAGCAGCACATCTCTCTTACAGCGGTGTGCCGCCTCTGGCTGATATTTGTAGTCCATCACTCGTGGACCTGCAAACAGGGAGAAAATGTTAGGTAAGTGATTCATTAGGGCTTTTTTTTATTGTTACTGAGGACCAACTGTAGCAAGTACTGGATGACTGGGGGAGCACGACAGTTCATGTCTCAAAAACAAAACTTTTGGTGTCACTAATCATTCTCAGCTGGGTGCGGTCTACGCTACATGTAAAACGCCAGTCTGACAACAGCAGATGCTAAATTGACAGCGATGTTAGCTGTAGGACCCGTCCTCGTATTCAGTCCTCCTCATGTGAAGACCACTGAGTCTATGTGCATGAGCTCATTGTGCAGGGCTGCTGACAAGGTCAGAACAGCCCCACTGCCTCAGATCCGACCGCTTTATTTGGTCTCACTACCCTTTTAAACTACGTTCATTCAGTCCATTCCTATCATTTACACATAAAGACTGGTATGCCAAACAAAGGCCATAAGGTCTTTGGTCATTACAATCCACTCCACCCACAGATATCTCCTCTGAATAGTTATGAACATGCCAGTCAGCAGCTCATAAAACTGGCCTCCCTATCTGCTACTGGCTCTCACCGAGACGTGGATCCAAACTGATAACACCACTGCCCTTGGCTGTCCTCTCCATTTATCTCAGTCTCCCAGACCTCCTTGAATATCCAAGTTTTATGGCGGCTGCTCAAGTTACCGTCTTTTGAGATAGTTATTTACAAGACAGTCGGGCAGCCTCGTGGATGAACATTAGGTTCCATTTCAGAAACAACCTCTTCAACTCATCTTAGGTGACATTAAGATACACCAACATTTTCAGGTCTCTGGGCATTGTCAAGGGTAAGCAAACATTCACCTTTTCCCTAGGGTGAGGGTTGCCCACCATCACGCCTCCTGCTGCTTGTTAAGGCACCTTCAGAAAATCACCCATGTTTTCACTGCAAGTTGCCTCCACTTTTAACTCATCTCAACTTATTTCCTCCGTAGAAGGTAATGATGTCCATCTTCAAAACACTAGACAACCCTCCACTTCCTCCAGGTACAAACCTCTTTGCTATTACCGTCTCTGTAAAGAAATTAGAAGTCAGTTGTCAATTCAACCAGTCTCCTTTGTTTAAATGGTATACAACTTTCCCACCCTGCTCTTCAAGAGGGCAACCTCATGCCAAACATTTAGCAGCGCTACAGCAGGTCCTCAACCTCTCCAGTCAACTCCACGTGGTTTATATTATTCATCGCTCTTACTGAGAGCAAGATTAAAGCTACTGACAGCAGCCTTGGCACTAGTCATGATAAATGTGTGCTGGATTCAGTTCCCATCAACCACCTTTGCCAAAACTCTGCAACTACTGTACCAGCATTGGCAATGAAGACGAAATGCATCACTGAGAGTCACTGACCCAGTTATGCAAGTTCCATTTCTGTGAAAGGTTAATGTCAAAATGATTTTCAAAGAGATCTCTGACTTCCTAGTGCAGAACAACCAACTCGATCCACATCAGTCTGACTTTAAAAGGCGCCACTATTAATGCCAGACTGATCTATATCCAGGAAATTGTTCAGTAATAGGACGCCTGAGCAATGTCCTTGATTCAAATCTGTCTGTCTTTAAGAGTAGCCACTGAGATGACTCACATATCTGTAACAGAGGCCCTAAAGGTAAGTTGAGCTGCAGCACAGTCCCTAATTCACATCTTAGTAAATCTCTACAAATTTTCACATGGCAAACCATGGCATCTTACCCTCTATGTAAGATGCCATAGTCATGGACATTTTAGATACAGAACACATGGTATGAGTAGTAGGTCACTGGGCCTTCTTTAATGCAGATGCCTTTTGAACAAGATGCTCCAAGGTTTTATACTGGGACCCCCACCACTTTGCATTATACCCCACCTCTGTAGGCTTGGTCATCAGCTCACATGGTTTCTTGTATCACTGCTATACGATACCCACTCTGAGTCATATAATTTGACGCCGCTCTAAGCACCAATCGCAGGTTATCTCTATGACAAACACAGATGTAGAAACACCATCTTCAAAAAACCTCTCCAAGACTGATTATTTGGCCATTCCAGACAGTAGCTCATTCAACACAACATGAACATAAAAATGACTTTTACAGCCAGCCTCTAAACAAAGGTTTTAGTAAACCCGGGTGTCACGATCAACAATCCATTGTCCTTGTGTAACCATGATGTACACTTCTGCCATATCACTTTGCACCTCACAATATTTAAAGAGAAAAAAAATAAAATAAAAGATCTGGTGTAATCTGGGTCAGTATGCCACTCAACTCCTAATACTGGCAATTGTTATTTCTCATCTCCTCTACTGCAATGCTCTTCTAGCAGCTAACAAATAACACCCTGCAAAAGCCTTAAAAATGACCTGGAACACAACAGCATCTCTTGACCTTCCAACCAGGGCGCCCATCAGTTCTCTACACACTGAGTATTACTGGCTACCCATGGCTGAACAAATAAAATCAGCTATTCAACCTTAGTTATACAGGTTCATCCTTCAGCTAGTAATGCCATCATTATCCACAAGACAGTCTCAATCCAGCCTATTTCCAGTGGTATCAGAACAAGAGTGTCCCCTTTCTACCTTCAAGGAATTTTTAAAAATGCATCTCTTTCCAAAATCAACTCCTCTCCTAATGCACCTTACCTGCTCTGTCCGTACTGTCATTTTAATAAGTTTAAAACTATATTGATGTACCACAGTTTCTTACTGGACTGAAGGTTACATGTCATTCCTCGTGTTTGGGACAAAATTGCCTTCTAAATGACTACATTTTGTGTAAATGTAACTTTATCCAACCTATTCGGCTGTAACAGGCGTGACAAGCCTGCCGAAACTCGTGTGTGGCTGCCAGAGGATTCCTGGAAAGCAGAGAGAGGTTGGTTCCTGCCGGTCCATTCTGGATAAGAGATTACAAATAAAGAACACTATTAACGTTCATAACCACATATGTATTTCAATGCGTTAGAATACACAGATAATTATTCAATAATATTAATTCAATTATTTTACTGAATCAGACACAGAAAATGATAAAGGCAGTACTTTAAAGTGTGTTATACTCACTGCATGTGAAGTACTGTGGTTGCGAATTCCAGGGATGAAGCTGTGAGACACTCGTCCCCCTAAAGACGACGGGTGAAAGAAACTGATGTCAGACGCCATATTGCAGTGCTGTTGACTTGCGCACTCTGCTGCACATTTGAGATTAATGGCAACTTTCTAAGACCAGTGCTCTGGCAGCGGATACTCAAAGACACTGCAGCAAACTACTGCAGTAACTTCACTCATGCGTCTGTCTGTGATGTTGTTGGTTATGTGGCTTCGCCCTGCTACAGAAAGACAGAAGTCAAAATGGACCTGTAGTGGAGTGAAGCTAAATCTTATGAATAATTGATATTGTCTAGTGCAGCTACTGTCTGAGCTATTCACAAATGCTTCTTTGCTCTTTATTGTTTTTGTGCTTTTTCCTCTTTGTGATGAAATCTTGTGAGAACGTCCCCTTCCTGGTTCAAGCTAATAGGTGATTCCTGTTCCAACATCAAACCAAAAACATATGTCCGCCATTTGCACTGTAACCTCCGCCGCAACCTGATGAGCACCTCCTCCCTACTGCAACCATGCGTCGGGCCGAAGTGGACTGCATGAAATCTTAATGGTCCACTTAGCAGAATTGCTTCTATGCATTTCCAGCAACAATGCCTTTTTTGCCATTTTTTTTATACTAAAGAGACAGATTGCTGTTCAGTCAGCAAGAGTTACAAATGGAGCGTATACAATAATTTAAAGATGCACATTGTTTGGTTTACTTTAAAAATGTTATTTTCTATTATTTCTAATGACTGGAGATAGAAATTCTGTCTGAACAAATGCTGGCAATCATGCACACCATAAATGTATCTTTCCATGAAAAGAAAGAAAATGATAACATCTAACTTTCACCCTGTGCTTACCAGGGAGAGTGTACTCAGACAATGAGTCAAGCCCGCCAGTGACGACTCCATTCCCTTCTCCATCTGTGCTGCCAGCGGAAAAGTTTCCCAGTGCGTCCTGCGCCTGGGTGGAACCTTGGTCGCACAGTGGCGAGTATGGTTCCAGAGGGGGTATGTCACTTATGGAAGAGCTGAAGAAGGCTGAGGGAAGCTGGGATGATGGGGCTGGAAGGCTGGGTGAGTAAGGAGGCCGGAGGGCGACAGCTGTGTTGGGAAGGTTGGTGGGGATAGCACCCTGAACTGGACTCTAGATGAGGAGACAGAAGATGAAATAAGTAAAAAAATAAATTACCAAAGTTGTTGAGTAAAATGACCCACAGTCATTAATTAATTTTTAATCCATCTGTATCCTTCACTGACCTCGCTGACTTTTTTGGGCATACATTCCAAAAGGCTGTCCAGCTCGTCCTTAATAATACTGCTGCTGCATTCGTCCATGTGCTCAGACACTGGGACAGAGTACGGCATGGGGGGCAAAGCCTGGCTGGGGCTCTCTGACAGGTCCGAGCATGAGGTTACCACAGGGGTTGCCGGGTCGTCGCTTACTGGGATGGGCGTGGCCAAAGGAGCAGGAATGCACTGCGCGCTGGACAGGTCAGCTGAGGTGAGAGAATGAGTTAATGGAGGAAAGCATGTGGGAATGAGAATAGAAGAAGAAATATTCAAGGTCTGCGGGTATTTCATACTTGGACCTATTTCACCCAGAGACTCCAACCCATTTGAGGACATCTTAAAGAGAGAGAGGGGGTGTCAAATAAATCAAAAAATAAATAAATAAACATAAGCTCTTATTTAAACACCACCTTGTATTACAGGGTTTTTAATCAGACAGCACCACCTACTTCTCCAGTGGGTGCAGAAGTTTCTCCGTGAGTCTCCCCTTCTGTGGATGCTGACTCTGTCTGTGGGCTCACATAGGCTTTGCGCACCTTCAGGCCCAGTTTGTTAGCCAGGTCCTGAGCGAGTTCACTAACCTGCCTGTCCTGCAAGATCAGATGCAAAAAAAAACACATAATGAGACGTATCCTAGGTTGTATTAATTATCAGGTAACTGACAATGATACAATCAATGCAGTCCATAAAGTTTCAAAATACAATTATTAAGACAATGTATCTAAATGTATTTTTGTACCCCACATTCCTGCATGAACTTAAACGCTATTGAGACCTGCAAATTTTAAACCAGGTATATACATTTTTTTTTATTTTCTATTAATTTGTTTTGACTGGTGATCACTTACATGTGGTGCTGTGAGGAGACATTTGGTTCCACACTCGTAAGCGTCTCTGAGTTGTCCCATCTCCCTCAGACAGAGGGCTTTACGGTACAGAGCCCTGCGACTGCCTTCTGACACACACAGCGCACTGTCGCAGTCCTGAACACCACGCTCATACTCCCGCTGAGACAGTTAAAGAGAGAACAGAAGATACGTTTTAAGAGCACTTATACTCTAGAACTGAAATTTTTTGTTTTTGTTTATGGACTACTTTAATAACCAAAGTAAGCACAAAAATCACTGCAATAAGACCCATACTGAGCAAGACCCCGAAATGCTATCAGTGCTATATTATATTATAGTATAGTATAGTATAGTATATCACTATACTATAGTATACTATAATATAATATAATATAATATACCTAGCCTTAGGTGAGCCAAACATGCTATCTTGTTGTGAATTTGACATCTTGTGAGCTAAGTGTTTTGCCTACATCACAAAGATGCATCTTTTGGATAAAAACATGCATCTTTACTGCGCTGTTCAGATCAGGAATAGCTTCACGGAGTGCTGCAGGTTTGGCTAAAATACATAAATGTTGAGAAGCAGCAGCAGATGTTGGAGGGAAAGCACGCCGGCTCTGAAGTCTAGGTTTTTGCTCAGTGGGTAACAGGCCCAGTCTACAATCTGGTAGCAGAGTTTTCTGCATAACTTCATGTGCATTTATTTGTTTTAGCTTTGTAGGCGTTCAGCTGGTCTGGGATCTGTGAATTACCATTGTTAGAAGACACACCCCACAGTGAGAACACTGCTCGTATCATGATGATTTTGAAACTTAATTTTGTTTACCTAGCAATTGTTTTAATCATTCATGTCTGACTGTTTAAATTATCTTTCTGTAATGTGACAAACTCTGAACAGACATTTACGTTTGTCACTCTTAAAATATTTTCCAGGCCTCCAAACGTGATCTGCAAAACCGTAGATGTGTCGTCCAACATCTTGTTGCCACAATTTAGGAAATATTGAACACCAAATTTAAAAATAAATGGAAGATTATTCATAAAATGATGGTATTAAAGACAAATCCGTCTAATTCTAATCAGTCGTTAAATCAGTTACACACAACGGATTCATATAAAGTTTGACATGCATCCTTTAAGAGATCTTTCCTCCTTACCATTTGGTAGAATGCAGCAGCCCTGTTGACATAGAGGCTCTCCAGCAGTTCGTAGGGGATGATGAGAGCCTCAGCCTGCGCATAGCGAGCAACGCTGATTCCCTCTCCATACTGCTGAGTTGCTAAACGCAGGTCTCCATCTCGATAACAAGCATTTCCTTCATCCAGCAAGTTGCACACCAATTGGGTCAGGAATGTCTAAAAGGATGAAGACAAAAGTGGTTAAATAAAAATGAAGAGATTAAAGGCTGAAGAAACAAGAATCTCAGATGGTGGTATAAACAAACTGTAGATCATCTTCCTTTCCTTTTCAGCTGTTCCCTTCAGGGGTTGCCACAGCAAATCATATATCTCCATCTAACCCCATCCTCTTCTCTCATACTAACAATCTTCATGTCCTCTTTCATTACATCCATAAATCTTCTCTTTGGTCTTATTCTCTCGCCCCTCATGCCCAGCAGTTCCAACATCATCATCCTTCTGCCAATATATTCATTATCTTTGCTCTTTACATGTTCACACCATTTCAGTCAGAGCTCTCTGACTTTCTCTCCAAAACAATCTAACATGTGCTGTCGCTCTGACGTACTTGCATGCTGTAGATAAATATATGTTAGGAAATAGTGGGAAACAAAGGATTAGAGCAAACCTCATAACTCTCTGGTTCTGGAAAAGGCAGTGATGACCTGGTGGAAAAAAAAAAAAAAGAAAATCATAAATTTCAGTGTTCATTATACAGACTTGGTGCACGCTTCAAATATGGTATTCCCTTACTGGATGAAGCTCATTGCCTTTTGAATCTCCTCTCTTCGTTTCTGACGTTCAAGATCCATAGCCTGAGGACAGAGACAAGATTTACTAGGAAAAAGTCAGTCTTCACTGACTGCCCATTAACAGTCTTGACAGCCACGATGAAATATCCACAACGTCCCATTTAAATGAATGTGTGAAATTATGTTGATTCGTTTGTAAACACCATTAACTACTTACACTCCACTAAAAACTGAGGCCTGCAAAAGAAAAAACTAATCCATCTTCAGATGTGAAACTCTCATTTGGTAACCATTCGCGGCGTTAACATTACGGGCTATTGTGTGATGAGACTGTACAGAGATAACGGAATCAGACGCAGGAAATGCGAGAATGTCTCGCTGCAGCCATCTGAATGTTTCATAACTTATAAACGTCAAAGTGAACACATTATTAACGTGAGCTGAACGTTACACCAACAGAGTCGCAGACGACACAGATACATCACGTCGGGTAAGCTGCTAATCTGGTTGATTTAAAGAACGCTACCTGAGTTTACCTGCCGACGGCTAGCCCGCTAACGCTACGTGCTAACTCGGGCTAAATGCTAACAACTCCAACTGACGAAAAGCACAGGAGCAAATACCGCATTCAGCGTTTATTTATTGCTTTCAAAAGCACTCGCTCTCCATCTCCCACGTTTACTAGCCGAGATAAAATATTGGGCTATTTTATATTCAAACCCAGATTTAAATAACCGCCTGGCAACTTAGTTGACTATAAGTGGGAAACCAAGCTAATAGCCAAACCATCACTTAGCACGGCAACTCACCGAGAGTTAAGTTACTGCGCTGTTCAGATCAGGAATAGCTTCACGGAGTGCTGACGTTAGAGACTGAAAAATATAGCAAGCCAAATATCAGTGATTAACCAGGCACATATTTGTAAGTTTACTGTCCGTGTCATTGGTGACTGGACGGAGCACGAGTTTCTCTGCTACTACAAATACAACTGACTGACTAACGTAGCTTCCTGCTATCGCAACAAGTTTCCTCCAAGACAAATACGACCATAAGGTGGCAGTAAAAACCGTTCACTGGTTTTCCTTTTTCTCCTTCATCTTTGACTTAAAGAAAGCTGGAAAGCACCTTTGTGCGCTTTACTGCCATCAAGTGGGACAAGGGGCACTGTACAAAAGATTGGTGGTAGGCAACCGCCCTCATTTCCAGAATGAATTTTTTTTTTGCAGTTCCTCTACTGGCCACTAGGCGCTGGCTCCAAAACAGAGCAAACTCTCTTGACTACCATGTTGAAATGCTCAGTTTTACACCAGAATTAAATATATTTACAGCCTGGTACAAAAATCGGTTTTGGTACCTATAGTATGATTTTTTTTTTTTTTTTTTTTTTTACCACGTCAGATTAAATTGTATGAAGCAATAAAGCTGACCAATCAGACGTCATTTGATGTGTTTGATTGGCAGCTAGCCCTTGCTGTCATCATTTTAGCTATTTAGCACTTAGCATTATATTGACTTCTGAGCTGTGAATAAAAACCAAACAGATTGTCATATTTTAAATAGAATATATCTTATTGTGCTTGTGTGTGGTGTTAATTGTATTAAGAGACCACCATGACTGGCTGTGGTTGGTCTAAAAGGATCTGAGGATGAAGTTTAGTTGCACAGCAGCAGCAGTCATTTCATCTCGCCACTGAAACAACATTTGAGATCAGAGGTCTGGCTGTGAAGGCCAGTGACTGGGGTGCTTGACTGCAGGTCCCAGCACAATTCCACTAGAAGAATCCTAAAATGATTCTCTGTGAGTGGTTTAGCCTGTCTTATTGGCTGGTCTAATGCGTGGGCTGTCAGCAGACACTGACAGCCCACGCTGTCAGTCCTGAATAATTTCAGGATTCCTCCAGGTTGAATTATGCTTGACCCTGCAGTCAATTATCCCAGCCTGCCCTTCCACATGGAGCTCCACGACTGGTCTCAGCTTCTGCGATGGCAGCCAGAAGGCCCCCAGCAGGACCTCCAAGTATGCCAAGGTAAGCCACAGAGCTTCACTGTGGGACCTGGCATGCTGGGGTCCAGCAGCACTTGCTTCAATTCAGCTCGGCCTCTCCCAGATTTCAAAGCATTTTAGAGCAGACGGGTGGCAGTATATGCTGCTCAAGCTCTTTTGAAGAAGCACAAAGAAAGAGGAGATCTTGTATACAGATTCAAAGATAAATTATTTTTCCATTCCTTCAAGACTGGAAGATGATCAGCAGAGCCATCAAGTAAGTTTTAGCAGAAACCAGTGTGAACCTGGTCCGGCCTTAAGAGGTTTTCAGGGGAGAACTGAGGGTAAAAAGCTATACCTCAGATGTGGAAACAAGACCAACAAGTGACTCAGTGTACATGAAAACAAGAACTAGCATGTAGAAAAATGGTAGTAGGTACTCTAAACTCATAAGTCCAAATTTTGAAATATTCGGCTGTAGCAGAAGGTAGTTTGTTCACCAAATGGTTTCAAACAACAATGTATGTCTATATGGTGAAGGTTCCTTGTAAGTTTGTAGCTGACAGAGTAAATGGTGTCCTTTTTGCTGAGAAATTCAGACAGATACTTTTATTCATCATCCAAAAGGTATGACTGGTGCCAAATCTATTCCACAGCATGAAAACAGCAACAAACATGTATCCAGTGTCATTAGCAGCTTTCTTCAGTGTTTAAAAAAAGGAAAAAAGAACAAGGAGTCCTGAAAGTTATGATATAGCCTCCACAGACCATTTGAGCTCATCATCATTGATTCTGTCTCAGATTACTTGAAGAGACAGAGATTTGAGGGAGTCTACATCCACAGATGATCTGTGGTTGGTTCTTGGATATGTTTAGGGCGGTGACACAGAATATTGATTTGATTTTGTTTTTCCTTCTGCTCATTCACTTTGTATGTTGTTATGCAGCAAATGTACTTACTTATGGGGATGTATTAGTTTACACATTTTGACATTTTTGTCTGATTTGTTCATTTGGGTAAAAAACTATAAAAGGCTTCCAAGCTTTAAAGAATGTTGTGTTTATCTATTATTGTCCAGAGTAACTGTACAAATCTCTAGAGGTTCATTTTGATGCAAAGTAGCAACTCTAACATCAGGTGAAGATCACATCTGTCATTCTGATTCATCTCAACTATTCAGTGAAATCATGTTCATCCAATTAATTTAATTCTCACAAATCAATAAACATGATGTCCTGCATATGTACAATCCCAATCCAAAAAAAAGTTGGAATGCTTGTGTAAAAACAGAATGCAAATATTTGCACATGTCATAAACCCATATTTTATTCCCAATAGAACATAAGGAGTTTATATGCTTGAAATTGAGACATTTTAGCCATTTAATGGGAAAAATCAGCTCATTTTAACTTTTATTGGCAGCAACCCATCTCAGAAAAGTTGGAACAGACTGGTTGTTGAGCTTGTAGGACTAGATATTACAATCCCTTGGATAATCAGACTAATAATCAGGATAATCAGATTTTTAACAACTGTCTGGGAAGTTTTGACCATTGACCTTGTCCCATGTGCACAGACACTCCTCCTGGTTCTCTGAATCTTGTGATGATATTATGTACTTCAGATGGTGAGATCTTCAAACTCTTTGCAATTTTATGTTGAGGAACATTTTTTAAAATGTTTCCAATAATTTTTAGGATGCAGTTTGTTGCAGATTGGTGAAATTTTGTCCATCTTTACATCCAAGAGACTCTGTCTCTCTGACATACTCCTTATATACCCAGTCAATTTTACTGACCTGTTGCAAATTAATCCTAATTAGTTATCAAATGCTCCTCCATTTGTTTTTGATTTGCACCACTTACTTCTCTAGCCTTTTGTTGCTGCTGTTCCAACTTTTTTTTTAGATGTTTTGCTGCCATTTAAGCTCCTTTTTTTTTGATTGGGGTCGTAAATAAATAAATTATGAACTCCCTTTGCGGTTGTAAAAACAATATCAATCATTGCCCATTTACCTCTGTTCCACTGGTTATTTTTCTCCGACTTCAATCCACCCAGAAAAGTGGGGTTTTTTTTTCTCATTAAACAAATTAAACTTTTCACTGAAAGAAAGATGGAAACCCTGTTTTAGTAAAGAAACAAATAGATGTCACTGGGGGCCGGCAGATGGCGGTAAAACACCTGTTGATGAGTCGTCATGGACGTAGACGGAATCGACGAAAGAGAAAGCGGGACTGGGTGACGTCACAGGGTTTTAGCAACCGGCGCGCCGCGCGGAAGGAGAAGGAGCGGCGTGTGTTCGCTTTAACTTTACCGGGAAGCGTCTTTGAGGTAAAGTACACAGCCGTTACCGGCGATATTGTTCTCTAACGACGGTCGCGTTATTGATTAAACGACGGAGTTACACACAGAATTCACATTAAGACGTCGCGGGAACGTTTAGTTTTATCTAGTGATGTCAGCATTTTTTTTTTTTTTAATGTCGCGCACCTGGGACTAGTTAGCACCGGTAAAGCTAAACAGCTAACCACTCTCTTTATTAGTAAAAGTTCTGTTGTGATGTTAAAAAGTATAAGTTTGATAAATTAGCTGTTACTGGACATTACTTTTAGTGAATACAACTGCACTCTTGCACACATGATGTTGAATAAGATCTTAAGAAGTGATGTTATTTTAATGTTGTCTCATTTGTTATCACAGTCAACATGGCCTCGGATGACATCGCTCAGCTGGCTGATGCTCTCTCTAAGACCCATGTCGGGGATGGAGAACTGAGCTATAAAGGCCTGGGATTGAAGCTCGACAGCACAGAATCAGGTCGGAGGGGGTTTAACCTAATTTCCTCTATTTATTTTATTTATTATATCAAGCTTTGATTCCCCGTGGTCTTGTCTGATCTGATGACCTGCTTCTCTGTGTTTCCAGTGGAGGGGCTGGTACGTGAGATAGAGCAGTACCAGGACCTGAGAGCTCTGCGTCTGGAAGGTAACACCGTGGGAGTGGAGGCAGCCCAAGCCATCGCTAAAGTCCTGGAGAGCAAAGACCTGCTTCAGGTGCAGATGCAGACTGAGTTAATCTCATTAGTTTTGCACTCTAGTCGATGCGTTACGCATCATGCCCCCCAGTGCAGTGTCCAGTTTACAACTACTGGGCTGTAATGACATCCACTTCACTCCTGGGACTGACTGTCATTCGAGTTATACTGTTTTCAGTTACACCGCATGTTTTTTCCACATAATTTAACTCCATTTCTTATGCAGTTACCATTTCAAACTCTCTGTTAGGTGTTTTATAAACAGAAAAACAAGGTTTGCAGAGAGAGAAGTTTGTGTCAGGAGTGTAACTACATAAACTGTATTGAAGAATTTCAGTTGCAGTCAGAGTCCTTTGCTACACCAGCTTGCTGTGTTTTACACAATTTAAAATTTGTTCGGCAAATAAGAGTTCTTACGGGCAAAGTGCTTTAGAATCGTACCTCACCTGATATAGTGTCCAGTTTTGTGTTAGTACCATTGCTCTCTGTTACTGTGATTGGTATGTCTAAGTTTGCTGTTCAAATAAATTTGACTTAATGTCTCGAGGAAACAGTGAAACTTGAACAAAAAGGTACTTGTAACTGTTTGGCAACACTTTTGACAGATTGATGAAGCCTGAAGTGTCGTGTATCGTATGTATGAAATTAGATTTTAACAGCATCAGTCTGAGTTCAGTCATTCTTTTTGTTGTCATCTTAAAAAAGAAGTGTGGTTAAAAACCACTGATTTCCCTTGGCAGTCATGCTTTGTTTATTCTGTATACACTTTGTGTGTTTCAGAGATGTTATTGGAGTGATATGTTCACCGGAAGGCTACGCTCTGAAATCCCCACAGCCCTGGTGAGAATAGCAGTCATTTAAGAGAGCGACCCATCCTTGGATCGCTCGACTGCCAAATAGTTAATTTTGAAAAGATGAGATTTGTAATTATGTGTTTTTATATTTGAAACAATCCCCTGAAAATACTTCAGTGTTTTGATGGGATCATAGTCTCCAGCATTTTTTTTATTCTCGTTGACACGGTCTCTTTCTGATTTTGTCAGAGGTCCCTCGGCAGCGCATTAATGAGTGCTGGTGCCAGGCTGACTGAGCTGGACCTGAGTGACAATGCCTTCGGGCCAGATGGTGTCAGAGGAATCGAGCAGATGTTGAAGAGTCCCTCCTGCCACACACTGAGGGAGCTCAGGCTCAACAACTGTGGTATGGGAATTGGTGGAGGAAAGGTGAGCTGCTTTCAAATGATGAAACAACCCAAAATGAAACGGGTTTTAATATGTGACCTGTAATTGATCTGGTGTAAACAGATCCTTGCTGAAGCTCTGATTGAGAGCCACAGACAGTCCTCATCCCTTGGATCTCCACTGAGACTGAGAGTGTTCATCGCAGGGAGGAACCGTCTGGAAAATGAAGGTGCTAGTGCCCTGGCTAAGGCCTTTCAGGTAAAAAAAAAAAAACCTCCTTATTGGCTGCTCTCACAAACTGAGAAGAAATAAGATGAAATGTTTGCTCTTATTTTGACTTGCACATGTTCTGACTCTTCTTTTTTGAAACTATATTTTTTATGGGATGAAAGTGGCCACTCACTGACATGTTAATTTAGGAAATACTTCATTTGAAAAGCTTCATCTAAGTTTTGTATTACAGTCTTATTTTATTCTAGAATAATAATAATAATAATAATGAATGATGAGTGGCGTTGCTCATGGTGGCAGCTTGCTGCAGCAGCTCCGTTGAGTTTGCTCTGTTCTGTGACCAATGGTGCACAGGGGGATACTTTATAAAATGAAAAACATTATCAACAACTCTGAGCATCCTCTCAACAACACAATGATTCATCAACAAAGCATCTTCAGTAAAAGCCTTCTTCAGACGGCTGCAGGAGATCCTTCCTGAAACACAGCTATATATATAATTTGCGTTTCAGGATATTTATTAGAACATGAGTTTTGTGTTTTTGTTTTTTCATACAAAGCTGATTGGCAGCCTGGAGGAGGTTCACATGCCCCAGAATGGAATAAACTATACAGGTGTGATGGCGTTGGCTTCAGCCATGCGACAAAACCCGGAGCTTCGAGTCCTCAATCTCAATGACAACACCTTTACCAAAAGGGGGACATTGGCCATGGCACAGGTGAAGCCTCTTAAGTTCAGAAATTTCCAAATAGCGTAGACAGTTTTTATTCTGTTTTCAACCACTACTCATCCTGTTGGCTTTTAAGGCTCTGAGGCATCTCAGGAATGTCCAGGTGATCAACTTCGGTGACTGTCTAGTCCGGTCTGAGGGAGCCATCGCCCTTGCTGCTGTCCTGAGAGAAGCACTGCCAATCCTTAAGGTAGCTTACCTTCAAACTCATTTCCTTATGTCTCTGCTTCTGCTCACCTAACAGTGCTTCACTTTGCTCTCTTATTTGCTTTATCCTCAGGAGCTCAACCTGTCATTTGGTGAGATCACAGAGGGAGCAGCACTGGTGCTAGCTCAGGCAGTCACAGACAAACCCTACATGGAGAAAATGGATCTGAACGGTACACATAACAGATTGTGGATCCCGCCTTACTGTCACTGTTGAGAGATGGTCATAAAAATCTTGTGCAACTAATGGAATTAAATGAGTTTCCTGACAATTAAAATGTTTTTGAAAAGACTTAAATATGATGGATGAGTTACAACTAATGCAAGATTTTATACAAATAAAAATCACGTCAGATCATTGACATTGGTCTTGTGTGCAACTTATAGGTAACTGTCTGGGTGAGGAGGGCTGTGAGGCTTTGAGAGAGGTTGTGGAGAACATGGACAAAGGAGACATGCTGGCATCACTCAGGTAATGCGCATTTCTAATATTAGATAGCCCATTGAATTTCTGGCTGTCCATCCATCTACTTCTGCTTATCCAAGCTTGGGTCACGGAGGCAGCAGCCTAAGAAAAGAGGCCCAGACCTCCGTTTCTCCTGCCACCTCCTCTGGGGGAATACTGAGGAACACCCAAGCCAGTCAAAGGATGTAATCTCTTAGGTGTGTCGTGGGTCTCCACCCATTTGGACACGGCCGAAACACCTTCCTAGGGAGGCGTCCAGGAGGGACTTGTATGCACAATCCCTACCAGTTAATGGCCATGGGTAAGGGTTGGAATGTAGATCGATCAACCTTTCCTTTTGGTTCAGCTCTTTTTTTTTTACCAGAACGGACTGGTATAGAGTCCACATTACGCTGAGTTGCTTAAATTCCTTCACTTGAGGAAACACCCCATCCCAAACCCAGAGAGGGCATTCCCCTCTTTTTCAACTGATAACCAAACGTTTTTTCCCCCAAGGATAGAATGGACCTTTTTTTCTTTTTTTTTTCTTACATTTGAAATAAGTCGTTTAGGATCTCAGCATATTATAATTCAAATGGCCTGAGAGGAAACTAAATCTTTTGTTTTGAGCCTTTGAAAAGAAAAAAATACAACATATCTTCTCAGACCAGACCAGGTGAGGCAGTTTAAAGCACAACATAGTCCAACGCGTGTGCTCCTAACCGTACTTTTCTAATGGGATGGGAGAAAGGCAAGGCAAGTATGTTTGTGGGGCACAATTCATACACAAGGCAATTCAAAGTGATTTACAGGTGCATAAAATCACAAGAAGGCAAATGGAGTCATTCCATAATTTGTACGAGCATAAAAATAATCAATAAATTTTAAAAAAAGAATTAAAAATGAAGAGTGCAGATAAAATCCTTTCAGTTGTCATACGCACATCTAAACAGAACTGTTTTCAGCCTGAATTGAACATTGTCAGAGTTGAGGCCTGTCTCAAATCATGTACAGCAATGAATGGAGAGATGCAGGAGAGTCCGCTTGATCATCAAATCCTGCCTTTGTCCCCCTTGTTTCCAGAACTCTGCATATCTCAGCTAAAATTGCAAAAACATGTGAATAAATGTGTTGACTTCACCACAGTGATGATGAAGGAGAGCCCGATGATGATGATGATGACGACGACGACAACAGTGAAAATGACGACGGTGACAGCAATGAGAGCTCTGAAGAGCTCGAAGAAAATGGCGAAATTGTGAAGGAAAATGGGATAAGGAGTAAGGACAGCCCTGAAAAACCTCACACCCAAGTAAAATGACAAAACTTTTTTTTTATATAAACAAACTACTTTTTCCATTTGAAGGAAATGTTACATTTCTTGAATCTCTAGTCACTCTGACTGTTGTTGCTTAACTTTCCAGTTAAATTATTTTTGTATTAAAAAAAAAAGCTTTTAGTGGTTCTAATGGTGTCTTTGTGTCTACTCTCAGGCAGATATCATGACTTTCATCAGATGCCCTACAGCAGAAAAGCTTCTTCACCTGCGAGAGATGAATACAGACCTTTCACTGCAGGTGATATTTATTTATTTTATTTAAAAAAAAAAAAAATCTTTTCATCATCCAATTATTCAGACTTTGGTTTATATACAATGTCCTTTATTCACGAGTTGACAATTCTTAATGAAATGTTGGTGACGAGCTTTCGTCTTCGACATTGTTTGGAGCAGCTGCTAGTTTTTGGGGGAGGAGCGAGACCCTTGACTCCGCCTCTTTCCTCTGCAGGAAATACCTTGTTTGCAGTCTTCAAACTACCGTGCAAATCTAAATTTTGGTGACAAATCACACATTCCAGATTATACGGTACCTAGCCTGAGAACTCACACAACCACGGACCAACCTGATAGGAAATATCACCCTGGCAGTTTTATTCTCCAACCATTTAATTTCCCTCGTCTGCATTTCAGTCGCAGACACCAGGTACTGGTTCCCTCTTTTAGGCACAGTCATGTGTTGAGTTAGCCGTTGAAAATCACATTGTAGTTCTTCTGTCATTCAGCGGCTCGAATAAATCCTGTAGTGAATCCAGGTGATTTGAAGCGAGGGGAGATTAGAGATGTGAGGGCTGAATAATTCTACTCTGATCCGGGTCTGTTATGTCGTGGTGTTCAGCAAGTCTGAAATGCTTAATAAATAACAATCAGTATTTTCAATCGTAGGTGACTCAAAAGAGTGTTCGTCACTTCAAGGACTAAGATAAAGGCTTTCAAGCAATGAAAAAGTAACATACATCATCTGGTTTCCCTTTTTGTTGAGCCAAAAGTGTGAGTTTTTGTAGAAATGGATAAAACCTGTTGCTGACTCCTCTCTGCTCTTACTAGGTTGATGTCTCTGAGCCGAGCACGGCTGCAGAACTCCTTTTGAAGATTGGCTCCATCTACAACGACGATCCAAAGGCCAAGGCAGCTGTTGTAGAAGCATTTGGTGAATAAATTAATATTTACTTCTCAGTGTTCTAACAATGTACTGTCATATACTATCTATTTGAAAAACAACTGCAGTTTGAAGACCAGCCAAGTGCAATTCCTTCTTTTTTCTGAAAGTGAACAGGAGGGTGGACCAAAGCTGCCATTAAAATGTCATTCTTTTGTACAATGTCATGCATTTTCCCTAATCTGTGTTCCACAGATGCCGTTTTGATGAAGCTGCTCTCTGGTTCTGCTCTCCAGTCCTACTGCTTCTTCTCCACACTGCTGGTTATGATGGGACTCCTCAAGGTACGGTACTGTTGCAGAACCGCCAACCCTGCATCACTTAAAGGTGGGGTGGGTGTTGTTTTTTTGCAACACTTTTTACAATATTGCCTGAAAACCTTTTCACATTCCCATTGCACCCACTGAAATAAAATGTTTGCAAAAAAAACTAAACATTTTGGTCCAGTCTAGAAGGTATAATCAGAGAAAAACTCTGACCAATCAAAAAAGTGATCATCACTATTTTGATTGGCTGCCTAATACGTCCATCAAATATCACCCCTCCCTCCCTCCCTATGGTTCATGCAGTCGTGAATCATGTGAAGGCGTGGTTTCGAGTGGTGAGCTGAAGAGGAGGAGGCGGAGCCTTTGGGAGGAGGGAGGGAGTGTATATTTTCAAAATCTCACTTGAGTTGGATTGCTGGAACCGTTTTTCAAACAACACCTACTCCACCTTTAAGAGTCTGGTATAGATCCAACAACCTAAAACAACAAAGAGGCTGCACCAGTTTTTATGTTGGTGTTCTTGAAGGACAAATACAAATTTCAGAAAAGTCCAACACAAAACAGCTTGAGTTATCTCTGACTCCTAATATGCTTTAAAGCCTCTATAATTTGTATTGTCTTTCACATCAATAATGACAAACAATATTGATTGTTTTTTTAAGGGATTAATGCAACAAGAAGGCAAGTTTAAGATAGTAATATGTTTTATTGTTTTACTAATAAATATCCCACATTTTTGGGGGTGTCATTCCATTTCAAATTAAATTCAAATTTTCTCTCATCCACAGTAAGACAATGTAGTGAAATGCTTTAAGCAACTTCCCCTTGTTATATCAAAGGGTTAGAAGTAGAATTAAAATAAAATATACATCAAAATAAGGTGATACATGAAATAAAAGTGACAGTTCCAATTAGTGATAATGAACATAGCATAGTAAAATAATATATTTAGACAAACATGATGTGCTCTCTCCAAGGTGCTGGATCCAGAACTCACACAATTTCCAACCAAATATGGCGAATTGAATCCAGACAAACACTCTTTTTTTTTGTCAGTCTAATGGCATTTCAGCTGGTCAGCATCATCTGTTTAAAAAAGAACAAACCAAAAAACCATCAGCACTAAAATCACTTTCCTCTAAACCGTGACATCAACTTTCTATTCCTTCAGATTCTTCATATAACTCAATAGAGAAAACAAAGGTTTGGATTGATTAATTTCATGTTAAAGTAAAAAGCAGCAGCGTCAGGAGTTGAGTATGATTTGTAAAACCATCCTGCATCATTGTAAATCTGTTATCTCAAATCTAACAGACAAAATACTGTACCTCAAACATGTGAAAATGTTAAATCTGTTTTTTTTTTCGTGCCACCTCAGAGTAACGTCATAAAATTCAGCTCTGTAGTTCTCGTCACTGATAACATACTTCCTCCCCAGCTGTCTTCCATTTTTCATTTCATTTATTTAACTTTTATTTTTTTAAATGTTATTCTTCAGGGAGAGGGGAAGGTGAAAAAGGTGCCTCTGGTCCCAGGTCAGCTGTTATGTTTGGAACATGCTGTCCAGCAGGAATACTTCCCACAGCACCACGCCTCTCTGCTGCACATATTCCTGTCCAGGTGGGAATGTTTAAAAAAATAAAATAAAATCATAGGACAAAGACCTTGATTAATTTATTGTAAAATGAAATGCAGTGGGATTTTGGTCCAACACAATGTGCATTTGTGTGTTAAATTTTCAGAAAGGGTGAATCTCTTCAGTCATGCAGCAGCGCCAGAGAGAGACTGAGCTCTGCTCTGGAGAAGAAATGCCACGGCCAGTTCTGATCCCAGCTCTGATCCCAGTTCTGATCCAGTTCTGATCCCAGCTCTGATCCCAGTTCTGATCCCAGCTCTGATCCCAGCTCTGATCCCAGCTCTGATCCCAGCTCTGATCCCAGTTCTGATCCCAGTTCTGATCCCAGTTCTGATCCCAGTTCTGATCCCAGCTCTGATCCCAGTTCTGATCCCAGCTCTGATCCCAGTTCTGATCCCAGCTCTGATCCCAGTTCTGATCCCAGTTCTGATCCCAGCTCTGATCCCAGCTCTGATCCCAGTTCTGATCCCAGTTCTGATCCCAGCTCTGATCCCAGCTCTGATCCCAGTTCTGATCCCAGCTCTGATCCCAGCTCTGATCCCAGTTCTGATCCCAGTTCTGATCCCAGCTCTGATCCCAGCTCTGATCCCAGCTCTGATCCCAGTTCTGATCCCAGCAGCCTCCCGATCCCAGTTCTGATCCCAGTTCTGATCCCAGCAGCCTCCCAATCCCAGTTCCTACACAGACACACATCCTGCTGAATTTATATATACATATAAAATTCTGCTTTCAAAATCATCGGGGGACACTTTCCACTTGAACCAGAAACCAATGTAGCCACTATTGTCTTCTTCTGATTTGTATATTTTATGAAAGCATGACAATGATTTTACAGAATGTTTTTTTTTATTTTTCTACTTTTGCTTGTGACTTATATTTTTATAGAAAATAGATTCAAATGATAAAAAAATAAACAGCTACATTTCAATTAACCACATGTTTAATGTGTTTAAAAAGGGAAACCTGATTGTAAAGCTAAAACTGAGCTAACATTTGGGAAAAGCATAGCATAAATAACATACAGGGATTTACAGATTGTTTTTTTTTTTTTTTCCTGTCAAAACTTGTCACTGTGAGACAGGAACAGTGACTCCAAGAGAATTACAGTCTATAAATCAAAGCTACCACGATGGAATAATTGTTTACGGATATGAGAAGTTAAAAAGGGAGGGAAAAAAAAGAAAATAAATCTCCCTACTGCTGCTTAGACGGTCTCGTCGGGTCACAGCACTGTGTGCATTAAACTGCAGTCCTGCACTGTCAACAGCCTGTAAGGCTCCAGGGCCCTGAATCGCTTTTATTTCATGTTTTTTATTTGAGCCAGAATGAAAATATGCCCTTTTAAGATCAGTTATCCCATATGGCCTCGTGGCTCTTTGTGTGCTGATGATGTGACGGAGCGTTTCAGGGAAAAGGGATGAAAACCTGCTGTTCTGAACGACATGAGACAATAAAACCTTTATCGGGTCAGAATCGTGCCTGTTCACCTGTTGACTTGTACTGGATGCTCTGTCTTAAAATATAACCAGTTTCAACAAAGCAGCTTCTGTGTGTTCTTTGTCTTTTGTTTTCTCATCAACAGTCTTTTATATGCATAAGTGTCATGGAAACCAGGAACAGGCCCTGGGTCTGGCATTAATGATGTGTGTTTCTCTTGTCAGCCATATTTGGTAACTACAGTAGAATCTGAGCAGTAGTGGGGCTCGTGCAGACTGTAGGAGGAAGAATGCTGTCATGGGTGGCATTGAGGTGTAAATAACTCCTCACCTTGGCCTGAACTATTTCCTCAGCAGGCTGCAGTGGGCACACTCGAGGTGTGGAAGGTGGGGCTGAGTGTGCTTCAGGAAGTAGACGTGGATGGAGGGGATCAAGAGTTTATTTTGGATGGGGGACAACCAGGGGGGGAGAGCAGCAGAATCCCCGGGCTTTGGTACCGACCTGCAGCCGGACAGAAACCCTGCGGAACCACGGTGAGTGTGTGCGTAAAAACCAATCAACCAAATGCTTGAATGGTAGGATCTTTTTGCATTTACTTATTGGTTACTGCAAAGTAATAACACGCATTCAGTTATCAATTTTTTAATTTTTTTTAAATTTAATTTTTAGTGGAAACGTTGCTTGTATGTGAGATTTATGTCATTCACACTTGGACTCAATCACCTCTCTTTATGTATATGAAGTTGCACCATGTTTAAAGATTTAGTGGTGAACTTTACCTTGTAATTTCTGGTTCAAGTATTCGGAACCAGGAGCAGAACTTTACGCGCCTCCTGCTGCAGGACGCATTTCGGTCCAACACCTGCGGAGAAAGACACTGCGCGTCTTTGTGCGCAGCCGCTGCTCTGCGGTCCGGACTGTTGATCCCCACGAGGACGCGGACAAACAGTCCACGCGCAGGAAATTCCTCCGTCTCTAGTTTCTTGGCCCCTCTTTTTTTTTCTTTTGGAAAAAGGGGGTTTTAAGAATAAAACATGGTTCTCTTCTCAGTATCAGCAGTTCATTCAAATTCACGCAAAGTTTGATCATTAAGTCAAAGTTGCGTTACTTAAATTTAAATTTCAGGTTCTGTCGTCTTTCTCTGAGGTCCATCTGTGATGGGATTTTAATTTAAGGCACCGCTGCTCTGGTCAACGTTTGTGGGACTTGACGTTTCAGTGAGGCGCGATTAAGCTTTTCGTGTCCATTCCTGTGGATCAGAACCGTTGATCCCACATGGGAATGTGGTTTTAAGGCATTCCAGTGAACACTGGAGCAGACCAATCTGACTAAATGGCACTAATCCCCAAAAGAAGGAATAATGGAAGCTTTTTCTTTTCCGATCAAGGTCAAGGTCTTGAAATAAAGTAAAATTTGACATGAATTATTGTAATTATTATTACATATTAAACACATTCACCAACTAATGTATATATGCATTTTTATCTTGTAGCAGATTTTTTTTTTTTTTTTTGTGCTAATGTGAAAAGTGAACATGTCCTTCACCAGTCCGCTCTGGCAGTAATTTTTTTTTTTTTTTTTTTTTTTTTTGTGCAAAAGTGTAAGTGATAGTGTGTCCTTCACCACATCTCTTTGTTGAATCTAAAATACTTTATTAACTCCTGAAACCTTGGTTCTGTCAGAGAGGACTTAAATCACCGACAGTGGAAAAAAGAAAGAACTGATGTTATAACAGACCGAAATATCATCAATAGTAAAAGTAATAATATTAATAGTAATAATAGTAAATATTATCAATAAGGCAGCACAGGTCCTACACAGAGGGCCTTTAAATGAATGAAATCTGTTTCAAAGCTGTAAACCAACTCCGTATTTTTTACTAAGACGATTTGCAGTTGTGCAAGAAGCATTCACATCCTTTAATTTACTAAATTCATGGAACAATACTGTGGAAATACTGCACTGCAAATTAATTTTAAAAAACATACAGAAGAAAATATATAGATGTATTATCATAATGCATTTGATTCCTATAACAGAAGTAAGAGTTATTCTGAAAGAAAAGGAGCTGAAATGTAACTAGATGACATTATTTGTTGTTTATTGTTGCTCAAATTAACATTGTAATAAATGAAATAGTATTTTTATACTTTGCTTGGAATCCTTGTAGACATGTGATCTGGAAGCCACTGGAAAAAAAAAAAAAAGATGGCTTTTCTCCCATGAGTCTCCAGCTGTTTGTGAGACTTTCTGCTTTAGTTTTTGCTTCATCTAATAAAATACATCTCAGACTGAGACGGTGCGTAACGCCACACCTGTGCCAGTTAACTTTGCTATATTTAGATAGATGTGAGTCATCTGTCACTTCATCAGTAAACGCTGGTAACCCACTGGTGACAGAAGCCATGTGTGCCCGTGCCATCAAGGTGTGTCCTCAGGTGGAGCTGCATACCTCCGATCATGAGCTGTTTGTATGTCTACTCCATATTTATTTATCCTGTTAATCTGGTTCAAGATGATCTCAGTTTCATGTCTCTGAAGAACTATCTTTCAAGTTCTTTCTGGCTTTTTAATATTTGTTATAGGCCTTTCTGTTATTGCAAAACATTTCGCTCCCTGAGGTAAACCCTCTGTACTTGTGAGGTCTTCGAAATATTGGGGATATGAATGAAAAACTATAAGAAAGAAAAGAGGAGAACTCAAACTAGATTAAAAAACTTGAAACATTCAATGCAAATAACCAAACAGAAGAAACCCAGAGGGAATTAAGAAGAAATGAGGTTCAACTAAACAAGATAATAAAGAATAATAGAATAAAGAATAATAAATCAGGACTCATCAAATAAAAAAAAAAAGAAACAAAGAAAAAGCAATGATTGCTTGGGCTTCTTCATCCCATCATCTCCCTCACTTTACCTGCTGGGGGTTTTATCAGAATTTTATCTGGATACAACTAAGAATAAACTTGTCACAGCCCTATTACCATTAAAAAAAGAAAAAGCAATATCTTCATCAGCTGGAAATCAAGGAACACTTATCTCTACACCACACATACTCCACACAACACATCATCACTGTCTGTCTCATCCCTTTGTGCTCCTCTGTCAGTGACAAAATCAGAGTTTTAGGAGTTAAAGCATGTTAGATTATGCTGTCAAAGAGGCCACACTCACTGTCACCTACACATATGCACAGGAAATATATGCAACAAAACAGTTGTTTGAAAAAAAAAAAGTAAAGAACAAAGAATAATAATAATGTGTTCCTCCTGAAAAGTCTTCAAATAGTTGGATGCTGTGAATGTTTTTTTTTTTCTGCTTCGTATAAGATCCTATTGAACAGAGTTGAACCGGTGCATCTTTGGCAGATTGGTGATTTAAAATGTAACCCTGGAGTAAAGTGTGAACATGTGATGGAGCCCATCCTGGCTGAGAGAGCCATCAGACCCCTGTGATGGAGCAGCTGGAGGTGATGGATGGATTAAAAAGCTGTAAATCTGTCCTCCAACTGCAATGTGAACACTCAAATTAAAGGTGCTTGGTCGGGAACCAGCTTTATGAAATGGGGTGTATTCTTGTCAGCGAGGCAGCAGATTTAAAGGTTCAACGAGATATTATATAAGAAGATTAATCACCAGAGAAATAAGAACAATTATTAAAGAGACAGGACCCTTTCCGACAAATATAAAAGATCGTAGATGTGAAGCAGTGTGCCTTTACTGAGGATCATGTTGCAGAAATATCAAAACAGGAAGCAGTTGGGGAATTTGGCTCTTGTACATTTTCCTTTGTTCCTTTTCATCAGCACCACAATAACAAACCATCAGCTGTGATCCGTCACTACAGATCCTGACTAATATTTGACGTTGGTGCTGTTATTTTCCATTTCAGATGCACTCTCTGCCGTTTCCTCACCCCCCCTGGGCGCCGCTGCTGAGCCTGCTGCTCCTCCTCCCCCCTGCAGCGCACGCGGCAAAGTGTCCGAAGCAGTGCGTCTGTGACCAGATCCAGCTCACGGTGGCCTGCGTCAACAAGAACCTGACCCAAGTTCCTCCCACTGTTGATGAGGTTTCACACACATAACAGCATCACAGCAGCAGCCTTTCCACTAAATCCAAGCTTTGATGATTATATTGTCCTCCATCTAATACTGTGTCTCCTCTCTTCATAGATCACAGTGAAATTGGATCTTCGAGGTAATGACATCCAGGAACTTCCCACCGGGGCCTTCAAACACACTCCCTACCTGACTCACCTGTCCCTTCAGCGGAGTAAGATCCACAAAGTGAAGGAAGGGGCTTTCCGCGGCCTCGGCCGCCTGGTCTTCCTCAACCTGGCCAACAACAACATTGAGATTCTCTACCAGGTGATCACCTGCTTGCAAGTCCAGTTTGCTGCAACCGTCACGCCTCCTTTTGTCACCACAGCTGAATAGTTCCCATAGTGTGCTTTTCTTGAGTCCAGGAGTCATTCGATGGCCTGTCCTCGCTGAAGCAGCTGATGATCGACCACAACCGCGTGGAAGAGATCCAGCCTGGAGCTTTCACTCAGCTGGGCTTCCTCAACCTCCTCTCCATCACACACAACCAGCTGGTCTACATACCCAACCTGGCCTTCCAGGTACACAAGCGACAGCAAATGTGCAGAAATTAATCAAAATGTACAACTGTAAACACCGTTCAGACATGCACGGAAAAGTCCCTCTGTTCTTGAAGAGCTTGTGACGTAGACAAACTTTCCTCCTCTCAGGGTTTGCAGAACATCAAGTGGCTTCGTCTCAGTCACAACTCACTAAACTACGTGGACATAGAGGCCTTTGCTGGTCTGTTTACACTCAACCGACTCAGTCTGGACCACAATGAGCTGCAGTTTTTCCCCACAGAAACCATGTCAAGGTGAGGTTCCTTGCCTTACAGGTGGTCTCTCACACTTTAAAACTGTACAGTTTTACTTACGTAGTACCATTGACAGAAACATTTTAATGTTGCATCCACAAAGTTCTTGATGATCAGAAAAAAATCTTCCTACCCTCAGACTGTCCGAGCTGACCCGTCTCGATCTGGGCTACAACCCCATGACGTACCTGGGAGAGGACGCAGTGTCCATGGCCAAGCTGACCCACCTCTTCCTGGACCACATGTCTTTGCAGGACCTGGCCAACACAGCTGTTTCTAAATCCCCCAACCTCATCCACTTGGACATCAGTCACAACCAGCTACGCGTCATCCAGCCCTTCTCCGAAGGCTCGCCCAAGCTGGCACGCCTCAACCTGGCAGGGAACCCCATCTACTGCAACTGCTACCTGCGTCCGCTCAGGTACGGCAGACCTTTGTGAAATACGCTCATGGCTTTTTGGCAGTCACAAAGGGGCTTCTCACCGGTTTCATCTCTCCGCCCACCCCCTACCACGCTGCAGAGAGTGGGCGATCCGTCGCAAGGTGAAGCTGATGGGGACATGTGGAACACCGGCCCATCTGTCAGGAGAGAGCCTGCAGGCCGTTTACCCTTCACAGCTGCGCTGCCAGAGCCAGGAGGCCATGCTGAAGGCAGAGCTGGAGGAGGCAGCCAGGTTCACGCCGCCGCCAACTGAAAACCCGGAGAAGAAGATCAAATGTCCGGCCAACTGCATCTGTGAGGTGAGTGGGCTGTACGAGGAGGACTGGAAGGGGTTTCTGATTTACATTTATGATGCCCTGACTGTCATCCGATATGCAGCTTGGCTTTATTGCCTGGTTCTGTGCTTTCCTTCTTTGTAAGAGTAATGTAAGAGCAGGACTGTCACTCCTCTGGGGTTTTTGCTGTGCCTTTCTCTGCTCTGGCTCCCTCCAGTCATTCCAACTAAAGTCGACAGGATCACCACTCGTGTTGCCATCATTGTTGATCTGTTCCTTGTTGGGCTGACGGGAACATGGCCTGGAATTTCTTAAGAGGTTAAGCGCGTCAACATTCTTCCCCGTTTTGTCCTTCCCCTTGCGCTAAATCAGTGTCTTCCGAATCAGTGGGAGTTTTGAGAGGTCGCTTTCAAAATTGGAAGTTTATGCATCTTCCAAAAGTCCCAGTGCAGCGGTAGCGACCGGTTTCAACTGGAGCTATCACGTAGTGCAGCCGTTCCCAAACTTCAGAATCCCATGGCCCAATTTGAAATGTAAAAAATCTCTGCGGCCCACCGAAACTTATGATCACAACTGTGATCAACATACAAGACTAGAAGCTCCGTTCTGATATCAGTCTAAGAGGTCAACAAATACGGTGACACTTGTTATTGTTTTTAATTACCTCTCATGGCCCATCTGCAGTACCACGACGGCCCACCAGGGGGCCCACGGCCCACACTTTGGGAATCACCAAGTAGTGGATACAATTTTCTCAATACTCGGGTAGTCCCTATTTAAAACATGAGAAATCAAAAGAAAAATGTCACCCTCATGTCTGTATGCTAAAGATAAAGCTAAAAAAAAAAAAAAAAAAAACTACTTACTAACAACCCTGAATGTTACTGAATAAAACAAAATGTCTGTATTTTTCTGGACTGAAACAGTTTTTTTTGTTTTTTAGCCTGTTTGTTACTTCCTGTAGATTTGTTATTACTGTGAAGCTGATAATTTATTCCTTTTTTAGTACTGAAATTTTGGGCAGAGCCAGAGCGACCAAGTTAAAAGAAAAGTTGCTGATTGAAGCTCCACATTTGAATGAGGATCATTAAAAATCCTTAACTCCTGGGTAGAAACTGACAATAAATTAAATCCTGACAGAAATATGTTATTGAGACTCATTAGCAAACAGCGCACAACGTTTTAATTTTGTATAACCAGGAGTTTGTTGCTGCTGCCTTAATAAATGTGGTATGACCAGTAGTTTAAAGCTGTCCACTTTCAATTGATGTTGTGCTGGCTGACATTATTGAGTTATGCTGCTAACTTAAAGGCACTGTAAGCAATTTCTGGATGATGTCATGTCTGTTGATAGTCGAATGAAATATCAACAAGGAATGAGGAACAAGGAAAGACGTTCACAAAGTGCGATGTGGGGTCATGCATGGACATTTGCTACAAGAAAATTTGGAGAAACAAGTGTGTTACTCGTATTTTATAAAATAGTTTGAATATTAATTTTTTGTGGGTGTCCCGGTCTTCTGTGTCCACTCTTATTTCCATCACCTCACGTCTACAGGTGGAGACGCACCACTCTTCCTGTGAGAACCGCGGCCACACCAAAGTGCCTCGAGGTTTCTCTCCCGACACGCGTCTCCTTGACCTGCGTGGCAACCGCTTCCATTACATCGCCAGCAACAGCTTCCCTGGCGTCGCCCAGGTGGTGTCTCTGCATCTGCAGCGCTGCAAGATCGTGGAGGTGGAGGGAGGGGCTTTCAGTGGCATGAAGGGACTGATATACCTGTACCTGTCTGAGAATGACCTCACTTCCCTCAGTCCTGATGCCTTTAAAGGTTTAAAAAAAAAAAGAAAGAAAATTACCTTTTTGTAGAAAGTCTGATTTCTTTTCCAAGTGTGTTTTTGTCGTCTAAATCCATAGGTCTCCCTCAGTTGACGTACCTCCACCTGGAGAAAAACCGGTTTGCCGATTTCCCCAAAGGAGCCTTCAAACTGGTGCCCAGTCTGCTGGCACTTCACTTGGAGAACAACACCATCTCCAGACTGGAGCCGGGCATCACGACCGGGGCTGAGGGTCTCAGAGCCCTTTATCTCACCGGGAACGCCATCGAGCATGTGTCACCCAGGGCTCTGGATCACGCCAACGACCTTGACACCCTCCATCTGGGGGGAAACAAGTTGAAAGAGGTGCCCACTGAAGCGCTCAGCAAGGCAGCGAACATCAGGGACCTCAGGCTGTCTGGTAACACGGTCCGGTGGGTCGGGCCGAAGGCTTTCCAGGCTCTGGAGACGTCACTGAAGGAGTTATATCTGGATAACATGGGGCTAGAGAGAGTAAGTAGGGTATATAAATCCCAAAATTCTATAAATCCTCTATCTGAGTTAATCTCTCTCATTCCAGATGTCGCCGAACGCCCTGGAAGGTCTGGGACCGGGGCTGAGGAGTTTGTTCTTGGAGGGCAACCAGCTAGAGGAAGTGCCTGACCTCCAACCGTTTACATCTCTGGAGGTCATCAACCTGGCTGACAACCCTCTCATGTGTGACTGCCCTCTACTGCCACTACGCCTGTATGACACCTTTATATTCAGACACCTCCTCATATGGCCACACTAAAACTTAAAAAATAATCTTTAGGCGAGAATGAAGTTCTTAAAACTCCAATTTAAACTGACATCCTGTTTTTATTTGTGACAGTTCTTTTAAAAGCTCAGATGCTACTAACACAGTAGTTAACATTTGAATTACTCTGTCCGGGAACCTTAAAATAATCAGTTATTTCCTGTTCATCCAGGTGGATTGAGAAAGTTAATCTCAAGGTACGAGCCACATGTGCCAATCCTCCTGAACTGACCGGTCAACAGGTCAGGGACGTCCATATTTTCAAGGCCTGTCCTGGTGGAGAGAGTCTCCCAGCCCCACCTACTGGCACCCCAAAGCCAGCCAAGGCACCGAAGGCTACCAAACGCAAACCAGGGCAACCGGTGCACGGCCTGCAGCGGGCGAAAATGTTGAAAGCCAGATCGCAGCTACAAGGAAATCAGAACACAAAACAGGGAGCTAACGAATAAATCCACGAAGAAACGCAGCATGGGTTAACTCGGCTGCTTCTGCTCCAACATCTGGGTCACGTGCTGATGTTTTAGATATAAGTCTTCCAGTAAACTGTCTGAAAAATTCAATTTTAGGTTTTATGTTTTGCCAGTCTGTTTTTATTCAACCCATTCTTCAGCCAAGCATTTGTTGAACTTGTCCTCTCATTTTCTAATCAGTGCAAGCTGACTGAGGTTAGAAACTTTTCTCCTTACATTCGCAGCTAGCGTTAGGACTGATCGTATCTGGGATAGGAGAGAACTAAGTACCACCAACCTAAAGAATACATAATATGAAAAAAAAAATTTTATTTGAGAGCATTTATTTGGGTGTCTGAAGTTACTGTCAAATCAAAGGTTCATAAAATAACATAACCTTGTAACTCAAGACTTCATCTTCATCTCCACCCAGTTTCACATGGTCTTTAATTTGGTGTCAGAAGTGGGGAGCACAAAACTAACACATTTCAATAGGGGTACACCCCTGAAGGAAGACGATGGGGGACACCTAAGTGACTCATCCCACCCCCTAAAACCAGCTCATATGAAGAGAGATGGTGCAGACATGGCTGAAAATGAAGCCTTCATACTCTATCTCAGTTTACAATAGCAGACTTGAAGTTGGAGGACAAACCTGGAATAAGGTACTTCCTGAACGGGGTAGGAGTGGGGTCCCTAGCCCCAACCCCCCCTTAAGCTTGCTACTATGAAAGATAATTATGAATTCATAACTGGGGAAAAATGAGCTGTTCTGTAGTCGTGTGGTATTAATATAAAAGCCTTATTTCATTAACGCATCTCCTTTAAAACATGGTCCCTCAAAGCTAAATTGTCCAGAATATTTAGCACATACGTGCATCACCAAACAATGGGTTTCCTCACCTGGAGTGCAGTGCCAGGTCTTTGCTCAAATCCCCAGCTATTGTTCAAGAGTCATTCTGCTTTTTGGCTTCAACGAGTGAAGAGTAGCTCCATCAGGACATTACACAATCCTGAGGAATATTTCACTTCTGCACCTTCAAAAACATCTGGACTCCTGTCATAAGAAGTCGCTCCGTCTCCTTTTGAACTGTGAAGCATGATCTAATTACTTTTGCTGGATTTGACCGAGTCCAAAGATTCAATGTTTTTTTATGCACTGTAGAATTAATCTGCTTTTATGAGATCACTAATAAATAATTATGACTGAGTGCCACTGGAAGGCATGCAGGCCAACACAAAGCCTCTGTTTACTGAGGATGTGCCACAATTCAGGTAATGAACTGCTCACATTATTCTGGTATACAATGATCCTGTTTTCACCTTCTGCACACAAAACTTTTCACTGATTTGACATTTTAGGATGTTTTTTTTTTTTTTTGGAAAGCCCAGTCTGGTCTGTGGTGATGTGCACCTCGTGAGGTCAAACTGTAATAACTAGATGCCTCCTGCACATCTTCGTTAGAAGGACTTCATTTTCATCCACAGACATTCAAACCACATTTGTTAGACTGAATCAACTTCAGATCCACTTAACTGATGAAGAAATGATAAAATCTACTTAACTGATGAAGAAATGATAGAGAAACAGCCCACACTCGTCTAATCAAACACTTCCTGAATCAACTGTAGGATAGATTTTAAAGAACACACATTTCTAAACTTACTCAATTTGATTGTGAATATCCTTCAAAACTGAGCATGAACTTTATGTTATGTGTAATGATGGCCACTAGTTTCACTAAACGCCACAAAACTTGCGATCAGTGTTAAAATGCTGTGTACATGGGCCGGTTGTTTAACTCTTGCTCCTGAGCAGCTCCAACATGTCAAGAAGCAAATGAAGCCGATGACATTTACACAGTATTTGATCAAGTAAAATTATTGTCTCTTACTTATGATGACAGATATATTTGACGTCTGCATCAGAACATCAAACACTTCTTATAAAGAAAATCCAACATTTAAGAAACTTTTTAATAACAGCTGAATATTTACAATAAACCTATCCGGATATGAACCGACAGTGAAAAAAAACATTCCATCAAACATGTCTGTTACTGCAAACTGAAGATTTTTAGTCATATCCTGCAGAAATGTATTTGTAGTGGAAGCATGGAGAAAAGGAGGTAGTCTAAACCTTCTGCACTTGTCTTTCATGAAATGTCACCGTAGAGTCTTCAGTCAACATTAAAAAGACATTTGTGTTATATTACCATGAGTTCAGCCTCCCCTGTCTCATCCATGGTGCTGTCATTTTCTTGGCTCCTCTCTTGCTTTTTCTTTTTATATTCCACTCAGCTCCATGTGGCTGTCCCCCATAATGCTCTCCATCGATTAATTCATGCTCTTCTCCAGTTTTAGTTTGTTTCATCTTTTTATACGTTGCACCTTCCAAGGCGCTTCGCTCTGGTGAACGGTATAGTCCTGAGTTGACCTGCTGCCCCGTCTCTTCCTGTTTGATTTTGCCCAGGGACGCTTGCTGAGGCCTTCCCGGGGGCTCGATAGGAGTCTCCATCTCTATCTCCTCAACTTTCACCTTCACTGCAAAGACTACAGACAGACAAAAGCAAAATATATATAAACACAATTCAGACACAACAGTCAAGTTTTTAAGATGTCCAATCAGAAGGTGATTACAGTTTGAAGAAAAAACAAAAACAAAAACAAAACTATTGTAATGGATCATGAGTGATTCATGGTCTGCAACCATGGTTTTCATTTCAATCAGGTGTGCTGAAGCTGGAAAATATCTAAGATGTGAAGGACAGCAGCACCCGAGGACTGGAGTCTGACACCCCTGTAATAGTTGAAGGAAATCCTCCAGAAAATTAAATTAAAACTTAAATTTTAACTAGAAAAGGGTCTTTTAGGCTGCTTTAAAAGCAGGAAACCTTTTAGCAGCGCAGTATCTAAACCAGCAGAGAAAACATTTTTTTTAAATTCTGGGTTTCAAACACAACAAAGGTTTATTTGAAAATCTCAAGACAGTATAACCAGTTTTTCAGTGTTTCAGGAAATTTCAGACTTTAGGTCACAATGAAAATCGCTAACATGGTTCCTCTTATTTGCTATGTTACCAAAGTTTTCAACTTCGTCAGAGCAGATTTTACGTGCCAGATGTATTGTACTTACTTTGGGATTTCTGGTAAATACTTAAATTCTCAAGTAGGGGTGTAACGGTATTCAAAAATCACAGTTCGGTACATTATGGGAACAAAATGCAAAACCATTTTCTTACACAGTGTGTTGTTTATTTAACTAAAAAATTGTCAATGTACCATAAATGTATATGGTCTAAGTCCGATGTTATAAAAGCATGTTATGTTATGGCTTCAGTCCCGATCTGAACTGTGATTGAAAGGATGCTTGAAAGCAGATATTTGTGGAGTTTGCGCAGTATGGGGGTTTTCTTTCTTGTCGCTGTAATCTTAACACTTGGGTGATGCCGTCTCAGGTGAGTTGTTTAATATGTTTGAAGTGTTGCCCGGAAACATAGCCGACCTCAGCAAAACAATGATGACATACCGCCTTCGTTCTATCCACTTGTTTTTTTTCCGTTACAGATTTTCACTGGGAAACCGAAGTGTTACCCAAACGGGAAATTTTAACGACGGGGAGGATTTTCTTGCTCCGGTTGTTTGCTAGCAGCAGCTATAATGTCCAAATTAAAGATAACCAAGTCTACGCCATTCTCTGATACAACAGAAGCGTGTACCTCGCAAAAGTGTTTTGAAGAGTGGTTAGGAAAGGCTTGTCTGATTGGTTCGTCGTGCGAACGTCACCCCCACATGGTCACAAGAGCACGAATCACAAAAGAGTTTCTTTATAAATATTAAAGAGCCTTCTCCTTTACTACTCCAATCACGTACAGGTATCTAATGAATACTAAATAGCCACAGGTACCAGGTACAGACCTAGGGTAGAACAGGCGCTGCGAGTCTATTCTTCTAGGTCTGTGATGGCTGCATATAAAAACGCATATAAACATTGTACCGTTACAGGCCTATTCTCAAGTGTCCAAAGATCTGCTTTCAAATCACTGTGTTTCTGTTTTTAAATAACTTTCCCCTGAGCATTTAACTTCTCCGCTTCTTCCTTCTTTGAAATTTATACCAAATTAATGCAACCACATTTCTGTCTTCTTTAGGGTTTAAACATCAGTTGAACCTTGATTCTGTGGCTTGAAAATAACTGATTAACAACCCATATGTTCATGTAGGCTGTAAACCCAAGATTATGTCAGTGCGTGCATTGTTATGCATCTTAGAAATTTCCACACTTCTGTGTCTAAATGAGACATGCTGAATCTGAGAATTGTCCACTTACTCTCCTGCTCGTCTGGCTCAGGTTTGGGCTGGATGAACGGTGGTTCTGGAGGACGGCTTTGAGAATATTCAGCGTCAACATTAGGAAGCTGATCAGTGTCGTCGTTTGCTTGGCCCTGGGAGAGCCCCTTCTTGGGGCCCCTCCTTCCTACAGAAAGCAAACATGGTAGTTAAATTAAATATGAAATATTTCATAAAACCTGAGAAAAAGAAAAAAAAAAAAACACTCAGGGCGCATTCACACTAGCCAAGCTGTACAGCGCTGTGACGTAGCACGATTCCCCCGCTGGCCCACCCTCAATCATGCTTCAGCATCATTACCGCGTGACCATAAGTCATCACGTCGTTACGTTAAATGCCTGTGTTTGTTTACTCGAGGCGCGTGCAGTCCCAGAATCAGCACTAATGAACAAGATCGCTCTGGTCACACACAGCTCTCACCTTTTTGAGTTTCTGGATGATTCAGTTTTGTTGTGAAATGACTGTTAGGGGGAACTATCGCATCTACACGTCATGCATGTTGCATACACATCCTCTTCCACATACATATGCAACCGTACCATGCTCAAGCACATCTCTCCCCACTGTTCCAGAAACCAGGAATCGTTTCAGAGCACTGAAAGAGGCACTCACACAAACCAAACAAACTAGATCTTAGGGCTCAGGTGCTTGGGCATAGTATGGACTGCCTAGTGAGAGTACACCCTTAAGCCTGGTTTATGCTTCAGCATCCAACCAACAGTGTACCTACACCACAGGGGGAGAGCCTTATGATGTAAGCCATGCTAGACCCCAACACGTACCTCTCTCCAACTACGCTGTGTGTCAATGCGTACGGCAATAAATGTGAATGGTCCACTTGATAGACTTGTTATTCTGCGTCTTCGTATTTAACGCTGCAACTACTTCATCATCTTTCAAGTCGGGCAGAAGAGCACTTTGCTGCATTGTCTGTAAAAACGACTGATGCTCCACATTTATCAGCGCCAACTCGTCTCATACATACTTTGTTTGCTCCGTCGGTATGTCTGAGCTACATATAGGAAGTAAACAAGGTACAGTGCTGCAGGAATGGACCGCCACTGCCACCTTGTGTTCAACGGTGTAATTACTGTGCAACACAAACGGCAGCAAACAAACATAAACTGCAACAGTAACGTCTGTCAGTCGTAGGCTGCATGCGTAGATGCCGTGTAGAGTCATAAACCAGGCTTCAGTGTGTTGTGGATGGACACAAGACTATGTATATTCCAGAATTAAAACATACTCTTTTTCCGGTATACAAAGGGCTTGGATTTCTTGTTCCGTGCCACCTGGATTTCAGTTAAATCCACTAGAAAAACAGAATAAAACATTTGTCACTTGAATATTTTATTTTTGATGAAACTATCACACCATTCATCGAAGTAAGTGTTAAAAACAAATCAAGCAGAATAATTTCCAGTTCTCTCTGCAATGACACTTGCAGCTCGATGAGTACTTCTGTCGGGGGTTGCTTACCGAGTCCTTGGGGCGGTGGCTGGAGCTGATAGCCCACGAGCTCACACCAGCCCACGGGGTAGATGTCTGGGGACTGGTGGTCGATCCACTGGTCAAACTCATCCTCCCAGCCGTCGAAGTGGATAAGCAGCAGACGGCCAACGCAGCGCTTCACAGTGGCCACACAGACCAGCCGTGGCTCCATCAGGTCCACCGCTTCTAGCTTCATGTTGGGGGAGAAGCGGTGACCTGGATAGTCCTGAAACAGTGCCACAGTATTTCAATTCAGAGACTGCACCCTTAGTACTTAAATTTATGACTACAAGCGAGACGCTGGCCAATGGTGAAACCCAGCTGTGAGTGTGGTTGTTTTTTTTTTTTCTAAAGCCATGCAGCTTCACCGCCCATAATTTCACAATAAAACTTCACGTCTTACAGTATTAAATAGTCTTGCTGGTGCAGCTTTTGCTCTGCTTTCCTTCAGGTACTTCTCCCAGGTGAAGGTCTGAGGATCATAACCTGCCAGGACACACATATCGTACGAAGCTCATTAATAACCACGACTCTAAAGTTACTTTATCCTCCTTTTGCAGTTTTTCTGCGTAAACTGACAGCAACAATCAAAGCAAAATGACCACTGGTGCAAAGTCAAATGAGTATTAGAGGGAATGGGACGGCAGTTTTATATATACCTTGAGGTACAGTGAGAGGGACGTTGTTGTCTTTACAGAAGTTAATCGGTAGAATTGCATGAGAGGACGCATGGTAACAAAACCAGTCGGAGCCATTATTGGATGTGAATGCCATCAATGCCCACCATCAGGTAGCCATCTAACAGCACCTGGAGGAACAGAGACAACAGGGATAAAGTTACCACTCCACAGGAGCCAGCTGATTCAAATTATTATTAATATAATAATGACACAGTCTGGTTACAAATCCGGCTAAAACCAGCAGAACACCAGCTACGTGTTTAAGGAAGGCAGATTAGACAAAAAACAAAAAATAAAAACAGGCACTTTACTTTGTGTACTGTGGCCACACAGATATTTCCCAGGTTGAGGGGATCAATAGCTTCTAGCTTCATTCCTTCTTCAAAGAAAGTCTCCCCCATGTAGGCGATCCTGGGCTGTGCGTCACACGGGAACATTCACAAACACACATTACACTTTGAAACCACACAAGAGTAGAGGTGAGTGTTTTCATTACTTTCAACATATTCAATCAATTCTGGGTTAATTCTTTTGAAAAGGGTCAAAAAGCAGCAACGCTCCATTCACATGCACTGGATCCAGTCCACAGAAACTATCGTTAGAAGTGAAGCGTGTGAAAGCGAGATATTTATGCATTAAAGCAGAACAACACAGCTGAATTCAGACCAAACAGTTTTAGGGGGTGTTTAAGGGTCTTTTTTCCCCTCAAATGAGAACAAACCCTCATGGACCTTTTCTGCACAGCAGAACAGAACAGTCAAGTGAGCTCATGGCCAGCTGGTCCATTGCATATTGGTTCCAGAAATCCTGAACGTCACAGTTGCTCAATTTGTCTGTGTTTTGTTCAGCTATTTAAAGACTAACATTTTTTTTTTTTTAATTGCAGGTCTCAGTGTTGTGCTGGTGGACTCAGTCACTAAATGTCATCTGGACCAACCGTTGTAGAGTTTGGTCTTTTTCAACCCATCACCTCACAAATGTGTCACAGATCAATCTGGTCAAGCTAAAGAGGGAATTAAAAACCCTGTAAAAGCAGCTCCACGAGAAATTTCCCGAGAAGAGGGAGAACTTCCTCCAATACACAGAACTATGAAATGGTTCCTGTAGTTTGAAAACACCTGATTGTCCCATCAAATTTGCTCCCACAACAGAGAAACACCAGCTGAGTGATTCCAGATAATGTACGGTCTGTCATGAACGGAGGAGTAAAGTGTAGAGCAACAACTCGATAACAAAAAGAGTTGATAGAGCCATCTACTGACGTCAAGAGATAAATCAGAAGTAGTATTAATGTTCCCTTACCTTTTTAAAGAGAGTAAAGAATGCTTCAGAGATAACCCTCGTACCACTGGAAGTTTCAGCACCGTTTGCTATGAAAAATAAGCAACGATTTTATTATTTCATTTTTCCTATACAATAAATCTAACAAACAGCAGATATTGAACTAAATCTGTCATTAACTATCCACCAGAGACACAGCGACTGAGACATTTTGAATCAATTTAGCATATCATCTTGGATAGTTACAGACTTTACACATGCACTCAACAAAATGCAAGTAACAATACTATCTTTGCTTAAAAATAAATAAATTGCAAAAGTAAAATTTTATATTTGTGGACAGTTAGTTCATTTTCTGATCCTCCAAAAGAACAGCTATTTTCCAAAACATGGAAGGCAAAGAAAGTTTTGTTTGGATGCTTGAAAAACTTGCAAATTAATTAACTGATCAACACGGTTTAGAGGATAAAACATTCAAAATACAAGCAGTGAATCATAATATTTTGTGACATTAACATGATGTGAATTTAAATGTCAAATGAACTGGTGACTGGAAACAGTGTCAATGACAAATTATGTATTATGTGGCCTGTTCTTCATCACATGTGCATTAACAATCAAGCAAAAACTGTGGTCCTAAATCTCCGCATTCTTAAAACCTACATAATAACAACAACAACAATAATTACCAGGTGGTTTGATGGCATGACCCACTTTGGCCGACCAGCCTACTGGGTGTACCAGGGGGCTCCACATGTGGCACCAGAAGTCAGCGACTACGTTCTCAGGGGCATCAGTTTGGTCCACATACACCAGCCGTAAACGACCCCCAATAATGGAGTCTATGACGGCCAGGCGGGTCCGACTCACATGTTTGGGATCCACCACCTCCAGCCGGTTGCCTATCCTAAAAGAGGTCTTCATGCTCTCTGCCAGCTGTGAAGAGGAAACAGGAAGGGATGGCGATCATGTGTCACATTATTCAGTGAAAGTTTACCTCTGCATATATCTTTTTTTTTTTTACATTTATATGACATGTGATAACTGTTAGTAAACCGAGTAATCATCACACAGCAGTAAATTTACCTTCATGTAGAAGTCAACCGGTAGAGTGTTGGCCCCCACCAGTTTCTTCATCAAATATTCTTTCCAATCTTGGATGTTCTGCACATCTACACACGAATTATTACGTTAAGACAACATTTTCACAACATATTTGCAGACCACAACACACCCAAAAGAAACAATCAATACATGCTATGTTAAATATAACTTGGGGGGGGGGAGAAATGAGAAATCCACTGTGCTTCATGCTCTCATGGCAGTAAGGTTGATGTTTAAATGGCGGTCCTCACCTTGTGGCGGCACCAGCAGCTTGCTTGTCATGGCGCACCACCCAATTGGGTTCATGTCTCCTGAAACTAAACTGCACCAGAAATCACGGCTTCTGTCGTGCTTCAAAGCCTTCATACCTCAGCAGAGCTTTGTATCCTACAGCGGAGAAGAGAATTTACATCACTGCTAAGTTTTATTTAAAGGAGCTCTCAGAAGTCCTGACGTTTCATTTATAGTGCAGGACTCAAGTTGGCGACCCAGCTCCAGTTTTTTCCTCCTTATGTGGCACACATCACATACGACTAGAGCTCAATTAAAACTATGAAAAAAAAATACACATACTTGGAATTCACAGATCTATTCCTTTAATAAAAATAGATGACAAAAGCCCACTTGATAACATGCATTGATGAGGATTGTGCGCATATTGATTGATATTTTCATTTTGTAATGATGCTATTGGATCATTCCTCATTAAATCAATGTATCTACGTAGACTGGTGGATCATTACACATCTAGTTGCAAGTTGTTTCCCAGCTGGGAACCAGAGTAAATACAGATATCCGATATGGGTCACTTTTAAATGATGTTGTTAAGCAACTCACTAAACAAAATCAGGTATATGCATTAAAATGGAACTGGCCATCAAGACCTGTAAATGCAGTCATTGTTAGATGCTTAAGACTAACTAGGCTAAAATATTTACATGCATTCATGCCGTTGTATCCAATAAGGCTGAATGAAAATTAAAAGAAAAATGACAACACCTGCAATCTGGACGACAGTAGCGATCCAGTAAACTTTACTGGGGAGGACTGCATTCGTGTTTAGGACCTCCACCTTCATCCCGACAGTGATGTCATCCCAGTGGGGGCACAGTGGAGCCTGAAAAAAAACAAAACAAAAAAACTTTGTCTTCAGACAATAGATTTCCTTCATGATAGTGTTGTTTCATGGACTTCACTGTTTAGGAGTTTTGAGAGTCTCTCTGATAAAGTCAGCCTGACTGATGGCATATTTGTGATCTTTTTTATTTTCGTAACAAACGCCACATAAAACAGCATCTTTGTTTTAAAACTATGTTTCACATAGCTCACTTTGTCCCACATCAAGTCATCTGGTTGGGTAAATGGTAATTTTTTTCTTAAAAGCTAACAAAATGTGCAGTCACCTTGCAGTTGGATAGAAAAAAACTATTTCTGTAACTGTTGCTGAAAAGGCTCTTTGAGCATCCAAACAAAACATCTGTTACATGTTGGTCTGCTGGCCTTCAGCAGGAAGGTCCCCCTTTATGATCCAGGTCCTGCTCTCGGTTTCTTCCCCCTTAAAGGGGAGTTTTATCTTGTCGCTGTTTGGGTTAAAGGTTTTTCTTCCCTACAGGGGAGTTTTTTTTTTTTACTTGCCATTGTTTCTTTAATTAAGATTTAATAATATTAGTAATAGTTAATAATATTTACTCGGGGGTCATGCTCTGGGTCTCCGAAAAGCACCTAGAGACAATTTGTATTGTAACAGACTCTATACAATTAGAGTTGAACTGCTTGCGTATTGAAAACAGGACTCACGTGTGTGAAGCAGGAGACTGATGCAGCCAGAGACGTTTCCTTCTCCAAGTAGGTGCCCCAGTCGAAACCAGGCGATCCTACCCAACAGACAAATTAGAGGAACCATGTAGTCCAAGAATCTATGTCTGTGCATGTTCACACCACACAGATTCAACATTCGACAAGAAACACATGAAATACCAGTGAAAGATAAATCCACAGAAGTCACTCAGCACATATGCTGGAACCTTTATGCAACAGCTCTAATATACAGCCTTGACTGTTTTCAAGAGACCCATGGAAAACTTATAAATGCAACCAGAAGTATGAGAAGTGCATTTGATCAGAACTATTCTATTTATGTTCTTGTGGATTTGTGGAAACTCATCAGGTGCAGCCAAAGTTGAATCAAGTACGGTAGAATCTCCGAATATGAGCTTTTACCTAATTGCGTATGCAGCTGTCCAGCAGTGGAATGAGCTGCACCTAGTTACGTTCATTTAAATGCCCTTGTAAAGATGTACAGTAGCTACAGTGCTGCAGCAGTCACAGGTTCAACTCCCAACCTGTGACCCTTGCATGTCTTCCCCTTTTGGCATTGCCCCACTTTCCCAAATTACCACTGTCAAAAAAAAAAAAAAAAAGTGTTTGTGAAGCCATTTGAGTTGCCTTTGTGTATAAAATGTGTTATACAAATAAACTTCCCTTGGCACGTACGAAAGCAACCAAATCCAAACACAGCTTACTTTGAACTGAAAAACGTCCCATGTGTTTTTTGTATCTCAATATGAAGCCTTTGCTGTGAGACATCATGTGATTTTGTGTTTTATTATAGACTTTACAGTATACTGTCAGTGAAAACGTCTGAACCTTGTTCAAGGAATTATGGGTGCATGTGTGTGCATGTCCCTTTTACCGTCCACTCCTGTTAGAGCCAGAGCTTTATTAACTTTACTCAGCACAGTAGCCTTTTTTGAAGGAGGCTTTCCCTGAGGAAACAAAAAGAGAAAATGGTCAGATCTCCATTTTAAACAGCTCCAAACTGGTCGAGAGGGGAGAGGAAATTAGTCACAATCCAGTAACGGCCGTCTAAGGTAAAAGGCTTTCTGGGAGTTTGGCAAGTTTTTATTTGAGTTTAAAGTTGATTATAACAGTCACCACTGTTGCTTGGACAGCATGACATCCCAGAAATATTACAATAACTGCAATTTTATGACCTTTTTTTTGCCCCCATAATAAAATATTACAAAAAGGGTTAGAAAAAAAACTCAAGAACAGAGCCTCTGCTCCTTCACATCGAGAGGAGCCAATTAAAGCGGTTCAGGCATCTGAACCACTGGTTGGGATGGCTCTTGGATCCCTCCTGGTGGTGGAGTTCTGGAGGATGTATCCAATGAGGAGGAGGTCTTGAAGCAGAACCAAGACATGCTGGAGAGATTATATCCCCTGTGTGGCAAGGGAACAACCTTGTCATCTACACAGAAGACCTGGTGGAGCAGACCTGGGCCAGAGATGTCGAGGCCTCTCGGCTTGTGACTGAAACCTGGACAAGCATAATTTAAAGGCTGGATGGATACAGCTGCTATTGCTAAAGATATTCCTAAACCCCCTGGACCCTCCTTTTTGCCTTTATTCTTCATGGGGAAGTGGGTCGCAACCTGTTTTCATGGGTCGTGGGTTTGCCTGGGGGAAGGAAAAAAAAAATAATAATAATAAAAAAAAAAAAAAGCGTGTCATTCATACTCCTTAACAGTAGATGGTGATAATGCCCTGTAATGCGAGTTGACACTCGCCAGTTCACACCATAGAAAAAGACCTGGAACATTTGTTTACATATGTTGAGCATGGTGAAACACAGATACAACGAAGAATATATGAGATATGGATTTTCTTATCTTTAAGACAAAGGTCAGTGAGTGGTTATTCAGCTAAAACTATATATTTTGAGTTCTTTTTGAAACTACTGCTCAGTGGTTGCACTGTTTTATTTCATATTTGTGCATAAAAGCACTGTGGAGTCTTAAAAATGGCTGTTACTGAAATGTTATGATTGTTATGTCAGCTTTATGATTAATCCTTAAATAAGTGACTAGATAGTTTTGCTGCAGATTTATTAGATGCACATCCATTATGTTAATATTTGCTCCATGTTCATTTTGAGCCCTTGATTTGGGTCACCTTGTCATTTGAGAGACCATCCCAAAGGTGCTCCTTACCGGATTGATTAAAATCTGATGAGCCTGAACAATTGATGCAAGGCAGTTTGGATCCATGCTCTAATGTTGTTTACGTCAATTCTGACCCTACCAGCTAAAAACAAGATTCATCAGACCAAGGCGGACAGTTTTCCAAACTTTTATTGCCCAATTTTGGTGAGCCTGTATGAACTGCAGCCCTGGTTTCCTGTTTTTAGCTGACAGGACTGGTGCTTGAGGTGGTCCTCTATGCTGTGGCCCATCTGCTTCAAGGATCCATGTCTGCACACCTTAGCTTTAATATCTGGTTATTTCAGTTGTTGTTGCCTTTCTATCATCATCATCATCTCTAACCAGTCTGCTCATTCTCCTCTGACATCGACGAAGCATTCTGATCCACACAACTGCTGTTCACTGGATATTTTCCTTTTTCTTCTGACCATTCTCTGTAAACCCTAGAGATCTACACGCCCAGGTGTAATGGTGCCACGTGACAGGCTGATTAGCCGTTTTTTGTTAAACACCTGAACAGCTGGACCTGATAAAGTGACCGATGACTGTGAATCACTTGCAGACTTGGAAAAGGAGTTCAGAGAAAGTTGTTTCAGACAAATGTTTTGTCCCATCGTCTTCACTCCACCGACTTACCAGCTGGTCCAGATACATGGCGGAGGGATCTTGTGCGTGGATGAGCTGGATCGGTACCGCGGTGGTTTTCAGGAGCCGTGCCCGACGGCTCAGCTGATGCTGCGCGTCGAAGTAGTCGTCCGGGTGGAAATGCTTGTGGCAGACGAAGAGCTTGCTGAGCGCGTGGAGGGGAGTGTTTACATCCATGTTCAGAGTCTCCAGCCATTGCCTCAGTCGCTCCGGATCGCCGAGTGGAAACCGGTGGAAGACGACGTTAGGTCGTCTGGTCATGTGGCACGAATCGACGCAACACGTTTGAACCATTTGAACTGTTTTTTTCCCCAGTTGACTCCGACTTCTGAATTAAACAGAAGAGCCAGAAAAGCACAGAAGTCGCTGTGCTAAGATTTCAAGTCCAGCGCGGGCATCTTCTTCTTCTACTATTGTTTTTTCCTGCAGCGTGAGTGCGTAAATGAGTTCTGAGAATACTGCCACCACGTGTTCAACACAAGCCATTAAGGGGAATTAAAGGGGACATGATCATGATAAAGGTTCTCCCAACAATTGAATGGAATTGACCTGGATAAATGAGAATATCCACAGAACCATGATAAAAGTAAAACTTTGTTTGCTTGAGAGCATTTATATGAAATTACCACCAAATCAAATACTCCAACATAATATTATCACTTTGTTTGGGTTAGCCTGGGTCTGAAAAACATAATTCAAGGAGCCATTCAGATTTTCTGGACACTAAGGCTACATCACACTACAGGCAGGGTTGACCCTAAATTTGATTATTTTTAATGGCTGCCTGAACAGCTCAAATGACAGGAAAACCTTTTTTTTTCACATCAGACATGAGTCATTTTCATATGTGCCTCTAAATTGGATACATATCTGATGTTTTTTATTGCAGTTCTGGTGTGAACGGTCAGGTTGCATTTCATCCGTCTTTGTGTCTTTGACATCACTGTTAAGCGACTGATGTCACAACTCTGCGCTGGTGGGATTATTTCTTTTTCTCTCCTTTTTCTCATTCTTCATTTTATTATAACTTGTGTATGAATTTGTTGGTTCCCACTGCACAAAAACTTCAAAAATAAATCATACAGGCTCACTGCTGCTGGATTTATCTTTACTTGCCTACATCTGATGGTGTATGAAGTTACTTTGTTTTTCTGCACATGCAGGTCACTTCAAAGTAGTAGCTCCTTCATGCTGGAGTCTGATATAGTGTGAACATCTACACAAAAGAATAGGATCTTGGGAAAAAAAAAATCAGAACTGAGCATTAAGATCTGTAGTGTGAACACAGCCCCTACTTTGTCACAAACCAATTTAGCATTTTTCTGCATTTGCTGTACTCCTGGTGACGCTGCAAAACTGTAACACTGATTTCAAAAGAGCCACACACCCCTGCATGAGAGAGATAAGCTGGAGTGGAGAGGCTGACTCCACCCCTTAAAACCAACTGCTGTGAACAGGACATGACTGATGTAACTTCACCTGAGAATGTCACAAAAGGTTTCATTAAGACCTTAGAAAATGGTGTCAGCTTTTGAAAAAAAAAAAAGTCATGATGTCCACTGTAGCTCTTTGAGCTTGCGTCATAAATGTTAATGTGTAACATAGTGCTGTAAAACAATACTCAGTTTCCCCACAAGGACGGGAGTCCAAAGTTATTTTGATTGGTTTCTGGGAATAGTAGGGACGGAACACTGCTACAACTAGACACTCGCAAGCAAATATTCCTTCAATAAAATTGAAACTGATAGTTTAATATGAATATAAGTTATTTGTGTGTTATATATGTTAGAACATCTCTGCATAAACTTATCAGACACTGATGAGCAGCAGAAAAAGGATGGATGGATTGATTTTTGTTTTGAAACTGCCTCCCCATCTGCAGTCCAACTCTCAGATATGATAAGGTATGTCTCATCATGTACAAGTGTAGTATAAATTGGGAATTGACAGAGAAATATGGATAAAATGAAATTAGCAATAACATGTGACCAAATGTATATAGGAAACTACAACTACCCTTTTAGGTTTGCAAATGAGTACTAAAAAGAAAAGTGAGGAAAAACACCATCAGTTGAATAAGTTTGGATATATATTACTATCACATTCCTGTTATTCCTTGAGAACAGAAGGAATGCAGTTCACAAAGAAGTGCATTCCTGTGTTTTGTTACCCAACTATTTAGAGATTTTCATTGTGCCGTGCTCAGGCACTTGGGCCAATAGAGAAGATGCAGCAGGGTCTCGGAAGAACTTATTGGGGGAAAACTTTCTATATTGCCAAACTCCCAAAAACTAGATCTACTGATTTAAACAAACAAAGTAACTGATCAAAACTATCTCTGTGTGTGTTAAACAGAGTTCAAATAGTGGAGTAAGATTAAATAAACTGCAGGAATTTATTTTTCTCTTACCTTCAGACGTGCCAGTATTGGACGACTTCTTGGAGTTTGATGAATACGAGCGGGAGCAGGATATGCTGCAGAAACGTTTTGTCTTTGAAAAGAATGTGCTAAAACTGCCAGTTGTTCCACACATTTCACAAACCACTGTAAAAACAAAATAGAAACATTTTTTTATGTCCCATCCTCTCATGGTAAAGACTGCGTCCAACTTAGCTTGATTTAGCATTAATATAGAATTAGAATGAATGGAATTTAAATGTTTTTCCACTATCAATATTTCTTGCTTACTTGATCTATCATTTATTTCTTTTTCCTTGGACTTCAGACCTCCTCTTGTTAGATGTTCTTCACCACCTCCATCAGCATCAAGAAAATTCTTGGGTCCCATCTGAGTGTTTTCTCCCTATTAAGGTGAGGAAAAAAAACTAAAATAAACAAAAATCACTCTTTCCGTCTACATCACCTCACATCATAGCTACTCACATAAATTTTAGGGTCTGCTGTTGCAGCTGTGAAGCTATGGGACTGGGTGGAGGGCAGGCAGGTTTGACAGCCCACTCCACCGCAGGAGCATTGTGGACGGACAAACACTGTAGGAGCAGCTCCCTGCCTCAGCTTCAGTACTCCAGTAGGCAGCCTTGCCTCAAAGTACTCCCGACCAAAATGATCGCTGCAGAGGTAACAGTTGGGTGTGGCGACCCATTGAGGTCGGCTTCGCTGAACTTGCTTCTCCCACTTTCGAAATTCATTTGGGTCCTTGGGGAACTTGAACAGAGTTACGCCATTTCGGCAGTCTTGCCACATCCATAGGCTACACAGTGGTGGGGCATCCTAGCAAGAAGACCAACATTCCTCCAGACTTAATGCGTGGCGTGCATTTAGTTGGTCCTTTGGTGTTTTGAGATGAAAGCTGTCTTTCTGTGAATTTAACCAAAAAAGGAGATACAGACGTTTCTGTTGGTGACAACAATCCTGTCTCGAGATATTAAACACGAGAGAACTGAAAGGAGAGGCTGGGCAATTCCTGATATACCAGAGCCATTTTATGGTTCATTATTATTGTTTATATTCAAGTTTGATTTTAGTTGGTCCACGAATCCCTCAGACGAGAAAAACGTAATAAAATCACGTATACAACGTGCTAATATTCGTTTTTCAGCAAGAAATAAAAACGTATTCTAAAAAGATTACAGAACGGGTTAAGTTGGTGAACACAGACTAGCATATCTAAATAATAAATAAATAAAGAACAGTTTAAAATTTACTCTAACTCTTATATTAATCTTACATGATCATAAACGTGCTGATCAAAACATAAACAAATGTCACGAGCTAAACGCTAACAGAGCTGACAGCGAATTTGTCCAATTATGAAACAGCAATTTACACGTTACTAATTTGAACAATTACTTACTAAGTGTAAGAACGACAAGGCACTTCGTTTGACCCCCTTTTTCACAATTAAAACTATTAAAATGTGAGTTTTTGTTAACTAGCCACAGCGCATCTGTACAGTAATGGGTAACTGTCACTGACGTCATCAACGAACTCTTCTTCGTCAATAACTGATGCATCACATTGCTGCGTTACCGCCACCTATTGGTTTGAATTGTTTCTTCTTGTAAGCCGCCGTCGACCACTTTTCTTTTCTGCTTCTCAGTGATCTTGAATCTGCTATGTCGATGTTAATTACCAAATCAATGAGATTACTTATTTCTGAATGTTTGCAGTATTTTTTTCAGTGATCGAAATTAGCTTCCTCCACAAAGTGGCTGGACTCTCCCTGAGAGTTGGGATGAGAAGGTTCAGTCATCTGAGGAGAGACTAGATACATTAATACAAAAAACTTATACTTTAGTACACTTTTTAGATATTTCTGCCACAAAGTAATAATACTTAGGATATCTTGCTCCAAGTACATTATAAGGTCAGGTCATTAACACATGCTTAACATCTTATGCATTTATTAATATAATATAATGATGGAGTTTAACACTTTACAGTATATAGCATGTGTATTGAATTGCATTATCTTTATGTACCTTAAAATCATACACAAAAATGGAAAAAACTTTTGACTTGACTTGATTGGCAAAATTCCCTGACACCACCATGCAAGACGTGAGACAAATCAGAAGAAAGAAATGCAACAACACAAGCTACGCCAAGCAAGTAAATGAAAAGAAGTCATAAAGTATAAGTAAGTATACAATAATAAACCAAAACAGGGACTCAAGGGCTGCCCCAGTGGCGCAATGGTTGGGCCAGGTGGTCCATATACAGATGCTATTGTCCTCGTGCAGCAGGTCAAAGGTTCAACAGGTGTCTTCCTCATTCTGTCTCTCTCCACTGTGAATAAAGGTGACTAGTGACCAAAAATAGGTGCTCAAAGTATACAACTAGTATAATGTCAGTATATTAATAAGCATACAAGAGGGATATACCAAGTACATTGATAGTATATAGATGAATGTACTTATTGTATACTGTTGAAAACTTAAAATAAACTTTAAGAGTATACAGTCATGGCCAAATGTTTGGAGAGGCAGTTTGGTGATGAAGAATGCCTTCTCCAGCATGATGGAGCACCTTGCCATTAAGCAAAAGTCATGACGAAATGGCCGGGGAACAAAACATTAAGATTTTGGGCCCTTGGCCAGGAAACTCCCTGGATCTTAATCCCATTGAGAACTTGTGGTCAATCCTCAGGAGGCGGGTGGACAATCAAAAAGCCACTAATTCTGACAAACTCCAAGCATTGATTATGCAAGAATGGACTGTCATCAGTCAGGATTTGGTCCAGAAGTTTATTAACAGCATGCCCAGGGAGAACTGCAGAGGTCTTTGAAAAAGAAGGGTCAGCACTGCAAATATTGACTTTTTGCATGAATTATGTGTAATTCTCAATAAAAAGCTTTTGAAACTGATGAAATGCTTCTAATTGTATTTCATTATAACATAGAAACACCTGACAAAAACATGGAAACTATAAAGCAGCAGACTTTGTGAAAATGTAATATTTGTGTCATTCTCAAAACTTTTGAACATGACTATACTATTATAAACGTGAAATGTTCCAATTTAGTCCAAAAAGTATTACATTTGTATACTTCCCAGTACACTAAAAGTACATGGTCTGTAGTATACTTGCTATACTTATACTTATACTTAAGCATACTTTAAAAAAAAAAAAAATGTACTTAAGTATACTACTTTTTGCTAAGGGATACCAGCTGCACAGTGGCTTAGAGGAAATGGCTCCAGAGAGTCATTAACATGGCCCAGAAGATCACTGACTGATTTTTTTTTTTTTATCTTATCCTCTCTTTTTTTAATGATATTGAATGATGCATTGACCGGATGGCATTTTAATTTCATTATACATATTACGATCACATTCAAAATATTCTGTTCTATTCAATCCACTGCACTACTAGCACGATTACAAACATTTCTCCTTTGTAAACAGTTAATTTTTGGACAAAGCAGGCAGCACTGTGAGAATCATCTTCTTTTTCTCCAGTGCATTTAACACCATCCAGCCTCCTTCACTATGACAGAAAACCCCAGAAGACACAGGTGGATGCTTCCACAATCATCCTAGATTTCTGACTACCAGAAAAACAGACCACAGTTTGTGAAGACTGAATGGATGTGTGTCTGACCAGATGGTCAGCAGGACTGGAGCACCACAGGGGACTGTACTCTCACCGTTCCTCTTCACTCTGTACACCTCAGACTTCTAGTACCAGTCAGAGTCCTGTCACCTGCAGAAATACTCAGTTGTGGGGTGAATCAGTAGTGGACAAGAGATTGAGGACAGAGAACTGGTGGACAGTTTTGTGGTGTGGTGTGGGAATAATCATGTCATCTTAAATGTGAATAAGGAGATGATTGTAGCTTTCAGGAGGACTGGGAATAAGTCAACCAGCATTTCCATCATGGGAGAAGAATTAGAGGTGGTGGAGGACTATAAATACCTCAGTGTTCACCTGGACAACAGACTGGACTGGAGACACAACACTGATGCTGTTTAGAAGAAGGGACAGTGGAGACTTTACTTCTGGAGGAAGCTTAGGTCCTTTAGTGTTTGCCGCAGGATGTTGTTGCATATTTTCTGTAATCTGTTGTGGAGAGTTCGGTCCCCTCTACCGTCATCTGTTGGGGTAGCAGCATCAGAGCCAGTGACTTAAAGAAACTGAACAAACTGATAAAGAAGGCTGGCTTTGTTCTGGAGCCTCTAGAACTGATTCTGAAAAAATAAATGAAGAATATCATGGACAATCCCAGAGCACCATCTAAACAACACAGTGATTCAGCAACAGACTGTCTCCAATTCAATTCAATTCAATTGTATTTGTATAGCCTCTCTTACAATGTCAATTGTCTCTAGGCGCTTTACAGAGACCCAGAGCATAACCCCCGAGCCAAAATCATTAACTAAGAATATAATATTGAGACCTAAACAAGGATAATGGCAGGTTAAAAAAAAACTCCCACAGGAGGAGAAAAAAACCTTTAAGCCAAACAGTGGCAAGGAAAAACTCCACTTTAAGAGGAAGAAACCTTGAGTAGGACCTGGCTCATATGGGGGGACCTTCCTGCTGAAGGCCAGGGTAAAGAAAGAAAAGAGGGGAGACAGGACAGAGAGAGGATGTAGGAGAGAGAGAGGAGAGCACATAAATGACTAAATAAAATATAAACAGATGCAGGTAGCAGCACTGAGATGTGATGGTCAGAGGACTAGGTCGCCAGTCACCACGCCAGCCAGCATCCTGAACACATCTACACACACAGGTGGAGGTAAATGCCGGGATGAACAGAGGATGGAACTGCAAGTCAGCATGAAACTCAGGAAACTCTGGCCTGCAAACATACAGAAAGACAAGAGAAAAAGAGGGGGGCAAAACAGCACAACAAAACTACAGGAAAGAAAATAAAATGGAGCACAGTTACAGTGACAGGGTGCTCCTAATTAATTGTGGAATGAACTGGAGGAGGAAAAAGGGAGGAGGAAAAGGAAGGAAAGGGAGAAGAGCAGTGGAGACACATAACAGTGGAGATGCTCAGCAGATCATGTTGGCGTCCCCCTGCAGCGTAGGCCTATAGCAGCATAGCTATGACGAAGCTGTGATTAAGACGAGCCTACTCTAGTCTTAGTTCCTACAACTATAGCTATGACTATTAGCCCTTACACACTGTTATGTAGACTAACTGTAGGCTTTACTAAACAGAAATGTTTTCAATTTAGTTTTAAAATTGGAGGTGGTATCAGCCTCCTTAAACCAAATTGGTAGCTGGTTCCATAATAATGGTGCCTGGTAGCAGAAAACCCGTCCTCCAAATTTACTTTTAGATATTCTAGGATCGACAAGTAATCCTGCAGTCTGAGAGCGGAGAGCTCTATTAGGAACATAACGTGCTATTAAGTCTTGTAAATAGCAAGTAGCTAGGCCATTAAGGGCCTTATATGTGAGAAGCAGAATTTTAAACTCAATTCGAAATTTCACGGGTAGCCAAGTCAGCGGATTTTTCAGATCCACCACTACACAGACCAATACAGGAGATCCTTCCTACCCACAGCAATAACCATCTATGATGAATCTTTGAAGAGACTTAAATCATGACAGTTACTGCGACAATTTAACTGGGGATGAATAAAGTATTTTTTAACTGAAATGTATTGAATTGAAGTGAACTGAATTATCTGTTCGTTTAATTCCTCCTCCTTCATGTCTTGAACCCTGCTTCTGCTTAGTGCATCTGCATTTCCATTCATTTGCATTGGGAGAGACTGAGTTTGTCCAAGTCTTCACAAACAAGTGTACCATCGCTGTTACCACAGCCCATCACTCTATTTTCATGCTGAATTCCTTTTTCAAGCAACACTTTCTTGCCAGCAAGCCGGTGCTTTTGAATTTTCTCACCATATGTCTCCCTGTAACCTCTTACTTCTTTTTAGATAATGCAGCCAGACTTAGATTTACATGGTCAGAATCCATTCTGAATCTACAAGCTTCATGGGGATCTTCTCTGGTTGCCATTTGCGCTGCAGACAGACAAACTGAAGTAACATGATGGCCAATCTGTGGTAGACCAGTGAAATTCAGATACCTACGTTGCAAATCGGCTCAAATTAATCCTAGGCTTAGTTGCTCCATTCATCAGTATTTTGTTTCCATTTTTAGATTATGACAGCTGTTATTTGTATGTCAGGCTTTATACAATGTTTACAAGTTATTTTTTGTAATAGTGTACTCTAGTGTTGCTCTCATAGGTGTAATCAAACCCTGTACACTTATGTCATCTGGACCAGTTATCATACACTTGCGTTACAGATGGTTCCCCTCATGCTAGGAAATATTCTACTCTGAAGTAAGAGCTAAAAAAAGACTATAATGAAAGCAGTTCAAAGAACTACAATCAGCCCTAGTTCTTGCAGTGCAGAAAGAAAAATGAATCGGAACAACCTCCAATTGTTATAAGATCTTAAGGCCCATCTTAATGCTCTTGAATAAACACTGCACATTTAACCACATGTCAATGCACACATACATGCATCAGAAAACGACGCAGCTGGATCCAAAGTATATATAAAGGAGCACCTGTGGAGTGCTGGAAGACCAGTAATTCCTGTGCAGCCCAATGTCACTGGGAAGAAAGAGCAGAATATACTGGATACCTCATTACCACGGCCTGGTTGTAGTACTCAGACTTATCAGTTTTCTTACTTCTGGAGCTCCACATAAAGCAATAGCCACAAAAGAAACATAACCTTGTTAGAGATACAGGTAAGCCAGACAGCTCTTATGTCCAGGGTAACTACAATATAATAAAGAAAATATATGCTCATTTTTTTGTATTTTAAACAAAGGTTGAACTACTGACATGGCAACCCAAGCAAACTACCACAGGACCCTGATGGCATTACATTTACGGTGTTATCTGTTGATTTGTTGCAAATGTGATATGTCAAATGTCATCAGAGACAGAATACTTGTCACTATCTGTATGTATGAAGAGGTTTTTAAAAAAAAAAAAGAGAGAAGGAAAGAAAAGCTGAGTACTGGCAAAATCGAGGGTGGTGAAGATAATGTTTTAATGCTGCTAATGTCCTGTTGCTAACACCAGCAGTGTGTGAGTGACGACATCCAGACTCGCTGTGAGGACCAGGATCTGTCCTGTTGTCATGCATGACAGTTTAGGGCTGAACGGTAATTCAATAATTAATATTTACTGCAGTAGAAAGTGTTTCAATAATGATCATATTTTGATATATTTTATTATTATTATATTATGACAATGCTCTTTACTGTCCCTTTACTGTCAACACAATCAATCCATAATGTTTACATGAATTCTCCACTTGCCCACAGGTCTATAGCTTGGTAGAAGGTGTTCATCCAGTTTTCCTGTTCGCTGTCACAACACAATCCATTACCAATACCCCTCACACTCCATAACCCAGCACACACTACACCCTCACTGTCCTGTCTCTTTAATAGTCTTGTCTTTCAATGTTTCACTGCTGGTGTTTTTTAGTCCTCTCTGACGGAATCAGATTTAAGATGTTAATAAAGAAGTTAGAATTTACTGCCAGAGAGGACTGGTGAAGGACACGTTCACCCCTCACATTCCCACAAAAAAAGTCTGCTACAAGATTAAATTGCATATACATACTAGATGGTGTTGCTAGATGATGGCTCTAACCATGAATGTAAATGCAGACAAAAAAAAAAAAAAAAAAAAATATATATATATATATATATATATATATATATATATATATATATATATATATATATATATATATATATATATATATATGTATTATGACAAGGCTAAGAATTTTGCTTGTTTGATGGTAATGTCTCAATTCTTGGTTATAAACTTATATATATGTATACAGTCATGGAAGAAATTATTAGACCACCATTTTTTCTTCACTTTCTTGTTCATTTTAATACCTGGTACCACTAAACGTCATCATGTGACTAAAACAGACAGAAACAAAACACTGAATGCATAAAAGCAGTGTTTTTGGCAGTACAACGCCATAGCTATTGATGTAAAAACTTAAGTGATTTAGGTTATAATCAAGAAAACCATGGAAAATGGTAAGATATATCAGCTCTTAAATAAAACTCTTATTAGAAATCTTTGTGGTTATCGTTATGTTTGTCCAAACAAATGTACCTTTAGTTGTACCAGGCATTAAAATGTACAAGAAACTGAAGAAAACAAGGGTGGTCTAATAATTTTTTCCATGACTGTATATGGTAAACACTGATTTATTTATTTAAACTATTTTTCTAAATCTAAAATATTTATCTTATTATCTTATATTATCTGACGAGGTTTTATGGATTTGGCATTTTCCATTTTCAGAGGTTTGTGGGTACATTTATGCTTTCTTGGCAGTTTCTCTGTGGTTTTCATATTATTCATATTGATACTGGAATTCTATCATGTTGACCAAACTGAACAAATATATTGTGATCTAGATTTTGCCCATATCACCTAGTCCTACCACAGTATCGTAAATCACATCTTAAAGATTTTAACCCGAGTAGGAAGATGCTGAATGAGATTTATTTTTGAGAAATATAAACATACTTCCCTGTAATCAGTTTACTAGCGATGTATTTATTTGTTCACAAAGTAAACCAGACTGAACTGCATTTCTATGGATCTGTAGCTTTTGTTTGATTTTTTTTTTTTTTCAGTTTTTGGATTGTTATATCTTACTATATTTTCTGTTTTATTTTGAAAGTATTTTTCCCATGCACATTTTCGTTGGTTTTCTCTTCTGTGATCACCTACTCCACGCCTTTTTTTTATAGTGCTGTTGGTTTCCCTGCTCCTCTTTTCCCACCACATACCTGTTTACCATTAGTCAACACCTCCCTCTGTATATATTCCTTGGTTTTCTTTGTTCTCGAGCAAAACCTCCAAGTCATTCCTGTTTCTTCTGTTCTCTCCCTTGTATTGATTTTTTTCCCCCCTTAAACTTTATTTTTTCTGTCCTGCCATGCTCTAGATTTCTTCCTTTCACTTTTGTTTCGGTTTTATTAAAGACTTCTCAGTACTTTATAATGAACTACCTTAGAGCCATACATTGCAGTTTATAGATTCACAAAAGTTAGAAAAATTGTGGGAGAATTTTCCATTAGGAACAGCTTCTGAATTATTATTGTATGTTGGTGGTGTGAGACTGCCGGGTGCTCCACTGGGTCATCTTCACTCTCAAAGGAGACATACCGGTATGCAGTTTTATGACAAGCTGATGCAGTTTCTTTAGGTATTTATGACATTTCTGTTACATGCAATACCACAATGAGACACAACAAAAAGAGCATTTTCAGCTATGTCTTTACACCTCTGTTCAACACAGTTGGTTTTAGAGGTGGAGTCAACAACTGAACTTTGATCTCCTCCTCCTCCCCTCTTTTGTCATTGCTTCAAACATCAAAATATACTCTCTTAATCGAAGAAAAATGTACTTTTGTCATAATGTGTCTCCTCTAAAACATGCTCATGAGACCACAGTCCCAGTTTTTCACCTGCAGAGACCAAACTCGTTTCTGCTGATAGTTGGTATCAATATCAAACTACAAGAAACAAGCTTTAATAATTCCTTTTAAAGTCATAAAATTAGCTAAAATATTTGCTACACTGTCTTTGTGCTGTTTATTTGGAGTGTTGGTATTGGGTATTTTGAAAATCATTTCATTTTGGCTTCACTTACATTGAAAGGGGACATGTTGTGAGAAAACTGAACATTAATGTGGCTGAGAGGAAATATGGATGTCCAAAGTTACTACCAGCTCAAATACTCCAGCATAGCACTTTCACCTAGACCTGTAAATATTTATTTCAAGAGCTGTTCAGATCTGCAGGGTTCTGTGACATCACAGACCCAGAGAAGTAGATTTATCTAGTTTCCCCATTTTGATCTCCACCCAACATCATGATGGATTTTCTGTAACTCAGAATTGCAAAGCTGTAAAACATAATTATAAAAAGGCACGCTATGTGTGAGAGTGAGTCACTCCACGCCACCCCCTAAAACCAGCTGCTATGAGCACAAGAGTAAGGACCACCCATTCATCTATTCATTAATTTGCACTTATCCGTGTTCAGGTCGTGGGAACAGCAGACTGAGCAAAGAAGCGCAGACATCCCTCTTCCCAGCATCCTCCTTCAGCTCTTCTGGGTGGATATGGAGAAATTCCTAAGCAAGTTGAGAGGTGTCATCTCTCCTGCATGTCCTGGGTCTATCCTGGGATGCAACCAGTTGGATGCGCCCGAAACACCTTTCTTGGGAGGCGTCTAGGGGACATCCAAACAAGATGCCCGTCGAGAGACTGCTCTTCTTAATGTGGAGGAGCAGCGACTCTACTCCAAGTCTCTCCTTCTCTAAAGGAGAGTCCAGCGCCCTGCGGAGAAAACTGATTTCAGCCGTGATCTCATACTTTCTTCTCAGAGAGCCTTGCCTTTTGGCTCAGCTCTGTCTTCACCACAGCAGGCTGGCTGGTAGAGAGTCCACACTGCGGCAGACGTCGCACCAAACCACCTGCAAATCCCCTGCTCCAGTTCATCCCTCACTTCGTTACCCCCAAGATACTTAAACTCCTCCACTTGAGGCAACGAACTCATCCCAAGCCCAGAGAGGGCATTCTTTCTTGAACTGCCACCTTATCATGCGGTGGGGTTTTGTACTTGAATGATCCGAGGAGCTATGTTGCTGCCCCTGATAGAGCTTCCCAAGTCCAGTTTGGTTCTGGGAAAGGTCAGAGTGAGAGTGCTTCAGATGGACTCATAGAGAAGAATGAAATCAAAGAGCACCGTGTCCATCAGAGTCCCACCCTGAGGTCAGGCCTGTCGACGGGTCCTTTGTCCACGAGGCCTGGCCGGGTCTGGCCTGAACAGATGATGTGGGTTCCTCCCTGCCACCCAGGAAGGGCCACGAGAGTCATGTGCCATGTGGGACAGGTAGCGGCTGAGGGCATGTGCCTCAGAATACTGAATGAAGTTGTGAAAGACATACTGCTTTTCCTTTAACGCAACTTTTAAACTTTTATTTTTGGAAAAAAAAAAGATTGTGCATTCACCAAAATTCTTGTGTAGATAACCATGAAATAAAATCACAGCATCAATGGGTTGCACCACAGAGTGTGAAAACAGGCCCTGTGGCATCTACGTATTTCACTTGATGTAATGGTTTAAGTAATTAAGAAATATGGTCTTTGGTTTATTTTAAGCATGGAATTACTCTCAAGAATTAGCAGTATAAATGTATCACTATCAACGTGAATCTTAAAAACTACAAATCTTAGGGTGAAGGGTAGCACTTAGGGTTATCAGTTGAAAGATTAACCAAAGGATAAACAGTGGCTGGGTGCGCCTTGCCAGATTTGGAAAAGAAAAAAAAAATGTTGACCTGGAAAACAATTTTTCTTTTCTGTAATTACCATGATGCTTCAATGATTCCAGGCATTTCTGTTGGTCTGGTCCAGTGTTTAAAGGAAAAGCTGACAAACTTTAGTTGAGAGAAGAGAAAGATACAAGGAGAATGGCATTTACTCAGTGATATGGGAAAAATTAAATCATCATCTGCACAAAAAGTTAATATGCAAAAAAAAAAAATAAAAAAAATCTGTTGAGTTAGCATTAAAAAATAACTGTGGAGCATAATGTAAATCCAGCTTTGCAGCTGAACTTCACATCCAACAGGAGATGCAAGTTTAAGGTTATTGCATAAATCAATATATATTTTTTAAATATGCAAAGCTAAGCCAATAAACATTATTCACTGCTGCGGCTGCTCACTGCCGGTTCAGCACAGCTTTATTTATTTTTTTTTATTTGCATCCCCTCATCCTCACCCGCTGCCACCAGCAGCACCACCGCCGTCACTTCGCAGGCAAACGAGCCTTTTCTGCTCGACATTATCTTCATCCTGACTCCGCTGGAAAGGAGGCTGAAATGACGGATGCAACCATGGAGGCGAAACGCGGGGACAGTTTATTTACCCCGAAGAGGCGCTTTAAGTTTAGAGGGAAGCCGATGCGTGTGTCTCCCTCTTTACTTTTACCGACCCCCTCCTCCTCCGCTGGCAGAAATTTATAAAGAACAAAAAATCCGACGAGGGAGGGGAGGGGGGTTGATATACGCCGAGGCTGAAATCGAGAGGCGAACCCAGGGAAAGGAGTAATTTGTACACGGGACTTTCCCCCTCTTAGTACCCCAAAAGGAGGGGGAAAAGTCGCAGGATTGGAGACGAAAAGGAATGAGCTTCTAAGGGCGTGAAAACGTCTGCAGCTGTGGATACTTTATATATTTTTTATTTCGAAAAAATATGGCCGAGAACGTTCTGGACTCTGGCCCGTCTTCAGCCAAGAGGCCTAAACTCTCCTCTCCGGCACTTTCCGCCTCCGCCAGCGATGGAAATGGTGAGTTTTTGTTTCGTGATACCGTGTGTTGCGGTTTTATTTGTTGACGCTGCCGAATTTTAGCGGCATGTTTGTGCGAAAGAGGTCCAAAACGCGGGATTACTCTTCTGTTTTTGTCGTAGCTCGCTAACGTTAGCGCGCTAGGAGAGAGTGTGTGTCGGACGTGACGAAGGGCTCCCCAGCTAGCTCGCATGCTAACAGCCATTTTAGCCGGAGGTAGCCGCGCTAGCTTCAGGGCTAACGGTAGCGTAGCAGTGTGTGCAGGTCCACAACTGACGCTCCCGAATCTTAACTGGCACTTTATGCTGGTTGAATATGAGCAAAATCCCAAATCAACTTATGATAAAGTTGTTATTGTTTTCAACAGTTGCATTTATAAAAGGCAAACAGTTAGAAACCCAGCCGTTTTATGTAGACATACAAGTTTTAGACGGCACCAACGGTATTCGGAATCTTGTTTTGCCCGTCTTCCGAACTAACATGAGCTGCCGTTGATCATTTTTTAGCGAAAGCACGGGTTGCCAATGGTACTGCTGCAAGCCGTGAGACCAAAATTTAGGCCCAAGGGTCCGAGTGATTGTTAAGCTCAATCTGCCATTGTTGGTATTTTTTCTTTTTGTTGATGGCGTATGGCAGCAGCTGGAATAATGGCCTAAAAGGAAACCTGGAGCGTGTTTAGCGCCATGCCTGACCATCGATACTAAGCAGGGAGTCAAGTTAACGAGCTCACACACTCATATTCTCTCAACCTTTTTATACGTCGATCAACTGCATCTCAGTCTGTCTGATTGACAGATGTTGCAACTATTTTCCTGCTCCATTACATGCTTTGATGGTCACTGCAGTGCTGTCAAGAAACTCGGGAGCTTATGAGGATGCAATTTATTGCTTACACGTTTATTGTTCTCAAATGTTATCAGTGACATTGCCGTGCAGTGCATTTACCACTTAATTAAAAACAAAATTATAATCGCTGTCTGCTTTAAAAATAAGTAATTTATTTTTTTTAACACTACTAGTGGTATTACTATTAGTGACACTGCCTTGCAGCATGTTTACCCCCTAATTAAAAATGCACCAATTGGTTATTATAACTACCCCCCTCAGATTCTTGTATGTTTTAGTATCTATCAAGTGATGAATGTAGGTTCATAATAATGTTATAGTTTTTCAGTAATATGAAATAGAATTTGGTTAATAAAACATAAGGGAAATTCCTTATCTTGACCTACCAGCAGTCCAAAACATTTGCTCAAACAAAGTGTAGAATCATTAAGACCAAGGAAGACAAATATAGAAGATTTTTTTTCTTGCTGATTGATAACTTAGGAGATTGCAGCTGTCAACCAAAAAAGTATGGGAATATATCTTTGTTGAACTGAAAACTGGCATGTATGACAAACTGATGTCTAAATGTTGAGTCAAAACTGGAACTGCATAAGAGTCTGTGTTTTGAGATATTTGAAGAGCTGCCTTGATTTCCATCATGTGTCTTTTCTTCACTGCCTAAACTGTGTGGTTGAACTCACTGGAGACAACTCCATCCATGAATTTCTTTTTTTTTTTTGGAGGGGGTTATGTGTGACATAGGGTTACTTGCATGAAATGGCCCATTTTTCACCATACCTACACAACGGTGCACAAAACTTTAAGAGATGTTGAATTTGCTGGTCAGGGATTCTTGCCAAGTGGGCCACAAATTTCAGAAATCAGCTCTAGTTTTGTGCTTAGTTGCATCATGCTTGGTGTCTTATTAATTTTTATCGAGAGAGCATTGGTCAAATGCTTCTTGATAGTTTTTTTTGTTGTTGTTGTTGATATTTTTGTCAAGGATGCAGTTAAATTCAAAGTCATTAATGCTGAAACGGGAAGGATTTTACCTGCTTAAAATGGCAGGGGTTTGTTGTTCTCCTCTTCCCCTTTTTAAATGCTTTGTCTCCCATTTCTCTTCATTTCAGATCTTGGTTCACTGTTTGAATTGGAGCACGACCTCCCAGATGAGCTCATTAGCTCTAATGAACCAGGTCTGGTCAATGGTGGGGACCTGAACCAGCTGCACACCAGCCTGGGAGGAGGACCTGCAGGGTTGGGTCCAGGAGGGGGCAATGGAGGGGCAGGAGGAATGGGTCTTGGTCTCGGTCCAGGCGGTGTTGGTGGAGGCCAAGATGCTGTGGCCAAGCATAAACAGCTGTCCGAACTTTTGCGCTCAGGAGCAACCACCTCCAATCAACAAGGGCATCAAGGAGCCATGGGCAGTCCAGGGGGTCCCACAAAGCATTTGGGACAGGCATTTGGGCCCAGGTGGTATGGGCCAGGGGCAGCAGCAGCACCTTTCCCCTCAGCAACAGGCCAACATGATGCAACAACAAAATGTTGCCGCTGGAATGATGAGTAATATGAACAGGGCCATGATGGGACCGCAGCAGAAAGCCAATAATGGACAGCAGCAACCGGGCATGATTGGGAACCAGGTGATGAATGGCTCCCCCAGAATGGGCTTCAGTAATCAGGGAATGGCTGGCAACACCAACCTGTTAGCTGAGACCCTACAGCAGCAAGGACCTGGGGGCCAGGCTGGGCTGAGAGGCCAGCAGCCTGGAGCAATGAATAAGGTAGGCTCTCCTTCATTACAGACTTCATATAACATTCCAGGTGATCCTTTTTATTACTGTAATATTTTAAATGGGTTGATTTATGATGTAGTTCGGTTTAAAAAAAAAAAAAAAAGGACATCATCCTGTACAGTGGTACCTCTACTTACGAAATTAATTGGTTCTTGAAGTAGTTTCGTAACCTGAAAATTCCGTAAGTAGAGATGCGTTTTCAATATAAATGCCCTAATCCATTCCAAGCCCCCCAAAGTTCGGACATAAATTTTTTTTATAAATCATAAAAATGCATCAAAACATGTAACAAAAACATGTTACCATTAGATTACTGCACAATAAACATAAAATGAGAGTTGTACATAATGTAAAAAACAAAGAATAAAGTAAAGAATAAAAATTATGTTAATTTACCTTTTAATTGCTATCGTCATCACCTTTTGCCTTCTTTGGTTCATGTTCTCTCTCAGCAGGGGTTTTTGCCTGACGTTTTGTAAAGAACCGATCCAAGGAGGTTTGTGTTTGTCGGCTTTTAACAATCCTTCGAAAATGTGCAAGGCAAACATCATCATAATGAGCGATAGCCCGACTAGTGAGCACTTTTTCTGGGTGATTCTTTTCAACGAATTCCGAAACTTAATGGAATTTTCCTAAAATGTCAATGGGATTGCCAAGAAGATGCTATGTGATAATGGTAAATGGTAGAGCAACTACAAGTATGTTTACGGTTCCGTAAACTCTGGGAGTTGCGAGTAGCAGCGCATATTGTATTTTTGCCTTTCATATCCTGAAATTTCTTTCGTAACAAGAGGCAATATTTTCCCGTCGAGACGTGTCGTAACCTGAAAGTTCTGTATGTAGAGACGTTCGTAAGTAGAGGTACCACTGTACATACTTAGTGACGCTTGTTTTAGGACTATCCCATTAATTCTGGGGCTGCAAAGATTGCTTAACTGGTGACAGGGACTAGACCAGCTTATCAGGTTCTCAGAAGTCTGATATTATTATTTTTATTACTAGTAGTAGTAGTAATAGTGGTGGTGGTGGCAGTAGTAGTATTTCTTTTTTTATTATTATTCAGTCGAGGTGTAACATCGATTTCATCCTGAATGAGCCAGTAGCTTCTCTACAAGATATACACCTACAACACATATCTTCCAAGATGTTGTTTGTGTTGAGGTTTAGGAAATCCAGAAATAATGTCAGAGGAAGCAAAAGAGGCTAATAGAAGGAAAGAAAATGACATAGGCATGTATTTTTTTTCAATGACCTGCAGTCTTCCATGAACACCAACTGCTACTTAAAAATAAATGTCCTTTGTAACAAAACATTTTATAAATGCGGTTGTTTGAAGTACTTATGAGTAGTTAGTGGATTACCTGCAGTAGGCAGGCATAACAGTTTTTTTAATTTGGAGAATCGCGGAGAATGTTTGGTGGCAGGCTGAGTTATAAAGTTATTTAATGAAGTGGTGCACCGGAAAATTATCACACGCTGTAAAAAAAATCCCCAATATACAGTTCAGTCCTACCACTTATGAAGTTTATAAGGTTAGGCTAGTTTCAGATGGAGAAAATTCAGTCCTGTAGACCTCATTTTGAGTTACTGTTAATTTAGCTTTGTACACAATGATTTCCTGATTCCCCAAATTGAGTGTTGTGATGACTGTTAATGCAGGTAGGACTAGCATTGGGCAATAATTTAGGGTTTAAAAAAAATCATGAATAACTTTCCTGTACCAGTACCATATTGTTACACTTCAAAAAGCCTTTCCAGAAATGTATAACACTTAATGATTGCTTTAAATTTTGCCCCTTTCAAGGTAAAAAAAAAATAAAGGCCTATTTCGCTATGTTTTCCATTTAATCTACAATTTTGCCTACCTTATATCCTGTAAATATCTTTGAAACTATGGATATTGTAACTTGTTTATAAATAAGTTAAAATATCCATAGTTTCCAAGAGATTTTTTTTTAAAATGGCTAAGTCGATGTATAAGAAAATGTGTTAGCTTTGCATGTGTCACAATGAACACAATTACATTTTCAATTAAAAAAAAATTCTGAATTGATTTTTTTATACTTATTGGGAAAAATTAATTGGTTGGCCAGAACTTTACAAAAATGAAATTGGCCTAAAAATAATATATTTATGAAAAATTATCTAAGCCCTTGTTACTTGTTTGGCTTCATTTAGTAAGCATGATCAATAATAGCGTTTTTGTCATGTTAAATTCTAAGATAAGATTTAAGTGTGTTTGTGCAAAATATCTAACCTCAATGTCTCATTTGGTTCTTGGCTTAAGGATGCCCCCCCACACACTCACACACTCTCACACACACACACACACACACACACATGCGTGCATGCATATACATATTGCTACAAATATGCTTTGAGTCCATAGTTTTTGTTTTTAAAGTGGCAGAAATGCCCTTTTTTGTGATTGATAAACCCGTGATCATGTCAAAATGTTGAAGTGACAGGCTGCTGGTGATTGGATGACACTGATGTTTGATATTAGCCGGAGATCAAACACTTTGAGAGTTACCAGATTAGAAGAATGCTGAGGAACAGTGGAGAAAATAAAGAGAAGATGGAAAAATACAGCAGCTGTTCTGATGAGGAATTTATCATTGATTTTAATTAAAAACAAATAATAGAAAGTACTTATTTCATATTGGTGTGAGACCCTGTTGGCTGCAGTAAATTGCTGATGTTTGTAGGTGGATTTAGAAATTATTTAAATTACAAGAAGAACATTGTATCTTGTCAGTAATTGGTGACTTTCAATGTATTTCAGCAAAAACGTGTGAGTGGTCTCAGCTAGCATGATACAGTGTTATGTCTTTACATGGTGAAAACACAGTTTTCATTTAGGCTCTGAGAGAGGCTATGGTGTTATTGTGACCTAGACAGGTTGTCGTTCCTGAAATTGTAACCCCCCCCCCCCCCCCCCCCCCCCCCCCCCCCAAAAAAAAAAAAAAAAAAAAAAAAGAAAAGAAAAGAAAAAACTATAAAATATGAAATTAAAAAAAAAAACAACAATGTAATGTCCAAACTGAATGAGAGTACATGGAATTGCTTCTTGGACTCTGAATATACCACAAGGATACCACGTAGCTTCACAGTTTTATAGACAAACAGAAGGATTTGAAAATTGGGAGTAGAGGAATTAGGCCTGACACAATTTACAGTTGATCATTGAAAAAAAAATCACAAGTATTTGAGATAATTCATTCATGATCATGTCTGTAAAATTCTCATAATCTTCATTCACTTGTATTAAAAAATAGTTGAGTGAAACAACAGAAATTTATTTTTTTTCAACTTGTTTTCCACCAATTGATAGAATTGACCATGTAGACTTAAATAATAATGTCATCTCCTTGTCCCTCTTGATCTCTGACTTTACCCAAACATTAACATTGGGTTTTTTTTTTTTTTTTAATTATTATTAGGCCTATAGTAGTGGCAGAAAATTCATAGAGAGATTCTAATGCTACTTTTTTTTTTTTAATGGAAATTATCAACAGGCCTTGACTTAAGATGTACTTGGTAAGGTAGTGAGATCATCTGTTTGGATTACTGAAAAGTTTTTTTTCTCCATTGTTATAAATGCACAAAATGTTTATACTAGGAGGATATTTGATACCAAACGTAAATGCAATGCTCAAATGTTTTTACCAAATTGCTGTCACAAAATCAGGAGACCGTAAAGACTGTAAATTTAAATCTTCTTTCCTTGTGACATCCAATATGACTTTTTTGTTCCTCGTGTCCCTCATACAACCTTCTCTATGTCTCTCTTTATTTTTCTATTTTTCTGCTACTAGATGGGAATGATGGGGAACCAAGGGCCCCCTTTTGGAAGTTCATATGGAGGTCAGGGAAATCAAGGTCTAGGAGCTGCAGGGCTGGGCCCTCAACTTCAAAACAAAGGTCCGATGGGCAACAGTCTGACCCAGTTTAATGTGGACAAGAAGAACCAACCCATGCAAGGAATGGGTGCCATGGTAAGGCATAGAGTCTGATAGTTAAAAGGATTTTGATATTTTGTGTTGCAGTTCTTGTTATGAGTGGACAAATGGAAGCATTGTATTTAACTTCTTACTCATTCATTAAAACCTAAGAATTCTTTTTTTTCTTGTTTCTTGTCCACCATCTCCTTTCCCCTTCTTTGTTTTCCTGCTTCATCTCCCTTCCTTTCTTTCTTTTTTCCTAATTCTCTCTTGCTCTGCTTTCAGGGCACCCAGCACTCGCAGACAAGTGTGGGTGGTCCCTCAGGAGCATCTGTAGGCGGAGCCCAAGGGATGGTGCCCAGCGCCCAGGCACCTCTGGTTGGACCTGGTACACAAGCTTCTGCAGCATCTTCTACAGCAGGAGCACCACCAACAGCTGACCCTGAGAAGCGTAAGCTAATCCAGCAGCAACTGGTGCTCCTGCTCCATGCACACAAATGTCAGCGACGGGAGCAGGCCAACGGAGAAGTACGGCAGTGCAACCTGCCTCACTGTCGCACTATGAAGAATGTCCTCAACCACATGACTCACTGCCAGGCTGGCAAGTCCTGTCAAGGTAAGTTTAAGAGACGAACTGAACTATGGTGTCATGATGATAAATTATCATCTTAGACATTGATGGTTGATGTTGTACTCCTATACACAAAATAAGTTGCTTTCAGAGTATGATTCTTTCCGGTATTTTATTTTTTTATAACATTAGTTTCCTATGATGATGGAGAGGGTGGAATTTACTTTATGGTCCTATTCTGCAGTTTGTGCATCTCTATAGTAGTGATAGCTTGAGGGTTAATTTTAGAAGTTGAAGTTTACAACCACATTACAAGGTTTTAGTATGTTTTCCTTCCTGGTGGATCTGTTAATACTTCTTACTAAGCATTTTGCTTTTGTTTCCAAGACGTCTGCAAAGAAATGCATTTTCGGTTGTAGGGGAAAGTCAGTTGACCATAGCTTGATGGATGCAGTATGCTTTTCTGGGACAGCACTAGAACTTTTTTTTTCCTTTTTCTTTTTTTCCCTCAGAACTTTTCATGAAAATTGTTTTCTGTTTTATGAAATAGAACCTGTACACCACTGGATTTTCAGTATGAAAAAAAGGATGAAAGTCTGTGTTGTTCCAGCGCTAAATGTTTTTGAATCTGAATTTCAAGTTGTTCATAAACCAAGTTGGGTTTCCAACCTGCATGTGTGCATTTTCACACTTTCATTCTCTGTCTCACATTGGTAAGAAAAAAAAAAAGAATAATTCACTCTTCTCCAAAAAACAGTTCAATCTAATTAAATAGTGAAGAGACAGCCTTGATTATTGGTAACTGTTGAGTGAAAAGTAGTTTGACAACAATATCATTAGCTTTTATATTTCTTGGGTGCAGGCATTTTCTGAAATTTTTTTTTCTTCCATGCTTCCCATATCCACACCTGTTAACATGGGGATATAGAGTAAAGCTTAGACAAATCTAATCTGTAACGTCACAGAAAAGTAGGTAATGTGTCTACTCTTTACTGAACAGAGAGATCCAGTTGTAATCTTTGTTGTTCCGGTATGTCGTGTTGTCAACTTTCATGTTTGGAATCAGATTTTTGGCTCCTAAAGACATAGCAGGTTTAAGGTCATTTATAGGAAATGTTGAAGATGTTATTGTGTTGATATGTTAAAATGTCTGTTCCTTGTGATTCTTAGTTTGTTATTCTGAAATAATTACAGGCTTTTGGAGATATGCAGGGTGCAAAGCTCCTCTTTAAGTGCCAGAAATTAAAATTAGAATGCTAAAAATTAGTATAATGCGGACACTTTAAACAACTTTTTTTTTTTTTTATACAGCAGCTGTTTTCAGTTTGGTGTCTCTAATTTCATTTACATATTTTTTTTCCATTGACTTCACTTTATTTTCTCTTCTTTTTCCCCCATATCCCTCTTTCTGTTCTTTCCTATATTTTTGCCTCTCATCTTCAGTGGCGCACTGTGCATCCTCAAGGCAGATCATCTCTCATTGGAAGAATTGCACTCGGCATGACTGCCCTGTCTGCCTGCCACTGAAGAATGCTGGAGACAAGAGGAACCCGCAGTGTGAGTGTCTGTATCTGACCAAAACAATTTAAACTCCAATGCAGATCTTATCGTACATTGTGATTTTCAGGGCTTTTCCTTTCATAATTTTTGCAAATGTAATGACTGAACAGTGTTGTTCTTAATATGGGAAAGCTGAGATTGTCTCACTTTGTTTATTGTTAAATGGAAACCAATAATATGTTATATCATTATTTTTTTTTACATAATCTTTATCTTAAATAATCTTACATATTTTTTCCTATCATTTTGCAGAAATACTTGTTCATATCTATCAAACAAATTAGTTGAATTGTTAACCAGTTTTATCTTATCCTCACAGCTCTACTTGGCGGAGCCAGTGCAGGACTGGGAAGCTCTCTTGGGGCAGTCCCTGGTGGTCAGCCAAGTACTCCCAATCTCAACCCACCCAGCCAGATTGACCCCAGCTCAATAGAAAGAGCCTATGCCGCCCTAGGCCTCACCTACCAGGGGAACCAGATCCAGGCCCAGACAGCGCAGCCCAACATGCCCAACCAGGGGCAATCTGGCATGAGGCCACTAAATCCAATGGGTAAGTTGAGCTCTAACTCATCTGTTTGCTTGTGTCCCCACATATTTTCAATCAAAAGCACCCAAAGTTATGTATTTTATTTACACAGCCCAGACATGAGTTAATAAGGATTTTGAGCTTTCATAATGAAAGACTGTATACTTTAATTGGCTTCTCAGTTGTTGCTTAATTGACTAAAGGAACTTCAGCATGTCTTGGGAGGTGCCTCGATGCTTGAACCACATCAATTGGCTCCTCACAATGTGCAGGAGCAGCGACTCTACTCTGAGTCTCTCATGAATGACAGAACCTTTAAAACTATCTCTAAGGAAAAGTCCAACCATCCTGTGAAGGAAACTCATTTCAAGCCGTTTATTGCTGCAATCTTGTTCTTTTGGTTACTAGGCACAGTTTGTAACCATAGGTAAGAGTAGGAACGGAGATTGGTAAACGGAGATCTTTCCCTTTTGGCTTAGCGTCTCTGTTCACCACAGTATACTGGTAGAGAGTCTGCTTGCTCCACTGAGAGCTAAAGGTCTTGACTTGATAACACCAGCAGGACCGTCAGTTATGAGAGAATCTGTGATGCAGGGCAGCTCTGATGGAGTCCAATTCATACCTGAAATTAATCTTACTTATTATTGGCAATACTGACCAAACTCTCAAGTTACTTTCCATTGCACCAACAACCGTACAGCCACAGCTCCAATTGCCTGCATCAACAATGGAGGTGTGGAACATGGCCCGTTTCAAATCAGTGTCCCTACGTCTCTCCCTGTAGTTTTGTTTGAGGTGGGAGTTGAAGATCTTTCTTACAAGTTCCTCTGCCATACGTCCCCAGCAAACACTACATGTTTGGACCTATCAGGTCTGGCAAACTCTGCCACCATTTAATCCAATTCACCGTTATGTGGTGAAATCCCAACAACAGAACACTGCCCAGGTTCAGAACGGAGAAGCCGTTCATCCCAATCATGCCCCTTCTGATAACACTGCTGTTATCCACGTTAGCAATTAAGTTCCCCAGTAGATCAACAGAGTCCCCTTGACGAAAACTGTCCAGCACCTCTGCTAAGGACTACAAGAAGGCTCGGTACTCTAAACTGATGTTAAACACGTAAGTGTGAATGACAGTTAGAGCACACTCCCCAACATGGAAGTGCAGGAAAGCTTCCCTCTTCTCCACCCAGGAAAACCCCAATGTACATGCTCTCTGCCAGGGTCTATACATAATCCCAATCCAGAGCATTTCACTCACGGCAACTCTGGAGCAACTCTCTCAAGGAGATTTGGTCCAGAAACCATGCTGTGTGTTGAGGTGATCCCATCCATATCTCACTGGTATCTCTGAACCTAGCATGCGAGCTTGGGCTCCTTCCCCTGCAGAGAGGTAACGTTCCACGTCCCAACAGCCAGTTTCAGTAGCTAAGGTTCAGACCACCAGGGCCATCTGTACCACGCTGTACCTGACTCATATGGAAACTGATGCAGGTGGTGGGCACATGGGAGGGCAAACCCACAGTTTTTGTTCCTGCTAATTCCAGCCTGGCCTCATGGGTGAAGGCCTGGTCGCCATGCACTTGTGAACAAGTTCCTCCCCCAGGCCTGGCTCCGGGGGGGACCCCAGTAGCTTACATCTTGTCCATATGAGTCCATTTGAATTGCTCTTTGTCTGATCCATCCCACATAAATTAGTTTGCCGTGAGAGACCCTACCAGGGAAACTGTCCCAGACAATGTAGCTCCTAGGATTATTCGGGCACAGAAATGCTTCCACCACAATAAGGTGGCAGTTTACGAAGTGCTATGTGAAAGGGTTTTAGATGGGTGAAATAGGGTAGATCAGGAAATACAGAGTTAACGTCACCTGAAAGTAAATGTTTTATAACAAGAAAATTGCTTCATGTTAGACGAGATGTTAAGGAGAAAACTTGCCCTTTTTGTTATTACTGACGGGACTACAGGAAATGCAGTTAAATAATGTACCATCATTTCCATGTGTAGGTGTGAATCCTATGGGAGTCAATGGAGGTGTGGGTGCCCCACCTCAGAGCCAACAAGCAAATTTACTGCAAGATACGATGATGCATCTCAATGTGAACAGCCAAAGGTAAGAAGAATGAACTAAACAAAAAATGCCACTGTACAACCTTTTACCAGACGGTTGACAAGAAATATCAGTCACTGCAAAGAAATGTTGCAGTATTGTGGTCTGCTTTCCACAAAATAGTGGGAAACTTTTGTTTATGATAAATAATTTTAATGATGCACTCCCTATTTTTTGCAGTCTGAATGATGCTGGTGGAGTTGGTACCATGACCACAGCAGCCCCTCCCTCTGCCACTGGAATAAGGAAAGGCTGGCATGAGGATATCACGCAGGACCTACGAAACCACTTGGTGCACAAGCTGTAAGCATTAACGATAGAATTACCAGAAAATCTGGGTTCTCCTTGAACACTCCTACTCCCAACATGAGAGAAAACTCGTCCAGTCTGAATCTCCTCACCAGTTGCCCTCAGCAGTTTTTTGTTTTGCAATAAGTCTACTACCTGAGTCCACTGACACTCACTTGAAACCATCCTCGAGCCAGAATTTTAATTTTAAGCTCAAGTCTGTGTTAAGGATTTTACCAGGCAATGATTTGTTGGACATTGTTATCATAATCATGTTATCGTATGTTAGTTTGATTGTAGAAACGCAGACTTTTTTTCACTCTGTGATTGGGACTTGAAAGTAAACATGCTCACTGTAAACGTTAATCAATTCTACTGTGTTCTGCAGTTGACACTTAGTATGTTAAACCATTTTTATCTGTGTATACACACACAGATATTAATTTTACATGGTACATTTAGGATAAAATGGTTTACACAGTATGTAGAAATAATATAAGGTTGTGAGTTGTATCGTACTACAATTGTGAAATTCAGCGGTTTCCACGCAACCAGAGCCTCCTTCCTACATTTCCATTACAAAGAAAGACCACCTAGCGCTGAATCTTCTCAAGACTAGGTCCTGAAGCTTTTTGTCGAATGCATATCTTCTTTTCTTTTGCCTGAGCCTTTTCTTGCAAAATTCTATAAGGACGTTCATGCCTTGTAGCCTACAGTATGTGTGCATTCATTGCTGCCAGCATGTTGTAGACCATGTCGATCTGCAGCCGGCCACCTGCAGGTCCTACTTGAATGGAACAAGAATGCACATCCATTGCATTACGCTGTGCAAGGAGAGCCAAGGACTCTGTGTTTTCTCAGTGAACCCTGTGTGTGTCTTGTGCAATGCAGATGCTTGAACTGGTGGCAATGAAGGCATGTTTTATAACCCGGCTACTGGCCACCTGTGTTTTTTTGCTTGCACTGAATAAGCACATGGCTTCAACGGCTCAGTAGCATACGCAGTTGTTGACACAAAAATGTATGCTTTTAAAATAATATAATTACATAATTAAAGATATAATTCCTAACAACTTGTTTCAAGTTAAAATTTTATATTTGAACTGAAAAAAATTCTGTCTACGTTATTGCTTTGGCAGAGTGAAGATGAACTCAGGTGATAGCCACTTTTGTTATGCAGATATTTGAGTCGATGCACAATTGATGAGGTGCTCAAAAAAATTACAAGTTCCCTTGTGTGTTTTAGGAGTAGTAGGGGCATTCCAGGGTGATGAACATTTTCACAGGCTGTGGGAGTTTTAGTGTTAAAGGGGGTGTCCAGGCAAAATCAGTGTTTGATTAATGCACATGAGCCACTTGAATGCAGATCAAATTTGTGTTGTACATTGGAGACTTATAGCTATTACAAAAAGAGACGGGCAAACCCTTATGTTAACCACATTAAACAATTAGGATATGTTTGTTCTGGCGCTTCTCAAGTGCACACACTGTAGAAAAGTCTTTTCTTGCAACGTTTCTTGCCTAATAACAAAGACACCCACACAGAAACAATCCCAAAGGACCTATCAGGGCTTAGACTCCATGTCTACACTACTGACATGTTTTAGCAATTCTTTAAGTGAGATTGGAGTTTAAAATTACGTTCTCTAACACTACTTCCCTCATTTCTGTACTTTCCCTCTCTTGTTTGCTTCCTAACCCACAGTGTCCAGGCCATCTTTCCAACTCCTGATCCTGCCGCTCCTCAAGGACCGTCGAATGGAGAACCTGGTCGCCTATGCCCGAAAAGTTGAGGGAGACATGTATGAGTCGGCCAACAGCAGAGTAAGTTTCTCTCCCCCATCACTAATTTCTCAGAGAAGCCAGAGGAAATGACTGGGAAAGTTGAGAGTGCAATCCTTGATCAGAAGAGTTACTGGTGAACTAAACAGAGTTTATTACAGCCAATAGTATAGTAATTGATATGTTGCCTTTTTTCGTTAGCCTTCAAAGCCTTCAAGTGTGTTATCACTGCCAGTTGTAGTTTTATTTTTTTCCTCTCCTCGGTTGCTTTTTCCATGTTGATTTTTTTTTTTTTTTTTTTTTTTTTTACCCCCAAAACTTGGCCTTCCATATTCTCATATTTTCTCTTTTGCAGGCTGAGTACTATCATTTGCTTGCGGAGAAGATCTACAAGATCCAAAAGGAACTGGAGGAGAAGAGGAGAACCCGGTTGCAGAAGCAAGGTCTGGGCCTTGGGCCTGCTGGAATGGGTCAGCCCTCAGCTGGACTGCCTCCAAGTGAGTTGGCATGTAGTATGTGTAGACTCTTATGATCTTATATTAATCTGAGTTTCATGTGTGAGTAGGGATGAGTATTGGCTAGGACCTCGCAATATGATACGTATCATGATACTTGGGACACGATACGATATTATCACGATATTATCACGGTATATTGCGATATTCTACCCAGTTAATATAAAGATTAAAAGTAGAGATGAAAAATCAAGTTGCGGTATATGTTCATCAGATGATATTGATCATGCAGAGGACAAATTGAGTCAAAACTATTTGCTTCAAAACAACCTATATATTGTTTATTATTAGTGTTTTTGCACATTTAAGTAACCATTACAACATACTGACAGCATTGTAATCACTGTAAAAAATCGATATTAGGAGCTGAAAAATCTATATTATATTGGGCGGCCGAAAATTTGCAATATATTGCCAAATCGATCTATTTTTTTCACACCCCTATGTGTGAGTAAGTATTCAATCTGTCATTTAGTGTTGTTTGTGTCCATCACATTCTTATATTAACTCATGCAAAAGATTAGTGCAAGCGTCAATTTGTGAATGCAGATCTGTTTATTTGTAGATTTGATTACTATGTATGTTGGCCTCCCACATTGCAAATTATTTTAAGATCCCATTTTGTCAAGCTACATTGGACATGTTTTTTGGAATCACTCATTGGACAAAAGATGTGTAACTAATGATCTGTGCCACAAGGCTTAAATTCTCTGCTTGCGCTTATATTGGATTTTTTACGCGTCCCTCTTTTCTGTGCAGATGTTTGTTTCCCACACAATATTAAGAGAAGAGCGGGCCGGCCAATTATTTTAACAGCCAGCCAAATATAATTGGCCACCTACTAACATATTTTTATATTTTACAATCCAAAATGGCAAAATCTTCTACTGCAGGGCTGTGTGCAGTGTGTTTATTTATGTCTGTGCCACTCTTTCACTCACTCACACACACACACTCTCACACACATACACATTTGCACGCACGCAGAGACATGCTCATATTACACTGGTTCCTCCTTTTTATGCACACACACATAGGGTTACACTTTTGCCAACTTTATTTAAGGACATTTGGACTTCTTTCATTTTTTTTTTATAGTTTAAGCAAGTGAAACACAAAAAAAAATCTTGCAAAAAGTGTAGGAACCTTCTCAACAGTATGAGCCAGTCAGTCAGCTTCCCTTCTGTACTTTGAGAGAGAAATTTTCATATTTATGCATTACTGCAATTATCATCATATGGGGAAGCTGCAAATTTAGTGACAGCTAATTTGTCACAGCTGACATCTCGACTGTGTTTTGTTCAGCGAGGGTCAATATGAACAAGGATGAGAGTAACATCTGACAGTGTGTTGGATGTGAGTGGGAATAAAAATTCAGATATAATTTTAAACATGGTGTAATTAATAGTTGAAATTATTAGCTTTTATAAAGCCTTAATTGAATCGCATTGCAAGTACAGATACAAAATTCCCATACCACCAACATGCATAAAGAAATCAGTGAGTAGTCTTGATTTGTTTTTTTTGTGGCTTTTTCTTGTCTAGATGGTCCTCTCCCTGACCCATCAATGGTGCGGCCACCTGGTCCAAATCAGATGGTCAGCAGGATGCAAGGTCCAGGTAAAGACTCTGGGGAAACATTTTATGCTGTATGCTAGAATCGGAAAACTTAAAAGTTTTTGTTGGGGGTATTTTGTTTTTTATTTTTTGCCCTGCTGTGGAGACAATATTGTGTAAATATTTTAAATAACATCAAGACTTCACTACGTCACAGTCATACAAATCTTATGCATAGATTCCACATAAAAGGTCTCTGTTTTATATTGTAATTCTCTGTGTTTTTAAAAGGCATGAACCAGTTCAGTCAGATAGGGATGCAGTCTGTGGGCCAGAGGTCCACACCTCCTCTCCCCATGGGAACATCTGGTAACCAGGTAAGCACTGAACACACAATGTATTGCATTTTTGAGTCCTACAGAAAGAGTATATCTTTTACCAATAGTGATTTGAGTATTTTTCAGATGTTTTGGCAAAATAATGTTTTCAGGGTAATTGTAACTCACTAAAATGCTACCTCAGCTGAAAAAAATAAAATAAAACTTTTATGAAGATTCCTGCTTTTTTTTTTTTTTTCTAGATGGGAATGGTTGGACCCAGAGTGGGGCAGCCCAATGCCAATCCAGCTGCAGAACCAGTATTTGTCCCAGGGACAGTTTCCCGGCTCAGGACCTGCTGTTGGGACAGCTCAGCCTGGGATGACCCAGCCTGGAGCACAGGGAGGCATGGCACAGGTAAAAACATGTGATTCTTTTTCTGCTTTTTCTTGGATAACCGAATAAAAGATAAGTGACAAGTTGCAATAGTTTAAATCTGAAGTAAAAGGTATTAGTTCTGTTCATTTTGTCACCATGTACAAACAGAAAGCATTGTGTGAACAGTAGGGTTAGCAGAGCAGATGAGTGCTCTGTCCACCCAGGTGGTGGCCAGGTATTGTGCTGAGTGTAGGCCTCTTAGCTTTTGGTAAAGTTGTTTAGAGACCAGTGAACAATCTTTGCTGTTACATGGTGCTATAGTGAACTTGAAGGCTAAACAGTCAGTTTGCTTCAGGGCTGCATGGTTACAGCATGTCATCAAATAATTCATCAAATCAGAAGCAACACTGCTGTTTTTAAACATTTTTTGGGTGATCTCATTTCATACATAACTTATCATTCTTCCTCCTGTGTACTCTTCTGTTTGTCTTATTTTTCTAACACCTGTCTTCTTTTTCAATCCTCAGACACAGATGGGAACTCCTCCCTCTCTCTCAGTTGCCAGTCCTCTAGGGCAGACAGTTTCAGCCAGTGGTCCCAGTGGGGTCTCCACAGTGGGGCCGATGGGTCCTCAGAGTGTGGGAGGTGGAGGTCCCAACTCTTCTGTCGGAGCCCCTCCTCCCTCAGTAACTCCATCCAACACAAACCAGCAACCCAACTCAATCTCCCATTTGGGAGCCATGCGTGGCAGCTCTCCCTCCCCTGCACACAGTCGATCCCCTACTCCTCACCAAACACCTCCTAGACTAGCTGGATCCCAGACACTACAGCAGAACCAACATAGCCAGGGTCCTGGCTCCAACAAGCCTCTCCAACAGCAACACATACCTGCTGGTTCCACCACTCCATCTCACCCTGGACAGGCCTCCAGCTCAACTCCACACGGTGGACAGTTACCACGCACTCCGGTCAGTGTTGATCTTTTTTATTTTAATTAAGTCTTTAAACATAGATGCTAAGAGTACATGCCATCAATAGGTTTTTACAATATATAAAGTACTGTTCAAAACCTTTGAGCCAATGTGAAAAATGCTCTAAAGTGACAAAGTATCATTACATTTGTGCAGTATTGAAGGTTCCTGATGGGACAATCACTCCAAGAATGAACTAGACGTTTCCTTTCTGCGAATCCCTGTAGAGCAATTAATATCCTATATTGACTAAACAACATCCAGATCAGTACTTTGTTGGATAACACAGCATATGTTGTAGAACCTCCCTTGTTCATCTTCCAATGAAGACATTTCTTCTAAAGCTCTGACTGTATATTGAAGTCCATGTTATGGAACAAATTGGTTGATGGTTCCTCTTAATGATACAGTCATCATCGGTGAGAGTTTGACCATACTTAATATTCATATTGATAATTCTGATCAGTTTGATAAATATGCAGAAATGCAGCTTCAAACTTGCAGCTCACATTACACTGCAGCAAGACTCATATATACATTAACTATAGTGCGTATATGTGCAGGCCAAAAAAAATGTTTTTTTTTTTGTTTTTTTTTAATGTATTTATTTTATTTTTCAAGGTCAGTTGGAATAGTTTAGAAATGGTCTCAACAGATAATACGCTAGAGTGGCTCTGGCTCTGTTTGGGGTATTTATTATTACTGCCTGTTGTACAAGTGGCAGAGGAGTCACCAGTCAACAGATAGTGGTGTCGTCTCTTCCAGCCTTTCCCCTTTAGAGGTTGCCACAGTTGCTCATTGTGCTCCAAATCTATTGATTTTCCATATGTTTTAATTTAATTATTAATTATTATTGTTATTGTTTTAAATGTCAGATACTCCTCTTTAAAGGAAAAAAGAAACTCCCCATTTATCCAGGATTTGAGCCTGACATACAAATAACATTACTATTTACAGCACCTGTGGTGTTTTTTTTTCTTATTTTTTATTCCTCAATATTTTGAAAGGGCAACGTATTAAAATGAAATTTACAATTTAATTTAGTTTTGTATAGTATTGTATATTACTTGCCTCAGTTATGACCACCCAGTTGAACCTGTATTTTTTGTAATTGGCCCTCTAGTTTACCTGTTGAGTTTCCCCAGATGTTTACGTCTTCAATATACTTTACTTTTTTAGTTCCCTTGTATGTTTGATTTGGTTGAATCTCTTATTACTGTGCATCTTGAGTTTGTTTTTTTTGAATCCCTCTCTAGTTGTCCCAGAAGGGCTCATTCCCAACAGACAGTCAGGCCCCGACCCCAGCCTCCGTCAGCAGTCTGGACACTTCGTCCCAGCAGCCACAGTCAGAAACCTCAGCCACCAACCTGGACTCCAAGATGGAGGTCAAGCATCAGGATGAGGAGGAAGAAAGTGACACCGGTGGCTGCTCCAAAGGAGGGAAGCTCAGTAACCACAAAACGGAGGAAAAACCTATAAAGTCAGAATTTAAAAAGGAGGATTGTTCTGGAGAGGGAGGTAAAGGAGTCCTAATGGATACATCAACACCAAAAGAGACATTGGGAGTAAAGACAGAAGACAGGAAAGTGGAGGTGAAGAAAGAAGTGAAAGAGGAAGAGGAGAGTTCGGAGGCAGTTGCGCCACAGGCCCCAGCGAAAAAGAAGAGTAAGGCGAACTTGAGTTTTTACAACATTTTTCTCTGTTGCTGTTGGCTCAAATTGCAGTATATACCATTACATTCTTATCAGTAATTATAGTTGTATAAGCAAATAAAATTTCACAATATTGGCCATTTGGTTACTGTTTCACCTAACGCACTCTGATTTCCATCTTTTTCATAGTCTTTAAGCCAGAGGAGCTTCGTCAGGCCCTGATGCCTACATTAGAATCTCTCTACAGACAAGACCCAGAATCTCTGCCCTTCAGGATGCCTGTTGACCCACAGCTACTCTGCATACCTGTATGTATCCCTGCTGAGATTGAACTGTTGCACTTACTTGCTTGAAATTTGACCTGATTCTCTTGCATTTGTATTAATTTATTCATTCACAAAAGCTTTGAGCAGTTTTAACTTCCCTTTTTGGACATATGTCATATGTTCTAGGACTACTTTGACATTGTGAAGAACCCTATGGACCTGTCAACTATCAAGCGAAAACTAGACACAGGTTAGTGTGCTATATTTAAAAGATGCTAATTCTTAGAAAGTTATAGGAACACGTGGAAATTTTTAAAAGACATCTGATTGCGGGTAGTGTTTTTGTTTGCATGTCTGTAACATCGTTATTTAATATGCAATCTGCAGATTTTTTAAACATGTTTTTTGACACTTTTGTCTACCAGGTAGTACTTGGTTCTTGTATCTTCTATAGTAGATGCCATAATATGGTAACAGTATTGTTATTTCATCATCCTATGGTTTTGGTTTGATTGTAGGTCAATACCAGGATCCCTGGCAGTATGTCGATGACATCTGGTTGATGTTCAACAATGCCTGGCTGTACAATCGCAAAACGTCACGAGTGTACAAGTACTGCTCCAAACTGGCTGAGGTTTTTGAGCAAGAGATTGATCCTGTGATGCAGAGCCTTGGCTACTGTTGTGGGAGGAAGGTGAGATAAAGTGCTATGCAATTAAGAAAATGGGTGGGACAAATCTAAGACAAAGATGAATCTAAAATTTGCTATAGAAACAATAAGCTTATACACATATATTATTGTGTGGTTGCCTAAAAAGAGAGCTGCACCTAGTTCTCTTTTTTTTTCTTCTTCATGACTGCTCTTTTTTGTGACAAAACACAGAGGATGCTTACTTAAAAATTGGTGATTTTCCTTTTTTTTTTTTTTTTCTATTATCCTGATAGCTCTTTTTCAGACAGTCGAGTTCAAGGGATGAAATTGTCACTGTGGTAACCAAAGAAATAGAGGAAGCTTGTCCTTGCTGTATCAGTCAGTCTTGTCCGTATGTCTGTATACGGTCAGACAATAAACGATCCCAAGAAAAATATGTCCATTTAAAGAAATGTACTCTGAATGGTGCTGATGAGCTTGTACAGCTGCATAAAACCCTCTTGAGCTTGGGAGTGTCTTTTTTTTTTCTTCTTTCAATTAAATGAATGACAAGGAATTAGTATGGTATGCTCCTCCAAGTTCAGAAAAGTACAAATTTTTATTACTACTGCCGCAGAATCTTTTTCAGTGAATCAGAAAATAAAATCCACTGTTCTAATATGAAGATATGATTGTGTCAAGATTATGTCTTAAAGAGCTGCTGTGGCTGAAAGTTTTAGATTATGTCTCAGATGTAGAAATTAACTCTGCTCATCAGAACTGAAAATGGAAGCAGTGAGGTGGGCTCGTACCTAAATTTGGCCATGGGCATACCTCCCCTCATATCACATTTCTCCTCTCATTAGTCTCTATTTTTGTTTTTGCAGATAAACAACAAACTGATAGGTATGAATAATGAAAGCTCTTAATTAAGGTTGGTCCTTAGTGAGGCAAAGTAGCACTTGGCATCATTAGTATTTTATTTTACTTTAAGAAAACCAGCCAAAAATCAGCTTCGGTCAGCATCTATGGGGGAATGTACGTATTAGAGTCAGTGTTTGTCATGTAATTCATGTAGAATATTCTAGTTGTTTACAAGGTCAATAAATAGAAATAGGATTATATAATTTTGATACCATCATATGATTTAGATTTTAAGTCCTAATTCTTTTTTATCTAAAAGTTGTTAATTTCAATGTATGTTGTTCCAGTAAGTGTCTCACAAGAACAGATTTGTGTATTGTTAGAAGTTATCACTAAGGCTCCAGTTGTTGATAATCATGAGATTAATATGCTTCATTTTCTATTTTCCTCTTGTCCATCAGCTGGAGTTTTCTCCTCAGACATTGTGCTGCTACGGAAAGCAGCTGTGCACTATTCCCAGAGATGCTGTTTACTTCAGCTACCAGAACAGGTATGGAGGGACGAGGGCACAGTGAAGGGTAAAGAGGAGATATGACAAGTTGCATTGATTAGTACAATAGAGTAGTTTAGACAAAATCCTTCAAAAAAATAAAAAGTGCTGATTTAAACAGTACTAAGTACAAGTGTTTTATAACATATTGATCTGATTGTTTCCCTAAACACTTCCCTTCACTTCATGTTCCCCATTTTTATTTTATTTATTTTTTTAACCTCCATGTGGTACCTAATGCACTGACATTTTAACAGTCAGTCCTCTTATCACATTATCCAAGTAGAAGTCGCAGCTCAGCCATGAGTCCATGAAATGAACTTTCCCAGTCTCTTCACATCAGGGATTCTCGTCAGCTCATAGCTGTCCTTATTGTTCCTCGTTGCATTTGTTTAAAGTCACTCGGTAGCAACACCACTTTGGACCCCGTGGGGACATATAGATATGCTATGTGGCACATCTTATAATTCCTCTTTGTCCCATTAAAGATTCACTTGTGTCTTATGCCAGAAGCTAACACATGAGCTTTCTTGTGATATGTGGCCCCCAGCGTGGTCAGAAGTAGTATTGCCACATAGTGACCTTCACGTCCAGTTATAATCAGTTTTAGCTTCTGTTTACATAAAGGCACACAACATTTTTGTCTGCATTGGCTAAATTCTTTGATTTGCAGCAATGTGCTTTCTGAGGCTTATCTGCAGGAAATAAACTCCAGATGTGGAGGATATCAGTTGCAGTCCCTAAATGTGGTCATATTTGAACAAGATATCCTTCTAATATGTTGAGGCACTATATCTCAGCATGTCTTTGTATCCTGGATTCATTCTCACCTGTAAAGTTGTCTTGTGATTGAATCCAGATATAAATGCCAGATGTGGATAAGGCCAGCGTTTACAAAAAGATTGAACAGGCAAAGTGGATCTTTTTTTTAAATTTGTTTTTGAGGCTCTACGCATCTCTAGCTGAACGTGACAAAGTGATTGTGAAATTTAAGGGACAAGCAAGAATAAGGCTTAGAATAGTGAACCACTGATAACCTTACTGTAATGTGAAAGGACCGACTTTAAAATGAGCTGCTTTATTAAATAGCCGAGCAGTTGTCTGTGCTACACATTTGTTCAGTGTTACATGTATAATGTCCTGTGCCTCAGCTCCCTGTTCCAGTTCCCCTGTTTAGCTCCTTTTGATCCTGCTCCTGCGCTGTTAACTGTGATGGTGGTTGTTGTTGCTCATCCTCTCATGTCCAAATTGCTAATCTGTCCTTTGCCTCGGCTCTCTGCTGTGTGTTGTCTTGGATGTTTGTCTCGTTCTGTTCCTGGTCCATATGACTTGTCTGTCCTCCCTTCCACTTCTTGTGATATCAACATTGACTTGCTTTGCCCTTGCCCGATCATGCACCTCCAACCTCCTCCACCCGCTCCCCAATTCCCTCACCCCCTTATAATCATGCCTGGCTGTTGGGATGACGACTCCCTGCTGTCCTGCGCTCCTACTTCCTGCACTTCCTGCTTGCTCCGCTTGTGGCACCTTTCCTTGCCCATGTTCCGTACCATTTGGTGACTGCCCTCCCATGCGCTGTCTGTGATTGACTGTGCTGTGGGGAACGGTGTAGTTCACCAAAATTTGGGCTTCTTGCTGACAGGTACCACTTCTGTGAGAAGTGTTTCAACGAGATCCAGGGAGAGACAGTTTCCCTGGGTGATGACCCTACGCAGCCACAGACGTAAGTATTAGTTCATTAATAAAGGCGCTTTTACTTTCATTCCTTCCTCCACATTTCATTAATACATTAGAGTTTGAGATACTCAGCAAGGAAGATATGATGTACCTACACCGCCAAACCTTAATCTAGACATTTTATACATTTTTTTATACCCATGTTGCCACGATTTTCTTAATGGAATGTTTATGACTTGCATTGGTTGAAGTACCTTAGAGATGTAGTAACCCAGCTCAATCCTTTAGCCGTGTTTTTAGTCCTCTGCATGTTGTTAATAGCAGTGAGTAGAAGAGAGTAGAGAGAGCCACTTCGTGCATTTCTGTTTTTTTTTTTTGTTTTTTTTTTTAAAGCTTTTACAGGTTTATTTTCAGGACTGTTGCTGTTGGAACAAGATTTGTTTTGGAGAGACAGGTTCCAGGGTAGTGACTACATCTGATTTCAAAGGGAGCCTCTGAATTTTCAACTAGAATCTGAATTTTTTTTTGTCAGGATTCGTTGAGTACTGGCAGAACATTTACTAATTTCTTTCTCAGTTAAAATTGAACTGTATATCTGCTGAAGAAAATTTACTATTTATAGCAAAGCCAAAAAACAAAAACACCCCCATTCAGAGGTGTATATATAATGTAGAATGAAGTTGTGTAGAAATAAATGGGGAGGCTTGATGCTTGTGCTCTAATCTTGAGCTCCCTTTTCAGAACTAGACAGCCCCAACCAAAGTGACAAGGCTGGTTTTCTTTGTACTTGAGTCATTAGTCACTTCAGAAATTCAAATATATGCTCTCAAGCATGGACAAAGTCTCTTTCTCTGCCCTTATAATGTTCCCTTTCACATTTGGCAGCAGTTGAACGCTACATCTAACCATTTTTGGATGGCAGGTTACATTGTTGCATTTAAAGTCCTGTTCAAGCATCATGGTGGCACAGTAGATTAAGGGGAATATAAGCATTTTTTTTCCATTAGTCTGGCTGTGTTTAATCTTTTGTTTCAGATATTAATTCTCAACCTTTTTTTTTTTCTTCACATTCTGTAGCTTGACAGCGTTTATCCTCCCATTCTCCATGTTATACTACTTTCTTTGCTTATAATTTCAGGTCAATTAACAAGGAACAGTTTGAGAAGAAGAAAAATGACACACTGGACCCTGAACTGTAAGAACACTGCTTGTTAGGTTCCATATCCTAAAAATTGAGAGAAATTCTCATCCCAAGTGAGTAATTTGCATCCTGACATCCATCTCTGTTTCCAGGCTTGTTGAATGTTCGGACTGTGGACGCAGGATGCATCAGATTTGTGTTCTGCACAATGAAACAATCTGGCCGTCAGGGTATATAACTTTTTTCTTAGCAAAATACACACCAACCCTGTTCCTACCCCCCCTTGTTTTCATGTAATAACATCCTTTTTTTTTTTTTTTTTTTTTTTTTTTTTTTTACATGTTTGCTTTTACTACAGATTTGCATGTGATGGATGCTTAAAAAAGGCAAATAAGACAAGGAAAGAGAACAAGTATTCTGCTAAAAGTAAGTAATAAACTTTGTTTCTCAGTTTACCACTTTTACAGCCCCTTCCATACTGCTGTACATCATGTATGTTAATCCCACATTTGACTCATTCATATGGGACTGGCACACCAAACCGTGATATGTATCAGTTTATTTTCCCCTATGCACTTTTTAAAAAGCAGTATAGTTGTCATTCACAATTAATATTCTTCTGACATTCTTGTTAGTAAATTAAGTAAAACTTTACCATGTCTGTGGACAGTAGCATGAAGTGAAGAATGACACTGAAGTTTATAAAAGAAGAGCTTTTATTTAATTGAAAAATCAAACCAAGCAAAAGCCAGTATGGCGAGCTCAAGCAGCAAAGGTGGAGAACACCCTGCAGTCCTTAACAGCCCCAGCCAGTTTTAAGCCATGCTTATCCTGCTGTTTTAAGAATTGTTGACAAACTGTCTCACAGGGTTGCCCCAGACGAAGTTGGGCTGTTTTCTGGAGACGAGGGTGAAATGACTTCTTGAAGCGCCAAACCCATCCCGAGTCCGGAGAGGTCTTCATTCGCGTTGTCCATGTCTCTGACAAAGTGGTAGAAGTTAAACCCGGCATGAAGTCCAGGTATAAGAACAAGAAACATGAACAGTCTCACTATCTGGATGTGTAGATTACTGTGTATTTTTAGGATGCACGGTTGTTGTTTTTTTTCCCTCAAAGACGAAAATATTAATAGAAGAAATGTATAAGGTTTATTTATTTAAAGGTTCTGCTTTGAAGTGACAGCATGGAAATTCTTCAAATATTTCCTTAGAAATGCCAGGCCTTAATCAAGCTTAAGAATTTGATCCAGTAGTTTAATGTTGTGTATTATTTGGTGCAGATTAATGCTTCTCAGTCCATAAGTATGCTCATATTTTTGTTTACAGATTTGTGGACAGTGGCGAGATGTCGGAGTCTTTTCCATACAGGACAAAAGCCCTTTTTGCATTTGAGGACATTGATGGTGTAGATGTGTGCTTCTTTGGTATGCATGTTCAGGAGTATGGATCTGACTGCCCTCAGCCCAACCAGAGGTAAGGTTAACATCATATTAAAACTGGCTCTGTGTTTCTTGATTATGTGGTTTTTTTGATTTAGAAAAAGAAAAAAAAAACAATCAATTCTGCGTTTACTGGTTTGATAAAATATGTATTTTCTTTCATCCTCCCAGGCGAGTGTACATTTCCTACCTAGACAGTGTACATTTCTTTCGGCCCCGGTGCCTAAGAACAGCAGTTTACCATGAAATCCTCATTGGCTACTTGGAGTATGTCAAGAAGTTGGGGTGAGTCCTGTTGCAAAACACAAAAGTGAAGCATTTGCATCTGGAGTCCGTGAATGTTAATGCACTTATTCATTTGTTGTTATTGCTTCTTTTTCCTTGTCCTCTTTAGTTACACCACTGGCCACATCTGGGCTTGCCCGCCTAGTGAAGGCGACGACTATATCTTCACTGCCACCCTGTAGATCAGAAGATCCCGAAGCCCAAACGACTTCAGGAGTGGTACAAGAAGATGTTGGACAAAGCTGTGCAGGAGCGGATAGTACACGACTACAAGGTAGTCATACACATTTGAACTTTTTTGTTATGGACACATGATCATATTTGATATCTAGGATTTAAGCCATAGCCCTTTCTTTCATGAGTATATTTCTCTACCCTCTTGGTAGTGCACATGTGCAGTGCTTCCAAAGACCAATTTTAATCCCGTTTGTGCTGAACCCTAATTTTATTGTGTGTCTACCCCTAAAGGATATCTTCAAGCAGGCGACAGAGGATCGTTTGACCAGTGCCAAGGAACTGCCTTATTTTGAGGGTGACTTTTGGCCGAATGTGCTGGAGGAGAGCATTAAAGAGTTGGAGCAAGAGGAGGAGGAGAGGAAAAGGGAGGAGAACAGCACTTCCAATGAGAGTATTGATGTAAGAGTGAATCACACTGTATGGCCTCTGGGTTTGCAATCACTGCTTTTCGAAGGGAGGGGTTAAAATAGGTTATCAGAACAATTAATTGAGTGTTTTATTCTTGTTATCCTTACTTTCTTGCTCAGGACACAAAAGGTGACAGCAAAAACGCAAAGAAAAAGAACAACAAAAAGACGAGTAAGAACAAGAGCAGCTTGAGCCGAGCCAATAAGAAGAAGCCAGGGATGCCTAATGTCTCTAACGACCTTTCTCAGAAACTGTATGCCACCATGGAAAAACACAAAGAGGTAAGAAGGACGAGAGAATGACCATTTTTTTCCCGCTACATAACTGCCAAATTAACTGAGCTGCTGTTTAAGCAATTTAATCTGTGATGGCCATGTCGCATTTCCTCAGACTTTCCGACCAGTTTAGTCAAACAAAAGTCGAACTCCTTGATGTTAAGTATTTCACTGGTGGTCGGCAATTCTGCCAAGTAGTACTAGACTCCAGCTATAATACTGTAGTGGAAATAAATTAGCACAGCCATGGCTGTTGAAGATGGCTCCAGGCTTATTCCTTGTTATGGGAAAAGTCGTTTAACTATCACTGGATTTACTTGATTTTAACTCCTTTGAGCTCTGGCAACTTGTTCTGACACAAATTGAAAAGCTCAACCTCCCCTGTTTCTCATCTGCCCATCTTCCTTTCCCTCCTCTAGGTGTTCTTTGTGATCCGGTTGATTGCAGGACCCATGGCAAATGCCTTGCCCCCTATTGCAGACCCAGACCCCCTGATGGCATGTGACCTTATGGATGGTCGTGATGCTTTCCTGACACTGGCCCGGGATAAGCACCTGGAGTTCAGCTCACTGAGGAGGGCCATGTGGAGCTCCATGTGCATGCTGGTGGAGTTGCATAATCAAAGTCAGGACCGCTTTGTTTACACTTGCAATGAGTGCAAGCACCATGTGGAGACTCGCTTCCACTGTACTGTTTGTGAGGTGAGTTGGTGAAGAAATGTTGAACCAGTGGGTTTGATTAGATGTTGCAAATATTTGTAGGCTGTATAATTTCTGTTCACTTTTATATATTTTGCATTTATACAACATGTTAACTGTCATTCATGCCACCCATTACAGGATTACGACCTTTGCATCACATGCTACAACACTAAGGGCCACGAGCACAAGATGGATAAACTCGGCCTCGGCTTGGATGATGAGAGCAGCAACCAAGCAGCTGCAACCACTCAGAGCCCCGGAGACTCACGTCGTCTCAGTATCCAGCGTTGCATCCAGTCCCTCGTTCATGCGTGCCAGTGTCGAAATGCGAACTGTTCTCTGCCATCCTGTCAGAAGATGAAACGAGTTGTCCAGCACACAAAAGGCTGCAAGAGAAAAACCAACGGCGGTTGTCCCATCTGCAAACAGCTTATTGCATTGTGTTGCTACCATGCTAAGCACTGTCAGGAGAACAAGTGCCCAGTACCGTTCTGCCTAAATATCAAGCATAAGCTTCGCCAGCAGCAGCTGCAGCACCGACTGCAGCAAGCTCAGATGTTAAGAAGGAGAATGGCCAGCATGCAGAGAGTAGGCCAGCCCGCTCCAGGAGGAGTGCCTGGTGGAAATGGCTTGCCCTCTCCAGGAGGTAATAATGGAGCAACTGGTCCTGCTACTCCTACATCCGTTGGTACGCAGCCTCCAACCCCACAGACGCCCACTCAGAGCAACATGCCTGTACTTCCTCAGTCACAAGGAGTTGGGATGAGTGGAATGGGAACACCGGGCCAACAACAGCAGGTTCAGCAGCAAAGTGGTACAATGCCCCCTCAACATCATCTCCATCAGTTTCAACAAGTGGCTGGAGGGGGGATGATGAATTGTCCTCCGCAACAGATGGTGCCTCAGCTCCCGCAGCAGACTCCCAATGTCCAGCATCTCCAACAGCAACATCCTGGTGGTCTTCCTCCGTACAACCCCAGACCAACTGGAGCATCTCCTCTCCATCCGTCGCTGGGAAAACCTGGTCTTGGTTCTGCTACCCCACCCCAGCAGCAGCAACAAGCCAACCAGGGACAGGGGTCCATCCCTGGCCAAGGCCAGCAGCAAGGGCCCCCTCTGGCTGCTGTAGAGACGGCCCTAAAAATCCAGCGCTTAGCAGAGACCCAAAGACAGCAGGCCCAAGCACAGATCCGTGGCTTGGGCCCGGGGGGCATGATACCCCAACGTCCTCACCACCCGAACAATCAGAGCCAGATGGGGATGGTCATGCCTCAGGTCATGCCTCCCCAGGCACAGGGAGTTGTTGGAAGGACTATTCTAGACCCGCAGCAACAGGGAATGCTAGCTGGAATACAGCAAAGTGGCCCTCAGTCGCAGTTGCCGCCTCAAGTTCAGCAGCAGCTGCAACAGCCCCAGCAGGTAGGCGGTGGACAGCTTCAGCCAGCTAACCAGCAGTGGGGCCCTGGGGGACCAACCATGAACCCACAACAAAGACCAGGAATAATGGCCCATATGGCACCACAGCAGCAAGGAGCAGTTGCCCAACAACAACAGCAGCAGCCAATGAATCAGCAACAGCCACAACCAGGAAACCGTGGGCTGATGCAGGTAATGTCAGGAGCAGGAGCAGCAGCAGCAGCAGGAGTGTCTGCTTCAATAGCAGGTGCGACCGCTTCAGGAAACTTACCCCAGGGAGCGTTACAAGACCTCTTGCGAACACTGCGCTCCCCAAGTTCGCCCTTGCAGCAGCAGCAAGTCCTTAACATCCTCCGGTCCAACCCAACCCTAATGGCTGCTTTTATTCGGCAGAGAGCAGCCAGGTATCAAGGTGGTCAGGGAGGTCCTGGAGGAGCAGGGGGTCCTCCACAAGGAGGTCCTGGAGGTGTGAGGTTCCCAGGCACTCCTGGAGGTTTGCCTGGTGTCGGAGGTCCCGGAGCCAACCAGCTTCCTAATATGGATGGACAACAGCAGGTAAACCAGACAGGTCAGCCCGGTATGAATATAGCTCAGGGTGGAGCTGCTGGAGGGAACATGCCCACCATGGCTCAGCTTCAGCAGCTGCAGCAGCAGCAGCAACAGCAGCAGCAGCAGCAACAGCGGCCAATGTTGCCTGGGAATCTGCAGCAACAGCAAATGGCCGCATTGCAGCAGCAACAAGGGGCAATGCAAGCGGGGCAACAAGCCAACATGGCAACTATGAGTCCACAGTTTAGAGAGCTGTTAATGAGAAGACACTTGCAGCAGCAGCAACAACAACAGCAACAACAACAACAACAGCAGCAGCAGCAAATGGGAAATCATGGGCAGTTCCAGCAACAGCAGCAAGGCCAGCAAAACTTCATGCAGCCTGGCCAGGGGCAGTCAGGGATACCTCCTTCTTCTCAGCCTCAGTCTGCAGGTGGAGGTGTAGGGGTTCCACAGCAACTGCAGCAAGGTGGAGCACAGGGCGGTCCAGGACAGCTGGGCCAGCAGCAAGGATACTCCAACTCTATGTCACAAGTTGCTGCAGCGCTCCAGCAGAGGATCCAGCATCAGATGCAAATGCAGCAGCAGCAACAGCAGCAGCAGCAGCAGAATTCATTGGGTGGTCATCAAGGACAAGACGTTGGACCTAATGGGAGTGCTGGCGGGCCTCCGCTTCAGCCTGGACAAAGTGGATCGGGACAAGGACAACAGCAAGGCGGAGCTGGCGGGCCCCCGCTTGCCACAGGCATCCCAAGGCATGCTTCACCAAAACATCCACCAGAGGCTCCTGCAGCAGCAGCATCTTGGAGGGGGCTCTCCCGCACAGCACAGCAGTCCCATGAGTCCCCAGCAGCAGATGGCCCAGTCCCCCCACCTCCAGGGACAGGGAGGACTCGGTCCAGCAGGATCGCTCAGCAGTCAGGTCCGGTCGCCGCAGCCTTCGCCAAGGCCACAGTCGCAGCCTCCACACTCCAGCCCGTCCCCACGCATGCAGCCCTCTACGCAACCTCCACCCCAGCCTTCACCCAACTGCATTTCCCCACAGACCCGAACTGGGTCGCCACACCCGGGCCACCTAGGGCAGCATCACCCGAGTATGGCACCACCCCAACCTCCACAATCCCAACAGCAAGCATTGTCTCAGCAGCAGCAACCAAGTAGTTCTGTAGATGGCAGTCAGTTCAGCTCAGACCAGAACTCTATCATGTCCCAGTTGAGTGGGATGACTGGGATTCATGGCGGACAGGCAGGGCAGTCGGACATATTGGGAGGGAATAATAACAACAGCAGCAACAGCAACCAGGACATGGGGACAAACATGAATCACAATCTTATGTAGCCTTGACTCCGTACAGTCTCTTGATGCTCTGATCTGTTGCCCCAAATGACAAACTGCCATGAACGGACAGTAAGACAGGACTATGTCTTCTTTGGGGTTTTAGAGTTTTTATTTTTTATTTAAATATTTTTTTGATGTATAAAGATGAACTGAAGCTTCCTTCCTATGGGAGATGTGATATTAATCTTAGAAGTCAATAAATGGATAAATTAAAACAATGGTAAGTTATTGCTGTTAATATATATCTATATATTTTTGCCAATGTGTACAAAAAGGCAGAAGGGCAGTGTTTCAGGTGAAGATATTTCTTCCCTGAGTATATGACAATATTTTTCGGGACTGAGAATTTTGCCTTTTTATGAAGATTTTTAGGATTTCAAATGTGGCTAAAGTGAGTTAACATGATGTATCTTTTTATATTGTTTTTCCTTCTCAAATACCCTGTCATGATTGTATCTATTTTGCAGAGTACGCTTATTTTATTTCTATATATTATTTTGTTTCCTCAATGAATTGTAAAACAAGCATCAACATATCTTCCGTTACAGGAGTTTTCTTCTGGACAGCTTTCACAGAAATGTACATTTTACAGTGACTGCAGAAATTTCCATATATATTTATTTTGTTAGTTTAGATGGGAGGGTGTGTTCAATGCAGTTTGTGTGTCAGGATTTACAGGTTTGAATCAAACCTTAACAGTGTTTTTGGGTAGTGGGTGACATGTTTTTTTTTTTTTTTTCTGCAAACAGTAGCCAGATCTGCAGAACAGAGAAATAGTCGCACCCACCCCTCCACCCTCCTGTGAATGAGCACACTTTCCATATCCTGATCTCTGTTCCATCACCTGTAAACTGTGGAGGGATAAACTGTCTAAGCCTGATCGTCTAGCTGTTGATGGCATGTTGCCGATTTCAAACTGGCCGTTTTCTTTTTTTTTTTTTTTTTTTTCCTCTCTCTAAAGGTTGTACATATATTACAGCTATTTCTGAACTGTGACATGGAGAAGAGATTAAGTTATCTTACCCTAAAGAAGTTTAAGAAAATCCTGTCTGTGTCCTCCACCCCAAGGGTTTTCCTTTAACAATCCCCCTTCATCCTCATGACTCCCTCACAGCCACAAGGTTTAATTCAATGTTAGTACTGTACAAATTAAATGGAGGACTTGGTGTTTTTTTTTTTTTTTTTGTGAAGAACGATAAAGATATAAAAAAAAGTGTACAGACTTAAGAAAAAAAACACAAAAAAATAACCTTGTGAGCAGACCGATTTGTTTCTGCTCCTCCTTTCGCTCGTTTGGTTGGATATTTGCTGTATGTGTAAAACAAAACAGAAGTGCTCCTGAGCTACTGTACAGTATTGAGTTTTTGTTTTCTAAAGTGTACAGTGTAAGGGTGTAGTAGGTCACAAGCACCAATGCGCCTTTTTCTGTGTATTTTTGACAATGTTTTAGAGAGGGAGGGGTTAATACAAGTCGCTTACATCAACCGTCTCAAAACCTAAAGACACGAAACCTGCATGAAATGGACCCGAAGTGAGTCGGTGAAACGTGATCTGAAAGATTTAAAAATTTGGTCATTTAGCTTTTTATGGAGAGAATGGAAAACACAATATTCACTTACTCACTATTTTTCTCAAAAGGTTGGGCTTGCTGTGTACGGGGAGGGAACACATCAGAACCAGGTTGCAATATATCTTGAGACTTATTTTATAAGAAAAAAAACAAAACAAGGATAAACTGTCTTTTATATATAGATATATTATTTAATTTTATTTTTTGGAAATAAAACTTGAAGCTACAGGAATTATTAGATAAAATGTTTTGTTTTGTATTAAAGATGTTATGGTGATGCAAAAAGACACTGCAGACAGTCATTGGGTTTGCCCTGGGGAGTCCATATACCACATCCTTTTGATGAAATGTTTTATGTACATGAATATAGTTGTAAACATACTGAATCACTGTACAAACTGATGGCAAGTGAACAAATCCTTTTTTTTCATTTTTTTTTCCTAAAATGACTGGAAATAAGAATATTTCAATATTTGTTTAGTATTCAAATGGAATCTGACCACTTTTTTTTTTTGTTAACAATTTCGGTGCTTGCTGAGAGAAAGCAAAACTAACTGTTGCTCCATTTTCATTAATTTTTTTTATTATTCATTTTGGTGGTCTGCTTTTTTTTTTGTTTTTGTTTTTGCCAATAAATTAATTGTACAATAAAGTATGTTTGTACCATTGGAAAAGTACAAGTGTTGTCTCTGAAACATTAACGCCATTTCCTGCAGGGAATAAATTCCAGTTCACGTATGTGTCCGTTAGTGTATAAAATAACAGAATGAAATTACTAGTAAATAAGTCACGCAGCTATTAACTGTGAACAGTGATTTTTAGATATGTTCTTGAGTTTTCTGCAGTTATTGACATCCTAACGCTGCACGCCAACTTTTAAGAAGGACTTTTTTCAGCACAACTGTCACAAATTGTTGAAGTCAAGGCCCAACCGATTACAATCTGACCTGACGTTTTCTTCAGAGTTGCTTTAAATTTCTAGCTTGAAGCTTTCAAAATAGAAATTTCTATCTAATGGAATCCTCTTTTCCCTCTCACTGGTGAAATCTTCCCTGAGTCATAGCTGTAATAAAAGCCCAAAGCATGATTGCTCCGCCCCCATGCTGAACAGTCAGGTGCTTTTTAATGACGTTCTGCTTTTTTGAGGAAATAAGCACCTGTGAAACAATCGCAGTGTTCTTGTTACTTTCCACTTCCTTGTGGATAAGTTTGTATTTTTAGAGAGAGGAGCCTACTGCACCGATCAATACCTCAGACCTCGTTTTGGTGAACCCATAAAAGGGAGTGGAGCAAATCAATATGCTCTACATATTGACAAGATTTTAATTAGGTACTCTTCCCGAGACAATCTATTTTTCAAAGCTTGGCACTGACTGTGTCCGGTGGCTGAGGCAGTTTCCTTCCCAGGGATGTTTAGTCATGTGACAGAGTTGGGATCTGATCAGGCAACCAGCTCTACCCACTAAGCTTCTTCAAATGCTCCATCGATTATATAGAGCACCTTTCAAACTGTACAAAAAAATAAACTACTAATCTTATTTAGAGTTGAAAGACTGTTTCACTTGAATGCTTTCTGGAGACCGGTTTATTCTCTACTCTGTGACACAACTGTTCAACAGGGGGCCCAAACCTTTGCATTTGAGAGTCATATTTACAATAATGACTGATTCACTCTCTTTAATGAGAATGGATCATCAGAGGAAGGTGACTAAACTGATATATTTCCTTCTTAAATACATCTTCCATTGTTCATAATTACAGCCCCTAAAGTGCACATTAACTGTGTGAAAATTAATTTTTATGAGTTGTATTTCCTTATTTTTAATACAAATTAATTCAAATGTTTCACCTGATAGCACCTACAGAAACATATCAGGCCTAAAGCTGCACCAGGAAACGGCGCATCTCAAGTCATTTGAATAATCAGTACACCGAAATCATATCAAACACGTGCAACATTTATTTTAGTGTTACCATAGAAACAGTCTATACACAATGACACTTCACAAAGTAGGACAGGTAATGTGCAGGGTTACATCACAAAAGTGCAAGGATCTGTGCTCAGAGGTGGAGAAAAGCAGCACGAGTGACAGCTCTAGGCAACATCCAATCCAGGGCCGCCTGCGTTGCCATGTCGGTACGTTTATGCCGAGTACAGCGTCAGCTCAGTGGTTATAACAAACTGTATAAAAACTATCATGTTCTGTCGTCTGCAGGACAAATACACAAATATCTTTAAATAACACATATACATTCAGGTCAACGTAGAAAAATAATGACTAAAAACGTTTCTCTCACCTGATTCCTCAATCTTCCTCACCTTTAATGTCTCCATATCCGAAGACTCGGTAAGATCAATGGAAGATGGAAAAAAAAGAGAGAAAAAAAAGCTAGCGCAGTAATGGTGTGTGTGTGTGTGTGTGTGTGTAAAAGCCGAGGAGAGATATTAGCTCTAAAAGCTCCACAGACAAAACAACAGAAATTCTGCAACATCAGGCACTTCCATTCCCCGAGCTTCTTTGTCACACGGAGACGATCTGAGGATCATGAGATGCTGACCAGTCATCCTCGGTGAGCAACATGCTGATCAAATGGGATGATGGGAGATTCCACAGATATGACACATCACCCCCACTTCTGTCTACAGCGCAGGAGGCCAGCAGAGTCAGACTGAAGCACTGGGTTTGATCAGGCTTCCATATTTTAAAACTTTCACATCTTCATTTTTTTTTGTTTACCTGTGTATACCGCTGCTTTAAATTTCTACATTTTCATTACAAACTGACAAACTTCAATAAAAAGGCTTTAGAATAGCCAAGATTGGTTCGGGAGCTTGTTAACCGCTGCTGATGCTCGATCTGATTTTCCTGCCACTTATACTGCCTGACTCAAAAAAGGTCACCACCTGGATTTAACTAAGGACTGAAATCATTAATATGATTCAGCTGGCAGCAGGTTATTTAACCCTTAACTGCTGCAGTGAGTAGATTCTCATTCTTTAAGGCCCCTCCATGTAGCAACATCATTTCTGACCACAATGCCTACTGGGTAATCCTGTGGGGGCAGTATTATGATCAGGGTTCAGTTCTAACTGAAATGGCCAACATTTCGAATTAATAGTTTTTTTTCTTTCCTGATGGCAGGGACATATTCTAAGATGACAACGCCAGGATTCATTGGGCTCAAATTGTGAAAGAGTGATTCTGGGAACATGAGTTTTATTGAAAATCTTTAAGAGATCCTGGAAAAGATTTAAGCAGCGGCCTGACTCTTCCATAATCAGTTCAAGATTTCTGGTTAAAAAAAAAGAAATTAAGGGAAATAAATGCCACACTGAGTCTGTCCTGTGATCAAAGCTAAAGTCGGTCCAACAAGTTTTAGTGTGTGACTTTTGGCCAAGCAGCGTACTTTAATATACACAAACCCACCCCGGTCAACATTCACTTTTTTAAATTTATGGATTTCATCATCAAATGCAGCGAAGGTATTTTTATTTTTGTTCGTCTGTCTAAATCTGAAGCAAATCAATCGTTCCATATCTTCGTCTACATGTATCTCGTCTCTCACATAAACTGTTAAGAGCAATTTTAAGAAGTTGCAAGTTTAAAAAGAAAACATTTCACTACACAAAGGACAAATATAGAGTGTGGTCTGACTATGAATGAAGAAAAAAAAGAATTTTTGAAATTCATTCTAATCCTGACTGATTCATTCTTTAAATCAATAATGACTTTTATATTTATATTGTACACCATTTATATTCAGGGCTTTTCCAAACAGTAAATGAATATAACATCATTTGTGACGGTTTGCCTGCGTTATTTAAGGCTCAAGTGTGGTCATTGAAAGATATTTGGCTGAAAACGGTGCCTTCGTAAATGGAGGACGGTGTATCTTAGAAAACAGACGTCAGTCCTGTAAACATTAGGATTCATAGCTGAAGCTGTGAATATCTAACAACGCAGATATATATTAGCCAGGTAACCTTCACATTTCCCACTTGGAAAAGAACAACATCTAGGCATAATTGTAGGAACATTTAGATTTATCTGGGCACAACAAGATCAGATTAAACCTACTAAACACTCTACAGTCTCAGGTATGAGCTATTTACTAGCACTGCTAAACTCTGCTAAAACTCTGCTGGACTTCCTCTGCAGAAAGAGGTGCATGAACATGTGATGTATTCGTGCTGCAGTTCCATAATACATTCAGTCTAGACTCAAATTTTCACACAGGATTAAGTTGATGCCGTATCTTCTTAAATGAACAGCTGAGAGGTCAGAGGAAACTACACCGTCTGTATTTGCATGAATGAAACTGTACTGGAGGAGAAAGACATGCACGCGGATCAAATAATCTCTCAGAAGACATTGACACGCACACAAAACTAAGCCACATGCTGCACAGTAGGAACGACACTTCATGATGATGTGGGACTGACAGCTGTGCTCAGATCACCGTAGTTTGGAGGATGTACAGCTAGTCTGAGTCCGGGACGGCCTGTTAGTGTGGAGAGACGACGGTGACTGCGTTTACATGCACAGAGGACTCGTCTTCTTTACATGGATACCGTTATTTGTTTTGTGTCCTGTCGTCTGATTAACATTTGGAGTCATGAGCCACAAAATGCAACTGTTCAAGTACCGATTTAAAGTCCAAGGGTGAAGAATTTCACCGTCCGTCCTTCTATTTTTTAAATAAGATTTACTGAGCATTAAATTTATTAAAGAAAAATTTGCTGAAAAATCACTTGAGATAAAGCTTTCCAAGCTGTCTGGTGGATCTCAGAGGAGAAATGTGTCCTCTGATGACCCCATCTCTGTAACTTCTACAGACGCACGAGGATGAACATGTTCATGTACGCACACACATTCTCACTCCCAACACCGTCAGGTACCTTTGGTCTCACATTTTAACTCCAGATCAAAATGTGCATCTTATTAGGTGAGGATTTAGGTCTGCATTTGGAGATTTAAAGAGTTATGGGGTAACAAACTTTCAACCAAGTCTGGAGTTTCATCAGGTTCACACCCAAATCTACACGGTCAGTTTTGGGGAACCATCTGTTTGTTTACACCGTCACTGTCACCACTGTCACTTTCACCAGCAAAATGGTGGGAGTGAGACTGTCACATGTCAGAAACACAACTGTATCAGAGTAGGACATTGTTTGTTCAAAGAAAGAAAGAAAGAAAGGCTTAAGAGAGTAAAAAATATATATATACTCAACACATTTTTTTTTTTTTAAACCTCAAGGTGCTAAACCATGTGACCTCTCAGGAGAAAAGTGTATGAAGTATTTTAGTGGTGGTTAGATTATCTGTATCTGTATTAACCAACAGCAAAGGTTGGTTAAGGCGCATACTGCCTCACATTTTCCTGACTCCGTTGGCTCCAGTCCCGCTAACTGGAACTGAGCGTCCACCAGTGTCTGCATCTTCTTCACATTTGGTCCTCCAGTGTCTGTGAATGCACTTCAGCAGCAAGTAGCCTGAATATTTGCAACACCAGCTGTTTTTTTTCTTTAATCACAGAGTGCATTAAAATGTCCATGTTTTTTTTTTTCTTGATTGCTAGTATAAGTCACAATCAGTTTGAGATACTTTAATGCTCTTATTTCATGGGATCTCAGCTCTGTTGAAGCTATAGGACCTAACATGGTAAGATATTACCTGGAATGCGTCTTCTATTCAGGTGACTCTGTGCATGTAAACATGCCACTCACCGAGCTGGAAGTAGCTGGCGATGGGACGAGCAGTGAGTGAGAGAGAACAAAAATTCCAGCCCTGGCCCTCAACCACCCCTCACACATCATGTGTAAGTCAGTGTTTCCATCTTCCTCTCGCAGCGTTTCGCTCACACGTCCAGGCCCCAGTCTCTGAAGAAGCCTTTGGCCACGCTCGATTCTCGGAAGGTCACTGTGAGGGAGTTGAGGGTGACGTCTGTGACCGTCACCTCTCCTGGACCGGGGACGGGTCTCCACTCATTCTCTGTGGTACTGATCTTTTCTGGTCCAACAGCAGATCTCCAGGCGTCTGCCTTCCCCTGTTCTGAGTGAGGCAGGAACATGGAGGGACAAAGTCAGAGGTGCAGCCAGACATTTATTGCATGAAGCTGTTTTTTTTTGACCTGACGTGACTCTCTGATTAGTGGAAAAATTGACAAAGGCAGAGGAAGATTTGAAGTGCACTAATCTTTACCCCATAATTATTGTTTTGGACACATAAAATAACCAAATTTTACATGTGCTACACATATAAAACATTCCACATGCAAGCATCAAGACTGAAAGATTAAAGCCATTTTGGCTGCTCTGTGAGGTTGTACACCATGTCTGGCCCTCTGAATGAGTTGCTGTTTAAGCAGCTCAGGATAAGGCCAGCCTTTGGTTGGATGCCCAGAGAAAAAGCTCTGGGTGGTTCACAAAGAGTCAAGCAAAATGGGGTCAGCAAAGTGATTAGAGTCAACTGGCTGACCGACTGACACACATACCATTTAAAATGCATTTGTTCTTCTTTGCTGCCTCCTCCTGAGCTTCCACTGCATCATCATCATCATCATCGTCATCACCATCATCCTCTTCTTCAACACTGTTCTCTGACTCCTCCTCCTCCTCCTCTTCCAGCTCCTCCCAGTCCTCTTCTGTAGGACTAGGAGAGTCTGAGTAACGGCATCTAGTCTGTGACCTCCTCTGCAAGCTTTTTCGATGTGACCCCGGACTGTATGTCTCATCTTCATCGTTGGGCCCCAAAGAACGCGTCAGAGAAAGACGTAGGCGTGGAGGAGGCTTCTCTGGGATCTTGTGAGCGCTGCGGAGATCCATGGTGTAAATGGTATCCTGAAACAGAAAGAGAGCACTTGAGTTTGCAAATATTTATGCATCCGTGCAAACTTTAACCCGCCCACGAGAATTTTACCTGCAGGAGTCGTTTAGATTTGGATCCTTTCTTTTTGTAGCCAACAGCGCGGTCCCTTTCTTCTCTACAAAAGCCACAACAGACTGTTGACAGGCATCAGTATATAATTTAAACACATAGCCACTGACCATTTGTAAGTGTTGCTGCTTAAATGTAAAGTTGAGGGCATTTTGTCTCGTCGCATTTTTAAGTCAGTCACATTTTCCCACACAACATAAAAGACTTCATTGCACAAGTGTATAATGAAATCTAAAGTTCACACCGGGTTATTTATTTGCAAAAAATCCAGCATTTTAGCATCTGAGTCATCTTTTCATGTTTAAAATAGTGCATTACGGGAGATGAACTCTGCACGTTTCTGCTCCAATGTGAGTCAAACAGTGTGAGCTTTCCCTTTATTAAAACATCTTTTCATCAGGCACATTTCTCCAAGAAGAGGGGCCTTACTTCTCTTCGTAGGCCTGCACCAAGCGTCGGTCCAGAATGTGTTCCTCAGGTTCCCAAGTGCTGTACCTGCGACAAGTCACAACAAACAGAACACAGAAAAAGCACTTTTAATTCTCTCCATCATTGTCTTACTTTTCACATATAGGTTTAAAAACTCTTTGTACCTGTTACCATTGGCGTACTAAACGGCATTGTGACATGTCACTGTGTGATTGTGTGTAGATTTTAACTGTCGACACAACAAACTGCCCCTAAGGGATAATAAAGTTTAACCAACCAAACCAAACGGTTCAGTTTTAGCTATTTGAATCAGTCTGTCATTTAGGTAGCACTTCAGTCTCAAATATTTACAGACATTGGCTCCACCTTCTTCAGTCAAAGTGGATTGTTTCATCTACAGATATTCAGTCGCTACTTTTTAAAGAAAAAGTCTGTTAGAAGCTCCTCCTCCTCTGGCTGGACTCTCACTTAGGACAGCCAGGGAGTCCCTCCTCCTCGGCCAGACGCCTAGTTATCTTTGGACATGTCCAACCACGAGAAGACTCCAAAGTAGACCCAGGACATAATGGAGAAGTTATATTTCTTGGCTGGACTCTCACTTATGCCTTTGTGTCATCCCGTGAGTGGAAGTTGATAGATAGATGGATGGTCCAACTGAAGCTATCATTATAAAAGAGCATATTTTTGCTTAAAAGAACAAAAGAAAGTTTGGGATGCTGTGAGAATAAAAACATGAAACCCTGCATTCAACTGTAAATGAAACAAAGACAACATATTCAATCTTAAAATTCAGCAGTATCATTGTTTTGTGAATAAATTTACTGTATATACTCATGTTGGATTTGATGACAGCTGCTAAAGTCATATTACACCACCTGGTTTCAGTGAAGGAGAGGTCTGGCATCTCAGATGAGCAATTACTTTGAAAAAGAAACTGGAGTCTGGTGTTTTTAATCAAAGAGATTATTAATTAACTATCAGGCTAGTCAAACAGATCATTTGTTTCACTTAACCATCTGTAAAGTTCATTGTAGAAACTGCTCAGAAAAAGTTTTAAAAGTAGGAGGTGACTGAATGGAGCAGGTGTTATTCAAAATCACAAACAAACTTTAAGCAACCAGATGAACCAAGTGGAGCCACATGGAACCACTGAATGAAAAGGATCCGCTGTTGTTGTCACCTAAAACCGTTAGCTGCAAGTGTAGGATGCGTTTTGGTCAAACATTTCTAACTGCAGTCACAAACAGATAGCTTGGAGGTGGAAGAGATGGATTCTTTATTGATCACAATTTTCCAAACTTCATGAGAAACCAGCCGCTTTGCAAGGTAAAGAGTGAGTGGGCGTCCTCGTGCTTTTTTCCAAACATAGATCTTCAACAGTGGATCATTTTTTCTCAATGAATGAATAACCAATAATGTCTTTTCTAATTTGTCATTGTTGTAATTCAGTTTTCTTTATCTATATTCAGTACTTGTATGAACATCTGATGATGTTTTTGATTGTCTCTGATTCATGGTGAAATAAAAACTATTTTAAAGGCTTTAAAATTTATCCTGTTGAATGGAGAGTCATTCATGTTGCTCCAAAACCTTTTCTATAATGAACCATTTATAGCACCTTTAAAGGCGTGTAAGGTTCCCCTGCTATACTATTATAACTGCTGCGACATGACGAGCCGGATGATCTGGCCCGTTCAGTGTGAAGGCTGCAATGTCTGTGCTTTACAAAGGAACTGAATATTATGATTTAACAAACCACAGGCAACTTTTCATTTTCACCTGAGTTCATCCTGTGATCCCAGACAGGGCAGCAGTAATTGTGGCTTAGTTTTTACCCTCGTTCCTCGTGAGTTCCATCCATGGTTGTATGATTGTATGTTTTATAAATGGAGGTGCACAAACTCTGAAACATACCTATTTGGCAGATTGTCCAGGGTCCAGAGAAAAAAATAAATGTCATTTAAAACCACTGTCCTCCTTTCTGTTCCACTATCAGACACCTTGACAAATGTTAGAATCAACCACGTAAATTAAACCAGATTAGTTGAGGATGTTATGTCAAGCATTAATCAAGCATAAATGCATCCAGAACACCATCAGTGGGTCATTGCATAAGTAATTACAATGTTAATGTTTATTTCTTTGTTTAAAATGATATTTTATTAAACTATTTTGTAGCCCAGGTGTTTGTCTATTTGTAGCCCTTCTCCAGGGGGTGCCTCTGCCTGAGATGGGGCCCGACAGACCCCTGTGGCCCTGAGTGGGAAGAAGTGGGAACCGATAATAGACTGATTGAGCATAACGTAAAAATAATTTAATGACCTTACAAAAGAAAAAAAAAACAGTATTTTTTGGATTGGATTGTTAGACCAGGCTGAATGTACAAACTAGGGTTTGGTATTCTCAGTACTGATATGGTCGCCACCAGTGTCTAATCCTACAAAGCTGCAAAACAAAAACAAAAAGAAAAAAAAGTACATGGACTAAAACAACCACATAACCAAAAGCACAAAAATGTATTCTGTAATGCAGAACTTGCTATTGTAATGGAGAAAATTGATACCGTGATGCAAGACTGAAAGGGTTATTTTAAGCAAAGGACTAAATCTAAATGCAAATTCACTGTGGCAGAGGCAAGAAATCATCAAAATGATGGTCATTTATTTTCATTCTAGGGCGATCTAATAAAGGATATGAGGGGGATATTTTTCCAGATACAAGAAGCATAATTCACCTGCACAAGAACTATCATTCACCACGTAAAAAAAGGAAAACCATCTGAGGTGAAGGACATTAAAAGAACGTTGACTTGTCACAGAATAGGCCATTTGGTTACAACTTTACCGTTGCATTGCCTCAATTTTTTCTGTTATCCTGCACATCCTGTCATATTTCTATTATCAGCATTTCACTTGGCTCACTTGACTCTCTCTGCTGCTCTGCTGTGCCTGAATGTTATGAAAGTCATAACACATAGATGCAAAGATGCCTTGAATATTAACTGCACAGGTGTGTTTACTATCCAACTTTACGGTACTATTTTTAGTTTCTTCTCAGCAGTACACTGCATTGAAATTACGCAATCAATAAAAAATAAGAGAGCTCATACTTCATATATAAACAGACCTGAGGCCTCAACTGTTTCAGTTACTCTGATAATAATACCTGCATTTGATTTGGCTCACTGGACTGTCTCTGCTGCTCTGTTTTGCTGCCCTGCTGAATTACAAAAGAGACTGTGGATAAGCAGAGATTTGTTAAGTAAGAACTATTGGGGTGTTGCAACACAATTCAACCGAGAGCCATAGTTATTAGGATGTGAACATAAATACTAATGAGACATAATGGCACCCAAATACTTGTGGCAGAGTTACAATGTACTAACCCATATGCCTAAGCCCTCTTCCTTGTACTTTCTACTGTTTGCAACATCCTAGAATGAAACAGACAAACATGTTGTTCAAAAGCATGAATCTGGCTGAAAACAAGCTAGATTTTAATGCAACTGAAAGTCATCTTAGAAACAGAGAGAAGGAAAGATCTGCAGAAACCTTGTCCAACTTAAAATACAGATTTTTTTTCTACCAATTGTTATAAGTCAATCCTTTAAAATATTATAAGAATTAACTACTAAATGACAAACCAAGAACAACAGACAATCAAGGAGCCTCTCTGTATAATTTGTGGCTCTCACAGACCTGCTGGGTATGTTTCACCAGAACTGATGAACATACAGCTCTGTTCAGCACTCACGTCTTCAATTTTAAAGATTTTTTTTTTTAATGTATTTGTTTTTACTCCACTTTTCAAATAATTCATCTAAAATTAATTTACTCATACTGGTAAATATTTCTTATTTTCCCTCTGAAAAACAGTTTTGTCTGACTCATGGTAAGTGCGAAATAGGAGTGCTCATCTAACAATTAGTAGAGCACTTCGAAGAGATAACAGTAAAAAAATAAAATTAAATCTTATTTGTGAACTTGAGAGCATGTATTACATTATATACTGTATGTCTATGTTCTTTTGGCCAAAGCATGTCACAAACGTTTAAAGGCACTCTATGTAGTAATTCCACTCCACACCAACAAGGGGCAGTATATCACAAGAGAGTTCATGAGTCACCCCCAGGCACAAGACTCAATAAGATGAGGCTTTATTCTGTTCAAAACACAAAATCCCAAAATGGACCATGAGAAGAAACAGCGGTGCACGCTGTTTGTGCAATGATTTGTTCAGAACATGAAAAAGTAGTTACCTAGTTGCACTGTGGAATGGCGTGTTGTGTTTATAGCCTTCTCCTCCTTTCTCCATGGGATTCCCTTCCTCATGGTGACACCAGCCCACTTTTTCTCTCATTGGCTGTAGCTCAAAGGGGGATTCCCTTGATATTTGGCTTTAAAAGATGTCCGTTGACAGTAGGAGACAGCTCGATGGCATAGTTCACATGTTACGATTGCATCTTTAATGGAAGCTGCTGACTGCTCACCGATTTTCTCCCAGTCTGTGAGCTTGGCCTGAACAGTCCATCCAGTTGCTATTTTAACATGACTGACAGGTAAATAGAACCCCCCCCCCCCAGCCAGCATAACTTCCTTTCTTCCTTTTCTTCATTAGGGTGTATGAAGGTAGACCAAATGCTACAATGATTTATATCACGTCTTGTGGGACAAAGTGGTATAACAAGTTTTGTAAGACTGTTTCCAAACCTCTTCACAGTATTTACATTTACTCCACCATCAACAAGGTGTCTATTATGGTGTATAAAGGTTGTTTTTAGATATACTTAAATGTTGCAGCTTTAATTAATACCTCAGGAAATTCTGTCAACGTTTGAAAAAGAGAGCTTAATTTCTCCTTTAAAAGTGCTGACTCTGGTTCAGTTACTTCAATTATGTCTCTCCCCTACAGCTGAATACTGTCCAGCTGGCGAGCTGACTTTTCTGCCTGGCAAAGTTTATTCAGTTGACTGCAAACGTTTTTCATTTCTGCAACAGTTCAGCTCTGCTTTAAGAAAATTTGTAACATGACTAACAGGCCAAATGGGTTATTTTAAATACACGCTAATCTATGTTCCATTTTCAGTTGGTGAAATGGCACATTTCCAGTTGCGAACACTCGGTCCTTGTGTGAACTGACTACTGTGACTAATATCTAAAACAGGCTGTGGGCTACAGAACGACTACAACTGATGAGGGAACACTCTGTTTTCAATTACTTGTTGTTTTTGTCAGTTACAGAAAATGGCAAAATGAGAATGATTAATGATTCCTTACATAAAATCACTTAAATGTGGGGAATCCACTTTATTATGCGTTTATTTACACCACTGATGATGTCGCCATATTCCCAACATTTGATATGTTGTCCTTGTAGCATCTCTGTTAAGATGTAGGCCTAAATTATACATGCATATGCATTCAAAATATTAAATAATCCCTAAATCCCTCAGTTGAAATCTTACCCAGCCTCCCAAACCTTTTTAGAAAAAGCATAATTTGTTTTTCTTGTTAGTGTGAATATGAAGCACACTTGTTTTTTGTAACTTAAGTTACCAAACCATTGTTTTGTAAGTCAACATACTCACTTTGGAGGCCACCCTTTCCACTTCAGCAGATACTCCACATTCCCCTGAGGAGACAAGGTTTAAGAGAGGCTTCAGTCAGACGGAGTACAGTATACATCAAATATCACAGTATACTATCTTGTTTTTGACAGTCCTGAAAAGTTAATGTCAGCCACTGATGTAAAAAAGATGAAAAAAGTGCAAAGTATTGAAACAGTCCTGTGTGTTTGTGTTGTTACTTCCAGCGTAGGAACTGTTCTAGCAAACAGTGAATTCAGCTCACAGGTGTCTTATTTTGAAAAAAACTTCAAGGAATGTGTTTCATTTTAAGAGTGTTGAGAACCAAATACCCAGCTCTGTAAACCTCCTCTGGATTTCACTGAAGCCTGCAGGACGCAGTTGCATTTTGTTAATGGTTATCTGAAATGCGTTTGCATCCTTTATGAAACATGACCAGGTTCCTGCACCTCTGCTCTCCACCAAGATTTCATCAAGCTTCGATTTTCAGCACCACCTCAACACCAGAATATTTGTGCATTCAAATGGAGTTTACGAGAACAGGGCTGTCGCTCTGCCATCAGACAACATGTACCAAGTCAGTGAAACTGTTCTGCATGATTTCTACATACCAGCAAAGGCACTCAGAGTTAGTCATCCAGTGACATCATCCAATTATAAGTGAAGTCACCCCATTTCCCGACTTCTCTTGACTCACTCAGCCCCCCATATTAAAAACAAGGTGGATGCACTGCATAGTAAAAAAAAAACACTGTTTTTTTTTAAATTGATAAGTAGATCTTAAAATCCAGAATTGATCTCAGAAATAGGCAAACAGTGCACATAAACAATGTGACATGATGCATGTAAATATTGTGCAATCATAGAAAGTCATTTTAGATATAAGCAGCATATTTTCCTGCATCACTGCAAAGATCAGTTCAACTCATGATGCCCGTCTGTCTGACAAGCTATAGTAAAAAACTGAACATGTTTGAGCTGTGAATGGGGAATTTACGCAGTCCAAAACCTGCATTTGGTTTGAAACTTGCCCTTAAAGCCATTACATGTAGCAATACCACTTCTGACCACATGGAGGCATCTAGATCTGCTGTGTTGACAAGAGAGGGACTGACAATAGCTGGGTTTCAATTTGCTGGTGTCCAGGGTAAAAACCAAGGAGTACGCTTGGGCATATTAACATTGTAGGTGTGCAAATGATCAAATCAATTAAAACCATGTGCCTTAAACTGTAAGCTCTGCTTAAAAGGGCTAAAAGGGCACAGAACTGGGACAAGAAGATCAAGTAGTTCTGGACTAAATACCTATAACAGAAAGCAACGGTCCTGGCTCTTTAAATTATCATTCATTTATTGTGTGACTAAGGCACAAAACATCATAAACAAACAGCAAAAGACACACATATTCCAAAAATCTTACATATGAATTAAGAAAATCAAATGCACAGATCTGTCTAATAACACAATTAAAACAAAAAGTGCATCCCTCAAAAAAAAAAGAGTTTAACATAGCTATCACTGGTTTATGTAAAGATAATGAAATTCGTATAAATGTATTTTATGCATATTAAAGACATACATTCTATTCAACCCTTAGAGAGGATGATTAGGTATTTGTATAGATTGAGTCAGTGGTTCTCAAACTTTTAATACTGTGTACAACCTGAGAAACTGTTCAGCTCTTTGAGTTACCACCATGATGACCAATTTTAAAATATAGCCATATATGCCTTCTCAATTAAGCTTTAAACACACAGGAGAGATGTTTATTCCTTATTCTGGTTATTTATTACCTGAATTGTTACTTTACTGAATCAGACATTTACAACTCCAATAATGTCCAATAATTCTCACATACTCATACTCTCACACAGAGCCAAATAAATACACTCAAAAGTTTTTACATCTGCACTGCAACTTAATATGCAACACATTTTTTTTAAAGACACAATTTTAATTATCTCAAGCTACACATTTAGTTTGAAGTGTTGTATTTATAATGCATTGTACATTTCCGATTTTTTAAAAAGTAAAAACGTGGAAAAAACGTGGAAAGTCATGACATAAGACATAAGATAAGACATAATCGGCTGTCCTATGTCCTACAATGTGAGAAGTTTGATGACGGCCGTCACACAAGATGACCTGATATAATTTTCTGACAGTGTCAGAAATCCTACAACTCCCTCAACTTATTAGCCAATTAAAATGTAGCTTGAAATGACATTTTAAATTATTGTGCCATTCCAAAGAAAAGTAAGAATCCCAATTTGGCCTCTTTCTCCCTAACCATGACCAGGACCATTGTCCTCTTTTGCTCCTTCCTTTTTCGGCACGCATAAAAGCTACAGAAGGAGCTGCATTTTGTCTAAGTAGATCTTGAGAAAGCGTTTGATGGGAGCATCTGAGAGAGGAGCTATGGTATTCTATGAGAAAGTCTGGAAGTAGCAGATAACTAGTGAGGTGTGCTGTAGGTGTGACAGAAGAGTTTACGGTGGAGGTGGGACTGCATCAAGGATCGGCTCTGAGCCCCTTCTTATTTGCTATGGTGATGAACAGACTGACAGATGAGCTTTGACAGGAATCTCCATAGACTATGATGTTTGCAGATGACATTGTAATCTGTAGTGAGAGCAGGTGGAAGAGTTGGAAGTATTAACTGGAAAGGAGAGGAATGAAGGTGAGCTGCAGCAAGACAGAATACATGTGGGAATGAGAGGAACCCAAGTGGAACGGTGAGGCTACAGGGAGCAGAGATGAGGAAGGTGGAGGATTTTAATACAGGGAGAGTGTGGAAAAGAGGTGAAGAAGTGTGTGCAGGCAGGTTGGAACAAGTGGAGAAAAGTGTGAGGTGTGATGTGTGACAAAAGAGTATCAGCGAGAATGAAAGGAACGATGTACAAGATGGTGGTGAGACTTGGGATGTTGTAGGTTTAGAGACTGTGGCACTGAGGAAAAGACAGGAGGCAGAGTTTGGAGGTTGCAGAGGTTAAAATGTTGAGGTTCTCTTTAGGAGTCATGAGGATGTACAGGATCAGGAATGAGAACATCAGAGGGAGAACACATTAGATGTTTTGGAGAGAAAGTCAGAGAAGTCAGACTGAGATGGTTTGGACATGTTCAGAGGAAGGATAGTAAATATTATCGGAAGAGGGATGATGAAGTTGGAATTGCCAGGCAGGAGGCCAAGAGGAAGACCAAAGAGGAGATTTATGGATGTAGTGAAAGAGGACATGAAGTTAGTTTGATGTGAGAGAAGAGGAAGATGAGGATAGAGTTAGATGGAGGCAGATGTGTTGTTTGTTTACTGTCTCTGTCCTCATCTCATCATCATTTATAGCGTATCATTCAAGACGGCTCATCATCATATATTCTGGGCATACTATCCTTGACATGGTACCCAAGATTAAGGAAATGCAAATAATACAGTGTGAGATGTTATAATCTTATATCATACATGTGTTATATATATGTTATAATTAGGGCTGGGCAAGTTAACGCGTTATTATCGTGTTAACGCATTCATTTATTAACGCCGACATTTATTTTATTGCGCATTAAGGCATGTTGCTCACATGCTTTTATTTTGAAAAGTCTGTTACTGGCTGCTGCGGAACCGGAAAACAGTAAACATTAGGAAAAACTAAAACAGACATGGAGAACGGTAAAAATCAGTGAACTTTACAGTTCGGGTAGCAACTTAGGTAGCAATATTAATAATTCTGTCTAAAAAAAAAATTTCGCAAAACTTTTTCGCAAAACTGCTCCATGTGTTCACTGTCCTGCTGTTCTCTTACTGGTTACTGCAGTGCGGCTCCATCTAGTGGCACAGATGTGTAATGACAACAGAAAGTCCAGTCCTTGATTATAAAACAAATTCAGTTCTGTGGGACGTTTTTTAATTCCGTATTTTTGATCCAAGTCTAAAATTGACATATAAAAAAAAACAGATTTTTTTTTCGTTTTTTTCGTGTTAGATTAAAAAATGAAAAACATAATAAAATGTCACTTTTTAATTTTTAAATTTTTTTTTATTGACAATTGAAAATGGAAAGAATGAATGATACACAGATTGGTAAAGTTACTGAACTTTAACATGGACATTTTCATTTTAAAGTTCTCCCAGACGGAGGATTTGACAGAAACAAGGTCATTTATAACAACTGACAAGTTGAACTTCCTGTCAAAAGTTTCTGCTGTTACCTCAGAAATTTCCCGTTTTAATGTTCTGATTGTGCTGAGCCACAATCATTTGTTGGATTTTGTTTGTAGACGTTTTTTTTTAAACAGGATGACATTAATGCCCTGGCAGTGGCAATAAGCTTTATTTTATTTTACATTTTTTAAGATGAGATTTACACTAAATATGTGTTACTGACAAGTGCTGACGTTAAAAGTGTTTGAACAACAAATGTTATGACACTTTAGTTCATATGGCAGCAGAACATGTAAATAAAAGTGCATTTTACACTACTTTTGAATCCATTATTTTTGCGTATACAATGCGATTAATTGTGATTATTTAGGGAAATAATGCAATTAATCGTTGCCCAGCCCTAGTTATAATCTTATAATTCACATTTGGCTTCTGGCCCTTTAGACTAGAGTTTTAACAATGTTATGAAAAAGAAAGAGAAAAGTAATCATTAAAAAAAAGTTATGTTATTATTTTTTTTTTTTACAAATAAAGTAGCTCCTTTTGAGCTAATTCAATGCAAGTATACATTTTTTTTTAGCTGCTTAATGTTGCAAATATAAAATAGGTAACAAAATGCAGCTCAATGCATATTGATATTGTAACCTAATATTGTTATTGGTTGCCCTAGTTCTGGGTTCAGTCCATCAGTGCTAAATGGAGCAGATGCTGCCAGGAGGACCTGTGGTGGGAAAAGAATAGCCTCAGATGTCCCTGAGGGGCCCGAGGGTCTCTGGATCCTCGCTACGCACCTGCACGTGTCAACACAATTACGATATTAAACCCTGGTCTCAATTAGCAGGCAGGCAGGCCCGAAACGACGGAGTTTGCCTTCTAACGCGTCCTCTCCAAGACCGCAAAAAAGCCCAACACCTGACAAGTTAAGCCGCAGGGCCAATGACAACAGTCTCCACGTTACATTTAAGGGACGTCCTCCTCCAACCCGCCCCGTTTCAAAGCCCGAAATTAAATAAACAGATTAAATGAGGAGAACTGCGCAATTAGCATCCATCCTTCCCGGAGATGAGACCCCCTTCCAGAGCTGACAACATCCCGTATCCGGGCGGACTGGTGAACCGGGGACTCGTTTTTTGGACCCTTACCTTTCTAACTCTTTTCTTTACAATTGATTCCACGGCGAACACTTGCTCTCCGATCGCTGACAGCTCCATCTCCGCGCGCGCCGCCGTCCGCTGGCTCGTTAACTGTCAAAGTAACGTCCTTCTCCCTCACAAACTAAGCTAACGTTAACTGCTCCCGACAGCGGCGCTCCTCGCGCCCCGTCGCCCCGGTTTCCTCGCACTTTTTTTTTTTGTGGGAGCCAATTTTTATCCAGCGGCACTTCCTTGTGGCGGAGGTTTCCGAGCGCCCGGTGACTTTACAAAATCTGCGACACATCTGCACGACGCTCCGCGCGCGCGCGCGCGCCCGACTCCCAAAAGCGCGTTCCCCTTTAAAAAGATGAGCCCGCGTGCGCCACTCGATGCCCCGTCACCCCTGGTTGTTTACTGGGTTTGTTTGGTAACGGAAAACGGCGGTTAAATGTTTATTTGTCCCCGTTTTATGTGTATAATGCCAATTCACAACTATACACTCTCAAGGCCGCTTTACACAAAAAAAATTTTTAAGTTTGAAAAGTTAAATATAGCCCAATCCAAACTAGTGCTGGGCAATATGACGATACATATCGTGAGGATGATAGAAAAATGTGTATCGTGCCATTTCTCTATCGTTTCTATCGTTTCTAACCTAATTTTATCAATTATTACAGCAAATATGTAATTAAATAACCTGCGACGATAAATTTGATAGAATCATATCTACTTCTACAAAGTAAACTTTTATGTTTGCACTTTTATTCATGGTTAATGCCTTAAACAGAGTTCTCTTCAAACCTGATGTTTACTTTAGACACTTTATATTGGTTTTGCAACTTTGCCCTACAAGGTTACAGATTTCAGAAAGTTGAAAAATAATTTGTGTTTATTTTTATAGCTGAACTTCAGTGCAAAAATGTGTTTTTCCTCTCAGAAACTGTTGTGCACGTTTAAAAAAAATATGAAAGCTACTGTACCTCTGTACCTACCTGTTTTTGCTGCACTAAAATGTATGTTTGTGACAGTTCAGCTAAATGTCCTTTCAAAATAAAGTTGAAAAGTAAGCAATGAAATTTTTGTCAAACTTTTCAGAGAATAACTGAAAACATACTTTATTATGGTATATCGTGATATATATCGTTATCGTGATATAAACTAGTCCATATCATGATATATAATTTTTTCCATATCGCCCAACTATATTCCAATTCACTGTAATTCATGCACAATCCAACTGACTGGTATGTCAGAAAAGAAAAACAATAATAATGACAAAACATACCAGAAGAGCATACTTTTTTTTTTATCACTGAAGCTATCCCTTAACTATAGGTGTTATTAAAAAGAAAGGTTTTCAAGCCTTACCTTAAAAAAAGAGAGGGTGTTTGCTTCCCGATCACTGATTGTTAGCTGGATCCACAAGAGAGGAGCCGGATGACTGATGACCCATCCTACTTTTGGAAAGTGGGAACTGCAAGTAAGTCTGAGGGCGAATTGCTCTGTTGGAGCTAAAAGTTATTTAATATAAGAGGGTGCTAGGCCCTTAAGAGGGGAAAGAATTTGAAATTTTATCCTGAATTCAATGGGAAGCCAATTAAGGTAAGCAAAGATTTGAGAAATGTGATTTCTCCTGTTCATCAGAACTTGACTGCAGCATTTTGGATCAGCTGGAGGCAGTTCAGAGTCATTTATAACAACCTACTAACAAGGAGTTAAAGTGGTCCAATACTGAAGTAACAAATGCATAGATCAGTTTTTCTGCATTCACTCTGAGATAGGATTTTCCTTGCTTTATCAATTTTATTTTATAATTATATATATATATATATATTTTCATTATATTGTGAAGGTGAAAGAAGGCAGTTTTCGAAACTTGTTTTATGTGTGATTTAAAGTCCTGGTCAAGACTAACTCCAAGGTTCCTTGCAGTAGAAACTACAGTCATGCCAAAGTAAATTAATCAAATTTTAAATTTCTTGTTCAAATTAAACCAAAATAAACCCAAGGGGTTGTGAGATAACTGAAGGTGTATGAAAAGGAAAACATAGTATGCATTAAATCCTCATTTTTGGCAGTATTAAATCATTAGCTAGTGTTGTAATAAACTTAAGTGTTTTTATGAATGTATGTAAAAGATGGTAAGATATCAGCTCTTCAAAACTCTGAAAAATGTGCTTGCATGTGGATGCAAAAACAAGTCAGACTGAACAAAAGTCTAAAAGGAGTAAAAAAAAAAAAAAAAAAAGATTATCATCTCATTTATTCATTTACATTTGATGAAATCTGTTTTTGTTTCTGTGGCTGCATTTTGAGTAAACACATCACAGTAAAAGCATGATGTGCTCGGGGGCAGTGTCATTTGGTGACAGACAAGCTGCTAAGCAGTGGGGGTGTTGTTTAAGATGTCTGGGTCCTTGTAATGTGCAGTTTGAAAATATCAAAGCTCCAAAGAAGCACTGCTCTCCATTAATCAGTCAGCAACTGAACATGCCAGTTCCATGTCCGAATTAATGTCCCGAAGTGCTTTTTCTGATTCCAGCAGTTTATGTCAACAGCAAATATACCAGTCCATGCAGCAAAGCCACTTCTGACCACATGGGAGCAGGACATCACAAGAAAGTTTATCTAGAACATATAAATGTAAATAAAAGTTCATTCTAGAATGGCATAAATTTAACATTTCTTCATATCTTCTTGAGATTTTCTACTAGGTTGTTTTGCACAGTTGAAATTATGATTTTAATGCTGGTTTGCATGCTGCTCTTCTTGAATGATTTCTAGAGACAATCATGTGGAGTGATAGATCTCTAGGAGGTTGGATGGATGAGCCTGCATCTTCTGGAGTCCAGCATCTCTCTACGTGGATTTTGTATGATACAGGTGGACAAGACTCCAGAGATAGGGACACAAAGAGGAGCAGGGGTGCTTGTTACCAGCAGATGGTGTTAATCTGGGACACGTGACTGTGAAGGAGCATCTGTCCACCCCAGATGTTCAAGCGTCGCCTCGGGGGTTTCCGTTCATGCAGTCGACTGAGAGTTCCCTTGTGTTACCTGCCGAAGCTGCATCATGTCTTCAGCGCAGTTGTTGCCAGGAGACAAACACAATGGTCCAATGAATTCATGATCTCTGGAGATTCCAACCATCTCACCTCATGTTTATTTCAATTTGACTTTATCCATCTACTGTACCTAATATATTTTCCATTATACTGTATTCTTCTAGGTATTTTACGCTTCAAGAATCCAGTTTCCAATAGGGATTAACAAGATACTATTCAGTTTAATTCAGTGAGGCAGCCCCTGGTTCATAAAAAATAAGGGTGATAATCACAAGTTAAAATCATTGATTGACTGGATGACGATTCAGTGTTTTCCAGTATTACAAAGACTGCAATGACTCAGTTCAGGAGTTATCAATATGCTGACTGATTATAGTCCCTTTCATTTATATGAAGTCACAGAAAGTAAATAATATATAATTCACATTTTTATTACTGGGTTGTACTAGACAGTTAAATGACAAATGATCGCTTCCTTCAATAAAAAAATATACTTCCAAAGGCCACTTGGAATGTGTGCATAAGCATCACATGTATGGATGCCTCATCAATATTTTTATTTTGTATTGATCCTTTGGATTGTTCCTCGATGGATTATTACACCCCTAGAAAGAAACAACCAAAAGCACCCCTAGTGGATGAAAGCACTCCTACTCATTAGCAAAGCATCGTCAGCAACTCTTTTGTCAAAACGGCTGCTCTATGCGCCCCCATGTGGTCAGCAGTGGTATTACTACAGTGTTGCTTTGAGAGAGTGAAAAAAATAAAAGCTGCAATGAGGGTCCTCAACCTATTTATGTTGTTTTAAAAGGGGTCAATGAAGGCTTGAAAGCCACATCTGTTCTGACTGAGGGATGGAAAGACAGCTGATAGACCGCTGGATAGACAGGCAGAAAGATAGATATGCTAAACAAAACAAAACAAATGTGACAAAAAGGTTAGCAAATAATAGTGAATCAGAAATGAAAAAAGACCTTCCACACAACAAAATATTTGAAAACAGCAAACTTTAGAAGACATTTTAGACATGAAATGCTTTGTGTAATATTTTTAATGTTTATTTTTTGATGTGCAAAACATTTTCCGTCTTGTAAATGCAATTTGCGAAAGGTTTGCGTTATTTAATTTTTATTTTTTGTGTGTGTTAACTCCTAGTGCACTTTCTGTTCTGCTGGTTTGCAAACAAATAATTTTGTTGGGTAAAATTTTGATTTCTGAATTGTTTTTTTTTTTTTTTTGTAAAATGCACTTGGGCAATGCTAAATGTGCTGTTTATACTCGTACTCTGAGAAGCAGTTATGAACTAAAACTATCAGGCAAATGAAATGGAGGGACAAAAAAAAGAAGCAACAACAGTCCCTCCACAGCATTTAGTACAAATGTGTAAAAATGCAAACACACATAGTATGAACTGCAAATATCCAAGTCCAGTTAATCAGCAAAGTAAGACATTTAGTACCAATAAGATGGAAAGAGGAGCATCTTCTTAATGACGCTTTTCAGCAAACATACTAACCCAGATAATAGTACATAATATACCCACACTTCAGCTTATACATCAAGTGCCATCATGAGAATTTTATTTTTATGAAAAAAACAAAATACATTGACAATCAGAACTCCTTAACCAGAAAGGTCTGATTGGATTGTCATGGCAATAAAGCAAACGCTGAATGCAAATGTGCGACACGAATCATGACGCGACTGGGTTGAAAACAATTGCTCTGCTGGTTCAGTCCAGTTCCACTTGGATGTCATGAGACAAAAAGGTCCACAGATTGGGCTGGAGCATTAAAGTGTCATTTCAAAATAAGACATGCACCGCTGATGGTTTATAAAAGTGAAACCATTTCAACTTTCAGTAAATAAAGTGAAAACATCACTAAAGAACAGCTGCTCTGTGTGATGAAGGACCATCAGGCTGTTTCTCCTCTAAATCTATGATAAAGTGATGCTTTGTATCTAATCTCCTGAAATGGTCCCAAAATGCACAGCCCCTTTAAGTAATTCTAATCCACACAATATTTCTTTTATGTAAACAAGTTAAGGCCAATATCGTCGTTAATGGACAGCACACTCCTGTACAAGCAGTTTAACTATGAAGTCAATGAACCCGAAAGCTACACGAACTGAATCTCTCATGAGGCTCGTTTCACAAAAAACGCAATCACAGCCGGCGTCTCCCAGCATCCAAACCCTCCTCACACTCACGTTTCACTGACAAGAGAGACTGATTACTGTAAATGACCCGGTGGAACGACCGCTGACTTGGGTTTGGCTGGTTGGACAAAAGAGGAGAAGCTCCTGTGCTACAGATGGCTGCTGTGGTGGTGACCCTGTGGAGGGGAGGAGGGGGGGGAAACTATGGCAACGAAGAATGATTTTCTTGGGGTGTGATGCTGTCTGACATCTGTGAAGCATCATTTTAAAACCTTGTGGGTCCATCTGAGAAGATATGACACAAATACAGTCTCTACACAGCTAACAAAACTGTCTCCAGCTGAAGTGACTGTAAAGAAAAACCCAAATGTATGACCATTATAACGTTTAAATTCCAGCACGTTTTCTGCGAAACAAACATTCTGAAAATATCAGGGTGAAAAACAGCAGAGAATATCTGTATTCTATAGATTCTTCTGGATATTTCACTCATTAGTTAACTCGTTTAGACTATAATTTGGATTGTCATCTTTTTAATAACGTCCACAGTTACCAATGCTTGAATTTCCCTGCACATTTTTTTTTTTTTCAGTTTGTGGAAAACTGAAAACTAGTACTCTCTTCTGGACGTGCAATTTTTGCCTTATGAATCTCAAAATACACAGACTCGATTTCCAGATATGAACCTACAGTAAACGGACGATTAGCATGTGGTCATACAGAAATTAAACTGCTGATTCTCTCATGGTCACACAAGAGTAATTTTCACTAATAGGCAATAATTGTGAATAGTGCAATACTTCCTTCTCGACAAACAGACTTCATCACTTTATATGAGCTATTTCAGTGAGAACGATTTAAAACAACTGGAACGAATGGCTACTTCTTCCTTAGAAGCAGGCTGAGACAAACATCCACTAGAGGGAGTACTTGGCTGAGTGTTGCATTGTTTTGTTGCCATATAAAACTGTTGTTGGCAAAGATTCTACAGTAAAGGCTCAGTCCGTGCCAGAAGTGTTTGGGAAATGCTGAAATACAAAGCTGGCTATGTGATAACGACTCAGATGAAGAGGAAATAGAAAAGAGGAGTCCAATATCGTGACAGCAATGCGAGGAAGGACGACACTTTGGTGAAGGTTCAAAAAGGGAGAGAGACTGATTCACAACATGAAGATAGAAACAAGTACAAGGACATGTCATGACCAAAGCAGGGAGGCTCACTCCAGGAGTCAGGCAGATAAACTCAGCGTTTTTCATAAAGCCTAAACTTCCACAACTTTGGAAATTTGAAAAAAAAAGGTCAAACAGGAAGAAAAAAAAAAAACTTACACAGAAAAATATGCATTAATATGTATAAAAACACATTAGTAGCAGGAAAAGTGTAACATTTCACAAGTCTTAGATGAGTTATGAGAAAGAACTGCGATCCTTTCAGTCTCCCTGTCAAGTATTCGCTTCCTTCATTGCTTGGTATCTTACATCCGATAAGTGTACAGTAACAGCCGCGTAAACAGAACCCAAGAGAAGAGGCAGGGGGTGAAATACAACTGCTCGTGTGCGTCATTGTGATTGGCTGTAGACAACGTATCTTCCTCTCCCATTCGTCCTGCAGCAGGCCCAAATGAAGCCGGGGTTGGCGGTTCGCGTCCTTAGCCGTCAGAGCGCCAGGTTTGATGGGCTTCCACCTCTTCTGAGACAACTAACAGGAGTTCACAGTTCTTCCCTCGCAGCTGCTGGTGAAGAAACTTCCTGGATTTGTGGTAGACATCGAGAGCAAACAGGACAGCCACAGTTATGTTCATGAACACACGTTTGAATAAATACTGTAGTGAAACAACGCAATTTATCGCAATTTATGCTGTTGACTTGAAGCCATTCGATGCACCAACGCCACTTCTGACCGCATGGAGACAGCGCATCAGCTCACGTGTCCACGTAGGACACAACTAAGTGCTCCTCTGGTGGGACAAAGTGGCATCAACCGACCCTCATGTTAAAGATGACCAACTTTACAGCAGAAACAAACCTATTTTCAGTCTGGTACAAAAAGGTTTTTTGGTCTCCATGGCTTACATTTCACATCCATGACAACTACACGGGGGATTGAAGTTTCATGCATCTCATCAGGTAAAATTACATAGAAACCAGAAGAATTATACATAATTAGGGGCATATTTTTTCGAGGTACAGCTAACTGCCGGCTGTGGTGTTAATGGCTTATTTCCATCACTTAGTCCAAGTTACATAGTGCTTAGCATTGTCTGTGAACTTGACATCTGAGCTGTGGAAAAAAGGACCAAATAGAGCATAATCATTTGCATTTTTAAGACAGATATCCCTTGTTGTACTGTTAAATGTACAAACAGACTCTCCCAGACCAACTAACTGGACCACTTGCTAACAGTTGACCAGTTAAAGCTGATGAAGCTATGACCCACAGGCCGCCATACAGGCTTTGTCCATTTCTTTTAATACAGTCTACTGGTATTACAAGACATGGTGGACAGTCCCTACTCATTAACATAGTACTGGTGTCCCATGTACGAAATCTATACGTCCTCATCGCAGGCGGTCCAAGTTCAAGACCCGCCGTGTGATGATCATCCCTCTCCTTTTTCTTTGCCTTCTTTCTTGTTTCTCTCCACTTTAAATGAAAGCCAGACGTGCCAAAAAACAGATTTAAATGCCCCACGTGGTTAGAACTGGTATTGTTACCACTTTAAGAAGATGTTATTACACAATCAGACATAACATTATGACGAGCTCCTCATGCTCCCAAAAGTGCTCTGACCGGTCAGGGTCTGGAGAAAGATCATGTGAGGGCATCCTGGAGGGTCTGGCACCGGGATGTTACCATTAGATACTACAGATCCTGGGGGTTCAGAGGTTGGGTCTCTGGATTGGGACCGATACCACAGATGCAATCAGAACATATTAGTATCTGGGAAGTTTAGAGACCAAATGAATCTCTCAGACTTTTTGTTGTTTTATTGTAGCACTTCCTAATAAAATAAAATCAATTAATTGTTGAAGGGCCTATAGTTATCTTTCTGGGGGAGGCAGCTACTGCAAAATGATGTTGCCATCTAGGGAGGTGTGATTGGTCTGCAAGTTTTCAGGTCAGTAGCAAGTGCCAAAATAACATTCATGTGAACACCAGAACGTTGCACTGTAACAAGATGAACAGTGTTGACTCGTGTTACCTGTCAGTCGTCATAATATTATGGCTGATCCGTGTGTTTCTTCTCTATTTTTTTTTTCCCTTCTGCCCTGCTAGAAGTGTGTAGCGACAAATTTATCTTCAGAGAGATTGCCCTTCAGATGCCTTTTCCTCATGTCTTCTTTTTTTTAATTAATTTTTTTATTTTTACACAGGATATTTTTTTGAGCTGCAGTATTTGTCGGTAGGTGTAGAGCCACAGCATATGTGAAAAACCACAAAAATCTAGCAATCAGTTCAAAACACCATGCTCTCTCCACACTTCAGTTTTCTGTGTAGCTTTGCTTAGAGTCCCACACAAACATCTCAGTTAGTGCAGGTGGTTGCTGAAATAATAAATCTGGTGATGGTGATGATTTAGCACCTTCTTGTGGGGAATCTGTGGAGGGATGGATGGATGGATTTATTTCACTATAAACGTAATAAAAACATTATTACAATCTGACTATCTTCATTCAGTTGTTTTGTAATAAATTCATTTAATAAAACTAATCAAATTAATTAAATAAATTGACACCTGTGCATTCTGGTTTTACAAAAAAAGTGAATAAAAGAATGTTTTAAAATGATTGAAGTCAAGTGAAGATTAAAGTAGTCCAACAAATTATGGAATTGCCTTATATATTTGCATTTGTTAAAAAAATACTCAGAGAAGGGTCAATTTCTTAATTAGTCAGGAGCTAAGAGAGAATAATGTTGTAGCTGGCCTACTGACAGAAAACATGGCCCCAACCAGGAAACTGTCAGGTGCAACAGTAGGAAACACAGCTTCAAAAGGGTAGTTTAAAGAGTGTGACAAACAATGATGGCTGTTCTTAGTCAGTTGTAACTAATATTTCTATGAAGTGCAAATAAAATGGGAAGGTTGTAAAAGAGAAATATCCAGGTAGTACAAGGAAAAAAGTTTCAGGACCGAAACTTCAAAGCAATAGGCCTCGAAAGAGAAAATGCACAAAAAAGTAGATCAAAAGGTCAGAAATTAAAGCAAATGTTTTAGATGAAACTATAGGAAGAAACATTTTCCATGAGTGGTGATACCATACGTTTCTTCCAGGGGGATGCATATAAGGCTTGAGTGCTCTGATCGACTGCGTTCTGCTCATGATTTCTTTTGTCCAGCTCACTTGAACACCGCTGCTCCTCCATCTCTGTCACCAGTTGAGCTTGAGAGGAGGGGCCAGCTTTGCATGAGGAGGTTGTAAAACTCACTCTAATCTGAAGATGTTAAGTAACTTTTTAAGGCAATAAATCATCTCTAGAAACCCTAGCATGTGGTGCTGTTCAATGGCCATTTTTTTCCATGGACACACGATGCCATCTGTAGAGGGAAACTGCATTACAAAATCTAAGGAATTGAGCCAACGAGAAAACTACAGAAAGTCCAATTCAATGCGATGGAGCATTTCATATTCATTCCATTTTTGTTTTGTTTTCTTTTACAACTTTTATCTTGTCGACACATACCAAAGCATTTACTGTTTTATTCCATATTTTTACTGGAGAATGGAGTGAAGAGACACCGTACATTATTGCCTGGTATTGCCAGATGATCATGCAAATCCAACTTAGTCTGGAACTTCTCAGTTTATATTTAATTTATGAGGGCTGTTGTCAATGGCCAACGGTACAGACCTCCAACAGACCAGTGGAACAAAAGATGCGACATTCCTGTGCTCCTCTATTTAGTTTAATTTCATCACAAATACCCTATTTTAAAGAAAAGGTGCACCCTTCCGATGTAGTGAGGTCACACATGCTCTGTCAGAGCAAATGAAGTCTTTCAAACAACAACTCTGTGACAGTGTTAACCCTTTCTCACCGGTCTGAGACAATTATGGCTGCGGCTGTCATTGCGAGCACATATATGTATGTATGTATTCGCACCTGAGCTCATCCGGATTGCCGATGGGTTGAGGGCTGCGTAGTTTGGAGTCCAGGTTGTAGTAAATCCCTCCCACCTCTCTGACTCCAATCCAGTGCTGGCGTTTGAGCGGTAACCGGAGAGGTCCCCAGCGCAGATTGGACGGAACGTTCAGAATGAAGCCCTCCACGTTGGACAGCTCGATGCTGCCAACATCCCTGGTGGAAGAAAGGTAGCTTTTACTATTTCAAAAAAACTTAACACATTGTGTTTATGCTGCGTTAACAACATAATGAAACAACTACAGTTAAGTGTAGTGGTGTATTATAGTAGCAAATAATTGATGCATGTAATCCAGCCTGTTGATTGGATTACACAAGCCCTTCGCAACTATTTAGCCCTCTTACTAGTTCCACTGTTTGGATAATTATCTACATGATGCCAAAATGAACTCAAACCTGCAACCTGCTTGAGAAGGTCCTCACAACTGGTTATAAGTGTTTTCACTAAAAAAAAAAAAAAAAAAACGGCACTTTTGACAGTGTATATATTTGTTTTACTGTGGTTGCTCCCTAATCTGACTATTTCAATTTGAAAACATTTTGAGTTGTTGCTATCGCAAACACCCAACTTGGTTTATTCTGTTCAAATTAGGTCTTTGGCTCCTTTAATAAATGTTATGGTTTACTACAGCCTAATGTAGCAATATCCAGAAGAATCCTCTCGTACTGTCCCTGCCCTCGTTTTCAGCTAACTAAAACAGCTAGAATCAAGACAACCGTAGCATATTTTTCGTTGAACCAACTCTCAGGGCATTATTTCAGACTAGAGACCACTGAAAAATTAATAAAAATACAACGGAATGAGGCCTTTAATCCTAACTGGTCTAAAACAGGAATTCAAAAAGTCTTAAGTCTTCAGACAGCTATGATGAAACCCTGTCTATCAAAACAGCAAAAAGCTTTTTTTTTGACTGATGGAACGGAAAGTTTGTGCAGCGACATGAGCAAACTTTCCATCCATAAAGTGTCAAATGACAAAAGTGACATAACGCTGAACGTTCAGCATCTAAGTTTCAGTTGCATTATTTGCGGTAAAAGAGTGAAACCTCTGCTCCAAGCACAGTGATAACAGCTCTCAATATGCAGCATCGTGTTACACTGTTCAATCAGTGGTTTGCTTTTTGCCAACAAAAAATTATATTTTTAAAGTATAAATTGGCAATTACAGCTTATATAAAAAATCGTGTAAAAATCCTTGCGTTACATGAATGAGAGAGTAGGGCCGTTGTTAAGACAGTTGATTTAGGATAGCAATGACTTTGTTCCTGTTTTGGCCACACCACAAAGACAGGAATTCATTTTATCGATAAAACAAGTCTGTGGTGGCTGCTCATGTCAACAGTCATGTAAGACTGATAATGAAGAAAGCAGAAAGGCTGATAACGCTCTCTTAAAAAACTTAGTCAACAGATGGAACTGCTGACTAATCAAAGATATCATTCAGAACCCGGCTTGATGTTTAGAAGACACAGAGAGCCTCTTTAAAAGAACTGACCTCATGTTTACACTCTGGGAACTGAGTTTGTTTGACCTGAACTGTAGATGTCAGGGTTTGGTTGTTTGGAAGATTTCCTGTCTCTGTGTGTTCTTCATCCATGATAAGAAAGAGAAGGGAGGACAAGCAAGAAAAGATGGGGACCTAAGCAAAGTTGTTTATCTTCAAACATGTCACCCTGACCAAACTGAAAGTTGTGAGAAAAAGACAGAAAATATTCAAATGAGGCAAAGAAAACCTCAGATGAACAGCAACAACATAGTATAATAATTTATTGTTGTTATGACACGGTAAGGTTTAAGGCACCATTGAATCAGGTTGAGATTTGAACTTTGACTCGACCAGTGCAACGCTTCGGTTCTTTGCTGGTACCAGTTCTCGTAGACATGCAGGGTCCACAGGTCCAGGGGCCTTGAAACGAGCCCAAGTTGTCACACCGTCCACTACTGTGCTCAGCAGCTTGTGTGATGTGGTTTTGTCTGCCTCAAGGTTGTTGTTCAGGAAATCTTACTGGTTGTTCAAATGCACCCTTGCAAATCTCAGATGTGGTGCCATGCTCTTTTTTTTTTTTTTTTAGACAAAAGCGGTACACTGGTGCAGTCTACTTCTTCCTAATTATAGTCTCATAAGAGTTAACGTTTAATATGACAATAGCCGAACCTTGGGGTCAACTTGCTGGGACGCCCACTACAGCATGGATTGACAACTGTCTTGAATATTTTCCACTTCTGGATATGTTTTTTTTTTTTCCTCGCTGTAGAATGATGAACTGCAAATTGTTCAGGAAATGCCTCATACCTGCTTGCTTCTCTAAGATCACAGTTGATGCATTTCCTCCATGGCAGTGTGTTGACACATGTGAATGCTGTAGACCAGTAAACCACCAAACTGACTGATTTTATAGAGGTCCTCACACTTGCTGATTATCAGTTGAATCAAATGCATGTGACTAGAGGCATCTGACTATTACTTACCTCTTAATTTCTATGAAACTAGTAAGGGTGTACCCAGTCTTTCCACACAGCGCTCCTACATTCTGGCTTAGTTTTGATTTTACTGAGTAACGGATCGTGTCTAATTGCTCATCTGAGGCTGTTTTTGCCTAATAAAACACCATGTAAGGACAAGACGTCTTAATATTAAAAACCTCACTGGTCTCACATGACTGCACCATCTTTTAGAGCAAAAGAAACAACCAACATACCTTCTTTTATCCCACCAAACTGCCTCAAACCCTCGGGTCTGCAGCGCCGCCATGATGACGTTTACATCATAGTTCCCATTTCCCAGCATGCTCTTTTTGTGAGGTGTCACCATAGTGCTCGAAGATAGCCTGCAACAAGTTGACAACGGGGATTACTCACGGACTGACACAACATTTCATACATGCCCGTAAAATGCCGGTGTGTTTTCGCGCACCAGCCTCCCTCACCTTTGGTATATCTCCTGCAGGGTGTCCCGAGTGAACGCCGTGCCGTCCTGGAAGACGTTATTCAGCGCGTGTAGAGCGCACAGTTCCCTCCGCTGCTTCTCGTGATAAATTGCTGGGGACGTCAGAGAAAGTCGGGGAGGAGCTGGGGAGGTGAGGGAGGAAGAGGAGGACGAGAGTTCCTGCTGAGGCTGCTGAATATCCCTGCACCTCCTCTCTGCTCCCACCACGACTTCCCCTCCTCCTCCTCCTCCTCCTCCTTTCTGCTTGCTGACCTTCCAGGGCATGCAGCCCAGCTCCTGCAGGCCGCCTCGCCCCTTCTCCCTCCACTCGCCGGCAGGATACGGAGCACTTCCCATCCCTGGACGCTCACCAACGTGTCCTCCTCCAGCTCCGCCGCTACCGCCACAACTACTACTTTCGGGACGCTACATTGGTCGCACAACAGCAGTTGCCATGGCAACCTCTCAGCCTCTTGGAAGAGAGGAGCTTGTGTTGTGCTGTGTACGGTCTTGAAGGAGCCAGGGGAAGGAGGGAAGGAGGGAGGGGGGAGCTGCAAAGAAAATGAGGAACACCTGCTCTCTTGAAAGTATATATTTATACCTGTATATAGGAAGTGGAACTCAGGACGGACTTATGAGCAAAGAAAGATATTCTGGATGCTCCCGAGGGAAGAGTTTAGTTCCACAGAGCATCAATCAAACTGTCGTTACTCTCTGGCGCGTTTGCACTTCCTCCATCCTATGCGTGCTCGTGTGCGTCGACACTTCTGCCCATCCAATCACCAGGCCTGCTGCTCTGCTGCTCTTTCCATTATCGGACCGCTGACAATGAAGGTTCACTTCCACTGGAACATATGTTGCAAGGGTTCGACGCCGAACTGGGTCGGATAGACAAGATACCTGAAACACAAAGAGGGGAAAGTTATATTTTCATAATCTGAACTGTGTGCTCGTTGAAAAAAAATAAATAAATAACGAAAAAGGTCACAAAATCCCATCAGAACTCCCATAAAGTCCAAGGTGACATTTTAAAAAACGGCCTCAAACCCAAGCTGGATGCGTTTTTAATTGTGATAGATGGTGAAGACAACATTACGTAAAGCTCCTCTTGGTCAGCAGACCCCAGAAAGAGCAGAAAGTAAACATTTACAGCAGCTAGGACTACACAGAGGAAACAAGCTGTTCAGTGTGCTCGGTAAATCCGACAACAGCCAAACACCAAACACACTCACGCGAACGTTAGAGAGCCAACAGTCACATTTAAAAGGACTACACTAAAAATCACACTCGCAGAGATGCTAATAATCCATGTTAGAAGCAGACATTTGGCGCTGGTCTTGTAGCTGCTATCCGTGACTCTCGTCTCCACAGCAAACACAAACACAACACCTCCGTTACGCCTTCAAACTTCATTTTCTCAAAATGACCACCTACCGTGCGTTTATCAGCGGTGGCGTGACATCCGGGCTGTTAGTAAACCGGTCTGGAAAACTGAGCCTGCCGAAGCCTCTTTCCCAATAAACGCTGCTCAGTTCTTTGTCTTTACCACTTTTTTCCTGTTGTGGATCTCGACGTCTCTTTCTCCGTCGGTGCAAACGCGGACATGCGCAGTAGCGTCTTCCAGGGTCCGTTTGCTGTCACCGCCTGCGTCAGGAGCAGTCCCTCCCTTGAGACTGCGAAACCCCACATTTCCCACTTTATCCTCGCCTGTGAGGAGATGCACCTCACACTGAGGCTTTATATCATGCCTTAAACATGTTCATGAAAGGTATTTTTAAAAAGTTGTATGACTTTTAATCCAGACATGGGTAAAATCCACTTTTTCAAAACAGCCGCACCACACAGCCAAGAAGCCACTTCCTGATGAATACGGAGACAATTATCACCTATTTGGCTCTACAGTAGTTAAGAATAATTTTCCCCCAGTAAGTTTATTATTTTTTTTTCGTTAATTGTTTTTAGTTTACTCTCCTTATACAGTACCGGAACTGCAAAACACATCAACAATAAAACCAGAAGTACTATAATCTCTCTGAAAATACAAAATCAAAACAGAAATCTCAGTGACATAAAAAAAAAAAAAAACGTTCACAGTTCAGAAAACACAATGCCACTTGTTTTAGTTCTTGATATTTTTTTTTGTTTAAATTATAAGGAAGTGACGCAAGTGATCCCAGAAAAGTCCCACTTGCTCGTGTGCGTTGGAGCTGTAAATAATCTGATTTTTGCAATCACCTTAATCACAACAACTTCCAGTGTTGCTTACATGGTGTCCACGTCACCGTTTGAAACCACATTTTCAGCAGAACTTTATTTGTTTTTTGAACAGAGAGGCCGTTCAGTTCAGTTCACATACAGAAGATTCACAAAAAAATAAGGATTCATGTTTTTCTTGTGTTGCTGTGATCAGGTGTCTTTTATGTGGCTAAATAAATAATCTTCATACACTTTTAAAAACTGTGAAAAAAAAAAAGATACAGGATTTGTCTTTCCTGTTTACATTTTGATTTTGAGCTACCACTAAAATGCCAAATAAGCCTCACAATTACTGCACAACCAGGACCACAGCCCCGAGCTTCAAATGTTTGTTGATGAGTCATAATGGCAAAAAATACACATCCAGCACACAAAGATGTTATTAGAAACTAGAAGTAATGTTTTGGGACAGTCAGTACATCAAACTGTAGTTTGTAAATTATGTTCATAGTTTCTGCTAATGGTTTACATACTTTTATTGCACAAACCCATCTGCATATCATGTTGATAGTATATACGTTCCTATAAATTGTCTCTAGTGCTGCATTTATCCGCACATATTACTACATATTGTAGATACCGTACATCCTGCACTTGCTGCTTATTAGACTTCTGTGTTGGTGTGAATCTTCTGTATTAATTGTCCTGTTTTTATTCTCCTTATACATATGTAATAACAAAGTTTAAACTAATATAATCATAATTTTCAATCATTCCATCTATATGTTGTATTTGGCTCATTTATTCAAGATAATGGAGCTATCCCAACACACTTAACGAGATTAAAATTAAATTTGAGCTCACAGGAGTATTCGTTAAACCATTTAAAGGATATTTCAGGGGCTTTGGAGAAAACGGAATAATCTGAGCAGCACTGCTCAACTCTAGTCCCTAAATGCCTTCAGTTCCTTTTCTCTGATCATCTTGAAAGTTTTAAAACCTCTTATAAAATAAATTATGAAGGCTGTGGGAGGGCAAGACAGAGATGCACAGTGTGAAACCACAAGTTATAGAAGCACAGAAAAAAAGTGTTTTTGAAGAATTAAAGTACACAAAAATACTGTAGGAAAATTACAAGTGTCCAATAGTAATACTCGACCAGAGGTGTTTGTGGTCAGTTAAAAACTGAAAGGAAAATCGGTAGCGTTAACTAGCTCTGCAGTGTTTGACCAAAAATGTGACAAAAATACATCAAGACAAAGAATCACCCTTGAATTTATAGTCAATATCGCATCTCTGAATTAACCCCAATCCCTTATTTCTTCCATCCTCCCAGTATTCATTTCGCATAGACTCACAAAAACACAAAGATCACAGATTCTTAGACCCCCCCCCCCCACTTATGCGTGTCCCAGTTTTCCAGCCAGCGCGGAGGACATGTCGGCGAGCAGCTCCTCCCTGAGGTGGTCCTCCCTCCTCTGCAGCTCGTGGACAAAATGCCCCTTCAGCTCCTTCATCTCCATCACACACCCCACCAGATGCCTGCGCAACACACTCCGCGCCTGTGGCGGGAGGTCCGGCCCGTTTTCCACCAGCACTGGTCCACATGGAGATGTAGCCCTTTTCAGATTCCCTGCTTCTGCCTCCATCAGCTGATCCACGGTGTGCCTGCGACCCAGGCGGTCTGCATGTGTCAGCACTGGGATGATGTAGCCTGCGACTCCCTCTCCAAACAGCTCCAGGGTGGCTCGGACAGCCTGGACAGCATCCTGGTCAACTGCCACGCTGGAGCCCTGAGTCCCGATCACCAGCAGAAAGGCATGTGGTCCAGGACTTGTGAGCTGAAGACTCCTTAAGGCCTCCCTGGCTCTTTTGTTGTTACCCAGTGATGTCCCCAAAACATCTGGGGTGTCAATTACTATAAGCTCTCTGCCATCCACGATTCCTCTCCTCTTGGTGCTCTGCATTAGAGGATCCTTTGCCTCACCGTTCCCCAACAACGTGTCTGCTAGGGAGGTCCGTCCTCCGCCGGTGGGGCCCCAGGAGGACCAGCCTCAGGCCTGGTTTATTAGAAGAGCTGGCACTGAAAAGCTCACCGGTTAGGTTTGGACCTGTTTGAGACTCCAAAGATCCTTCTCCGGAGCCTACAAGAGGTGATAAGATGTCTTCAGAAAAGAAAATATTCACTATGCTGCAGAAAAGCTGTGTCTGTAAATCAAATCCATTGTATTAAAACTCCTCTTTGTTCTGCTTTCTTATAATGATGACGATAACTTACTCTTGACACCAAATTTGTGTCCAGCTACAATAAGACATTTCACTTCACTGCCAAACAACAGAAGAGAAGACTGACACAAGAACAAGACATTTCTGCTGAAAAGACTTGGATGTGGCAAGATAAGGTAAGAAGTTTGGGGATGTAAGAGGAAAGAACAAGACAATTACAAAGAAATGACCTGTGATGGCTTTGATGATAGCAACCAACCACTTGAACCTGGAGGAAAATGCTGAAGAAGTAGGAAATTAGAGGTTAGTCGAATTAATTTGAAATTACTGGCTTTATAATGTAAATTTATAACTGAAGTGACCACACTTGATTTAGATTTTAGCCCGTTGTCATGCGTTCCCTTGAATTACCGAGTCATTTCCTCTGACATCATTATCACTCATCTGTTTGGCTTCATTTCACACCACACAATCAAACAACATGGGACAGACATGCAGGCAGCACTCACCAACTAGAAACCGCCAAAGTCGAGACAGCCATCCACTTAATCAGGCTTTGAATCCCTGAAACACAAGACAGGAGCGAGAAGATGAGCTGACCATCCGGGCTTCACAGGTGGAAGATCGTTATCTCCGTGCTCCTTAGTTAGAAATAAGTGTAGTTTCCTACCACGGAGGGTCCTCACTAGATGAGGCTCACCCAACCCCAAAGAGCTGACAGACCTGAGGGGAACACAGCGACGCATCACTACACTGTTTTCTTTTATAACAGGCATGAGTGTTCAACCCACAATCACTGTTCTGGATGGAAACCGAATGATCTAGTTCAGTAAACTCACCGGTGAATGAGCAGAAGACACGAATCGGCCATCGGATCAGAGCTGGGAGAGCTGCAGGGAAATCAATTGAAATGAGAAGAAAAAAAAAAGTTAAAAAAAATCTAAATTTGTATAACAGAGTAACTCAAGGGGGCAGATGTTTCAGTAGATTTGGTCAAATTGTGATCTTTGTTTCTTCTCAAGACTTTCAACAGAGAGCTTTTTTTAGTTTTAGAAAATTTGATTTTGTAAAGTTACACCTCTACGCGTGTAGAGCAGAGTGATGAGCAAGATGATGATGGCGAGCAGGGAGGGAGAGGTTTGAGGAGTGTGTAATATTAAATTTTACATTCCTGTCGAGCAATACGGACGAAAACGGGGAAAAACGGCCAGACTGTTGCATTTTCCGAGATGTGAACAGATTTTAAATGATATGGTTGAACAAAAGAGCTTAAATGGACTCGCAGGGGTGCGACAGGTCTCAATTTCTATAGAGGAGCTACTGAGAGAGCTCACCTGTGTTACTGCCGCATCATCAACACAGCTGTTACCAGGCAACAAACACTACACTTTAATGGATTCATGGTGATGTGTGTTCTCCCTCCCTGCTACATGTACTACTCTTCAATAGTTTTGTAGCTGATGTTCATTTTAATTTCACTCTCTTCTATCATTTTCTTTGTCATTTGAACATCATTTGGCCTTTGTGGATTATAAAGCATTCTTTAATTCAGTTCAAAACCCTGAATGGTTGGCGTTTGATTAGAGAAGCTTCATTTCAGTTTCTGCAAATCATCTGCATTAAACAGAATAATTTAATAATAAAACACTAGCTAATTTGTATTCAATCACTTAATATAACAGATTTATAAAAATCTGACTGATATTTTTGTTTATATATATATATAAATGTTCTTGTTCTCCATCTATAAAAGGGTGCGATTATAAAACCCCATCACATGGAGCACATTTATCCCAAATGACTCCTCATTTCTCCTGCAGCTTAAATTAACAGGTTAATGACTGGTTCTCAGTGTGAATAAGTAAACCAATGAGACGTTTAACAGTGAATGATATCATTCCTTCACGCTGCAGAGCCTTGTTAATAATTGTTTTACTTATTCAGTGACGCATTTAGAAGCCGAAATGTGTAATGATCCGTGGCTGAAAATAGTCACCTGCAAATGTCCTATTCACTCATATTAGTGACATTTCTTTAAAGTAAAACCTCATCAAGACACGTCAAGTGCTGAGAGGACTAGTACGTTGCTGGTTTAGCTTAATCTTTGAAATCAAAGGTATTTGGATTAGAGCATGAATGTACACACGTCTGTAGAGGTACAGAATTTGTCTTGATTTAAACAATAAATGAAACTACTATGTTGGGTAAAAAGTTGGTTCAATGCTTACCGACCTCAAATCCACTGAGCAACGTTCTTCAGTCAAGGTCCGCAGGACCCACAGCTGTTCATGTTTTAGATGTTTCCCTGCTCAAAACACACCTGGCTCAAATGAATGGATCACTGATCGACTCGTGGAGACGTTGATGACGAGCTGATGGTGATCCACTCATCTGAACTGTGTGTTGAAACAGAGGAACACCTAAAGCATGGAGGACTTTGAACTCAATGACAGTGTTCTTGAATCCATCAAGTATAATGCTTTACACATTCTGTGCTTTCTAGACTCTTTCTCAGGAAAAAAAAACATCTTTTTTTTTTGTTTTTTTTTTTTGAATGAAACTGAGTGTAGGTGTGGCTGGGTTACTGACTCTGTGAAAACCTGTAGAGAAGATACCCCACCACGGCAAAAGCTCCCATCTGGGCATTGCTGCCGTTCAGCCACCAATCTAAACAAAGAGGGGGAGGGAGGAAAACATTAGTAGAGCTGCGCTGTTCACCGCTCATCATGGATTTAACCTTTCACCTAAATCTGAAACAAAGAATGACCTAAGAAACCCAATAAAGAGTGTAAATGACAGGAGGGGGTGTACCAGCATTTATATTTCAAGTGCTGATTTAGTAATTGAAAGAATCACATGAACATTTGTGGAGCAGTAGTTAAACTGCTTTTGTCAGAACATGAATATAGCATGTTTTAAGGGCTTACAATTAGCAGTGTCATATGCAACAAGTCTTGTCACCCTGTGTATAGATGGCGACTTTATAAACTGTCTCACCTGGAACAGCATCGCCAGCATTCTCGTTCTCACACTGACACTCCATTTGTTCAAAACTGTAGATACGAAAGGTATAAAATCACTCAGAAGTAGTTCAATATGTAGCAAAACCTCCAAGCAGAGTAAAGCAAACAATAACCCTTACAAACAGAAAAATATCCTTTAGGTCATTACCTGATGTGTGGTCCAATTAACTTCCCCTGGGAAGCCCAGCCACTTTTAATCAGTCCCAGCCTGACGCAGCCAACACGTGGTTAAAGTTTTCTGTGATCCTTCCTCCCGCTGTGAGGCAGGAACGTTTGCCTGCACAGGCCTGCCCTCAACAGGAAAGCTACTTCTGTTTGATTATGGAAAACAATGAGGTGAGAAAGTCCAAGTATGCAGATAAAGCCTTTAAAAAGGCCACACCTTCTTTCAGCGACAAGCAGAACTGGAAATGCTGCTCAACATGTAATATGTACCTGCGCAGTGCTTAAAATGAGACAAATCAGAGCCATAACTGGTAAAAGCTTTATTACTATAAATGTGTCATTACAAGAAATGTTTTTTTTTAAACATGAAAACATTTTTTATCCAAAGTGGTAACTGACATACCATCTGCCAATGGAAGCACTGACGGTCAGTAATTAATGCAGAAAGCTTTCCTTGTTGTCCATCCTGCAGTGCTTGATTCATCCCATAACAGGCCATAAAGAGTTTAGCGCAAACACAGGACCTCCACATGGCAACGGAACAGAACGGAGACCGGGGACAGTCACAGGGACAGTCACAGGGATAGTTACAGGGACAGTCACAGGGACAGTCACAGGGACAGCATTGGACTCCTCATGGTCCCAGTCGGCTAATCAGAGCATCCATTAGCTCCTGCTTCTTGGTGCCAGTGGTCCGAACCCCATACTGCTTACAGGCCTCCTTCAGTACGGGCACAGTCAGCTTTCCCAGGGTGCCGTTTTGCACGTGGGCCTTCAGCTCATCTTCGCTCACCTCGATTTTGGGCTTCTTCTCGCCTCCACCTTCACTATTGGCTGCATGGAGTCAAAAAGAACAATCGGATCTGTAATCTAACAGCACGTAGATCAGTACCACACGTTGTAGTTAAGTCATCAGTAAATAAATAAAACTATTCGCCGCCGATTTTGAACGAGGAGTAGGACAATTCCACCCTGAGGTTTAAGAAAGAGTCTCACCCATTTTGCGTTTAGCAGCCGGCTTGCTCTCTGGGTTGTAGTCAGCGGGGTAAACTAGATCCTTAAACTCTTGGATCAAAGAACCCAGACGGGAGTCAATCTGATCCACCTTTGGCACTGAGGCAGAGACGGACAGAGATGTGAAAAATAATGAGGGGTGACGACATAAGCAATGACAAAAGGCTTCTTACTGATGAGATCCTCTATCTCCTCTGGAGCCATCATATCCAGAGCCAAGGCCTCCAGGTTCCTGTAATGCTTCTGGATGACTGGGTTCTCAAAAGAATCACTCCTGCAAGACATTGCAAAGAACAAAAACAGGTTACTTCTCCACACTTTCATTTCAGCACCACCATTAATGAAACACAAATGAAAGCCGCCAGGCTCCGATTTCTCCTGAATCTTATCAGCACGGTTCCAGCTCATCATCACCCCTCAGCTTCTCTAGAGCAGCAGTCCTCAGGTTCAGCTAAACTTACATGTATTTGAAGCTGAGCTTGGAGATGATCTTCCTCATCTTGTCGACCTGGATTTGTGAGGCTGGAGGACATTGAGGAGGATCCAGATTGCGGATGTCGTCGGCATACGGCAGGTAGATGACATTGAAACCTGATGAGGGTTAGAGAGAGCAGTTATACGCACAGTACATCACCTGGATACATCTAGGAGAGAGAGAAACAATTCAAAAGAAATAGAGTGCTTCAAACGTTTCACTCCATACACCCTGCCAGGCTAAGAAGCTCCAGGTGGAGCCAGGAGCGGTCCAAAAATCAGAAACACAGATAATAAACACTAATAATTGTAGAAAATGCAGAGAGAAGAGCAGTTACATACAGGCCACAGAAACTACTGCAGTAAAAAAGTTCCAGTTTGAGGTTCCTACATTTAGTTGACGATTAATATCTATGACCAATGACTTAAACGTTTTGTCTCTGATCATTTGTCTTCACTGTTATAGTGGAAATTTTCTAATAATTTATTAACACACACAATCCTTAGCAGTATAAATTTATCAGAAATGAACACAGTCACATAATTAGATAATGTGTCTGTTCTCTCCGGGGCAGCCTGACCTTACATGGGATCTCTGGGGAAATGGAGGGAGGGAGGGAGGGGGGAGAGAGAGAGAGAGAGAGAGAGAGAGAGACTGCAATAACTGAACATAGCTGATTACGTTCTGCAAAGTCAACACTAAATTACAAGCTGAAGAAAACTGTGTATGCCTGTTAGTACATCTGAGCAACGAAAGGCCCTGCTGATCGCAATAACAACAGGAGAGAATGACCATTATTCAAATCTGAGGTGTTTATTTCAAACGAGAGACTAAAAAAAAACAAAAAAAGTCATCTTTGAATGGAAGCGACGAGGTAGCAATAATCAAACACATGAAGAAAACAACGAACACACACTTGATTATTAATGAGAAGCAGCACTTGTGACAAATGTCAGTTAGCATTTTTTTTAAAGTGGGCTGGGCTGAAATGGAATTGCACAAATCAAAATGCATCCTGCTCTCCCACCCGCTGCTGAATCAGGAGAGCTTGAGAAGCAATCCCTTCATCTAACGAGAACCAGCAGAACGGCTTATAAAAGTATCACCAGCGAAGAGTCAACGCAGGTCAGCTGCTGGCCGCGGTCCCATAAAACTCTCTCACGCACTGCAACTAAAGCAATGATCACTAATCTCATGATTTTTTTTTTTCTTTTAAAGCGATTTCAATTTAATAACCACTTGCAATATGCATCAGCAGTCGCCTGTTTCACGGAGCGTTTCAATAATTTTATGGGGGACGACAGCATCAGCGTCACTAATCTGCAGAGAAATTTCTTCCTCGGAGCGAGAGCCAACAGTTCCTAGAGTTTGCGTCATTCCAGTTTCCCGGCATCTCTTTTTCCACACTTCTTGCGTTCCTGAATGAGTGCTCAGATGAACTGTGCTGATTATTTATGTGTGATCTTATTATTTATTTATGTTACCGCGTCACGCGGTCGCAACGTGCTCCACACCCGGCTGTAAAGGATCAACACCAATCGCACATGATGGGCCGGCGAGTCATAACTTACACCCTCTTAATAAACTGATGATAATCTATAAAGAAGTTTCTGTTACTTCTCTCATGATAACAGATATGATCAAAATGATCTCAAACGAACGCGAATATACATTTAATCATTGATTGTAACATCATCAGAGCCATTAAACGAAGGACGGTGACACATTTAAATGTCACTTTATAAACTAATATCATATACAGTTTATGTACTTGTTTATCTGTCATCCTACTGATAAATCGATCTGCTTTTTCAAAGCTAGATGACACAATCAAGTGATCTTCAGGTCAATGAAAATCCTCCTGACCTCTGCAGTGTATTACCTGGTGGTGTAATCTGCACATTCCCCTCATTAACCTCTTCTTCCTGAGGCACTAAGGCAACAAATCGAGGTGGGTTGTTTCGACGAGAGATGCAGCGGCACAGGGCGAACACATTCCTCTCTCTACACTTCTTCAACAAGGCAGAGAAGAGACATGCGCTGCCTGAGGTGAAGAAACACAAGATATATTTGGTTCAAAGTTAAGAGGATTTCACCTTGACTAAAGCTCTGAGGCAAAGAGAACCTCAACCAGTCATAATTTATTTGGCAGAACAACATGGACAATCATGGTATCCTGCCGCTGATAGATTAGCGCTACCTTTCACTTCATCCTCCTCAGGATAAATGAAGGCGGAGGCCCGGATGTGGTGATGCAGTTTGAGCTTTTCCATGGGTTTGAATCCAATAAGAAATATCCCGGGGTCGTCAAACTTCTTGATGGCGTCAACCTCGTCCCTTTCCATCACTATCTGTTTCCCACCATACACCTGTAAGAATGATAAAATAGCAACATGTGCCCCACTTAAATATTGAAAAAACAAAGACTAAAACTGTTTTGTGTTGAAATTAAACGGGCTTGTACCTGGGCCTTTTTTATCTCACTGGGAAGCAACAGGCTGCCAGTCTGGGTGTGAAAAGTGCGGGTTTTGCTGCGAACTGGTTCATTGGTTTCTCTGTAAAGTCTGACGGGAGGTGGCTTCCGAGCTGACATGGCAGTTGCATAAATTCCCACAGCTAGGTTTAGGCCCTCACCAAGACACAAGTTTAACCTAAACACAGCAGGGAGGTAAGGATGACATGCAGAGAGATTAATGGTTTGAAAACCAGACTATTTACTAGAAGTAAGGAGCAGTAGGAGTAGTGTTTATCCATCTACATTTGGAAAGCCGTTACTTCTCTCTACCTGGCCAAGGCCCTCTTCTTCTGCTCCTTTGCTTGCACCCTCTTCTGGAGGTCCTCCATTTTGTCACAAGGCTTCAGCTGCAGCCCCAACTCACTGTCATCGTCTGGTGGGCTTATAATGTCCCGAAAAAAGAGTGAGACATCGAAGCCACCAGGTTTCATCAGGTGCATTAAATCGATGAAAACACCTAAATGAACACAGGTGAGTAAAAGGGAGAACAGACACAGACTTAACAAACCATCAGTTGGAGCTATGCAGAGGAGCAGCCTTTGTTTCCAACCCACCAGTCTCTTTGAGATCAGTAGCCTTGGTGCGAGCTTGCCGGTCCTTTGCGCCGTCATCCCCGTGTGGTTCGTCCCGACAGGTGAAAATCATGATCCGCTTGCGCGAAAGGCGAAGCTTAACGTCACTGTAGAGGTTAGCGCAGCACCACAGGGCGTCGCCTAATGACGTCTCCCCGCTGCCCACCGTTTCCGCGGCAAGCTTGGCACCTTTATCCCCTCTTAAAGCCTCCACTTCCTGGATTCGCTTTGCACCTGTGCAAGACATGGAAACACAGTCAAATAAGACATATTTGATTTTTAATTGATCAATATATAAAAAGAAAAAACAAACAAACACGTAGGTTAAGAGATGTGCAAAAACATCATTTCAAGCATCCCAAACGTGAGTTTCCTAACATCTTGAAGAGCTAAAAACTGTCTTAGCTGACATAAAGGTTTGGACTATTATCTTTGCCACCTCATGTTTACATTAAATTACAATAATAAATTTGAGCTATTCAATCTGTTAACATCAAACAGCAGCATCAAAGGTAAAGTGTGTTGCTTGAGGAGCATCTTACCAGGTTCATCAAGGTCGTGGAACACATAAACATGCTTGAATGAGTTCCTTGGGTTTTTGCTCTGCTCCGTACCGTAGAAAACCAGAGCGATCAGGTCCCTGTGACTACCGATGATCTTACTGGTGTACACGCTGCGTACAACCTAGAACAACACAAACTCTTACTGCTCTGAAGCGTTTTGCTCGTCCAAAAAAAAAAACAAATCTTTGCAGAGAAGGGAACTGGAAACAGTGGGATCTGCAAAGACATTATGTATGCCTCTGTGGTCATCACTGGTAGGTCAACAAAGTAACTGGCTCTGATGTTTAAACCCATAATGGTCAAATAAAAAGAACAGTGTTTGAAATACCAGGAGATTCAATAAGGTAATTATGGGTGTCAGGATATGACACTTCTGACCACTTGGTGGCATTGTTTGTCCACGTTGATGGAAGCACGGTGAATGGAGATTCCTCCACAACAAACAAACGTTTTCCGAGGACAACACTGGTGGCTCAGCCGTGAGATTATATAACTGCTGACTTGACAGACCAAATTTTATTTAACATCTTTATCTTAAGAAACACCTTATATTGACCACCATTCATTCGGTTGGTTTCGACATTGCTCAAAATCAAAGTACCCTGATCTGTTGTTCTCATCTGTGTTGGGACAAGTAACTCATAACAAATTAAGGACTAGACGTATTACCTGCATGGTCATATCAAAGTTAGAGGGCTGTCCATCTTCCCCTTTGACGAACATCTCCTTGGAGGCATCGACCAAGAAGACCAGACTGTCTCTTCCCGTGACTCTGTAAGTCTCTGTCAAAGAAACAGACCAGGTTTGCCTAAAGAGCAACCTCAAGAGTAGGACTTTTCCTACTTTTGATATCAACCGCTATCTGATAACATCTTTGATTGTGTGTGTACAAGTCCAAGACACTCAAGAATTTGGTGCTGCAAATTTGATTATGTCCAAGTTGAAATGTAAAACTAGTTGAATGTGCAATACTACAGCATGGATGATACATTTATCAGGGAAGGGTGTGATCATGTCAAAGTGATAAATGATATTTAACTTTCTGATATAGTTTGAGCCGGAGATAAATTAAGTAATGAAGTTTTCATCAAACCTCCAGACTGTTCAGCTTCTTCTTGGTCCTCTTCGTCATCTTCATTCTGGTAGTAGGCGTTCCACTCTGCCATCAGCACAACTTTTGATTCTGTAACAGGAAAGCAAAGCCCCATTTACTGTTATAACACCCTGCTATGCATTTACAACCTGCTCTCTTGCTCCATCTGGATCAGCAGAGCACATTGACTAACTGACTTACTGAGCTCTAGCAAAACTTGAACGACAATGTTTGGGCAAATAAATGATTTATGGTAATTTGCAACTCTAAAACGTCATCCCAGTTTAATGTAAACATTACCGGTGGTTAATTAACAGACTCAACTTAAACCAAACAATAACGTCAGCTAGCTTAGCGTGAAACAAGCCGATGTAGTTTTAATTGGCACTTCGCGGCCGCTCAGGTATTCACTATGTCCTTATAACCGTGAGTTTAAACCACAATAATCATGCTTCCGTGACAAACTAATCGGACACTTGCACATGGCAGAAACGTTTATTTACCTTGTTCTTGCGGAACTATGCCCACACAAGTCCGCGCTACTTTCAATGACTCGCACGTTGAAAACCCCTTATTTTCACGTCTCGTTGCCTATTGGGGGAGTTTGCGTGACAATCAAAGATTCTGACCAATCCTATTAAAGTAGGCGGGGCTTTCTACGCGGAGGCCGGAAGAAGGATGTTCATGATCCGAAAGCACTTGTTTTTGTTTGTGAAAGTGACACAGCACTTCTGTTACAACCAGCCTGTAAACTCAAGGAAGACTCACATTTACCTCTTTATTTAAACATTTATTTTTAACAGTTAATAGCCTATTTATGTTTCTAACTGCGAATTCAACTTTTTTAATACGTTGTTGACCAACTTTTGTTGAATGTGAGTCAAAGTAAAGTTATTTAATTTTGAATTCATCCTTTAGTGTAATCATGGACCAAAACGACTCTTATCCAGTGAAACTGTACATTTACGACCTGTCCAGAGGCATGGCCCGACAGCTGAGTCCTCTCATGCTTGGTGAGTTTCTGGTTTCAGTTTGGTTCCTTTCATGAAAACTTGGTCCTAAAAGAAAGCAAAAGTGGAGACTAAACTAAATCCAGAGCAATAGTTATTTAGTCTGGCTTTTAAGTTAACTGGCGCATAGTTGGCATTGGAATATATTAACTTAATTGTGTTTATCTCAACAGGGAAACAGCTTGATGGGATATGGTGACTATACCTTTTTTTGTTTTTACAAGTGTTATCCTCACGATGCTGTAAACTAGTTAACTTCAACTTAATTCCAAAAAAAGTTGGGATGCTGCAAAACGTAAATTAAAAGAGAAAGCAATGATTTGCAAGTCTCATAAACCCATATTTTATTCCCAATAGAACATAAAGAACACATTATATGTTGAAACTGAGATAATTAGCACATTTTGACTTTCATGGGAGCAGTACATCTAAAAAAAAAGTTGGAACAGGGGCAACAAAAGCCTGGAAAGTAACTGACACAAATCAAAAAACAAATTGAGGAGTATTTGACAACTAAATAAGTTAATTAGCAACAGGTCAGCAACATTAATGAGTATAAAAGGAGCATTTCAGAGAGGCAGAGGCTCTTGGATGTAAAGCTGGAGGTTCATCAATCTGTGACAAACTGTCAAAAAAAAGTCTGGAACAATTTCAGAAAAAATGTTCCTCAACATAACTGCAAAGATTTTGAGGATCCTACCATCTGCAACATCTGCCCTCATCCCGACAACATCTCTTTCAGGGAAGGACTTGTATATTTCATCAAGGCAATGCTTAACCAGGTACTGCATCCATCACAACACCAAGGCCTTACAGGAGAAGAGTCCAGGTGCTGAACTGACCTGCCTGCAGTCCAGACCTTTAAGCAATAGAAAACATTTGGGACATCATAAAACAAAAAATCTGGCAACAAAGGCTCAGGACTGTTGAGAAGCTAGAATCCTGCATCAGACAAGAAAAGGACAACATTCTCCTCCTAAAACTCCAGCAGCTGGTCTCTTCTCTTCCCAGACATTTACAGACAGTTGTTATAAAAGAGGTGATGCTACACACTGATGAAGATCAGCCTGGTCCAACTTGTCTGAGATGTGCTGCTGCCATCAATGTCAAAACATGCTAATATGTTTTCATGAAATGGTGAAGTGTCTCAGTTTCAACATCTGATATATTTTTTATGTTCTGTTGGGAATAAAATATGAGTTTATGAGATTTGCAAATCATTGCATTCAGTTTATACGTTTTACACAGCATCACAACTACTTTTGGAGCTGGGTTGTATTTTACGGCCTTGATTTTCTGAGAAATTGTGTCTTGGTTTGTGACAGGCATACAGCTATCGTGGTCCATGGAAAGGAGTTCTTCTTTGTTGGAGAGGGCATCAACAGTTGTCCACCTGTAAGAGTCAGCTCCATCCTTTTAACACGCAGCTTTGGTTTGGGAAACCCCTGAGAGCTTTGGAGCGGGCATCCACTGAGGTGTGTGTTTAATCTTTAGGGTGGGACCCCATTAGGTGAGCCAGACTCTGTAGTGGACCTGGGCTTCACAGAGGTACCTGCAGAGATTTTAATGGAGCATCTAACTTCACTGGCTGAGTCCACATACAGGTAAAAACACAGGGTCTTCTGACACTTTTATAGTATATTTATATCCAAATATGACCAGCCTCAAGGTAAGATGGGTGTGAGGCTAACTTGTCAACTAAAATATTTTTTTTTCTGCTAAATGTGTGCTTTAATTTCCTAATATCACCGTTAACGGTTAATCACAGTTATAAAAAGACAGCAGCTTCTCTCAAAGTCTGAGGGGAAGTGCTGGATGAGATGGTCTCTGTGTGTGTTGGGTTTTTGTCTGTAAATTAACTGTAAAATTGATAAAGAGTTTTGCTGTGTATGTTTTGTTTATTTATTTTTTAATTGTATAAAGTGAACAAGGCACGAATGGGGAAATGTATATACACCTTATGAAACAATAAGATTGCGGGCGAGGTAGTTTGACAAATACTAAGCCCCTGGGTGAGATAAGGCCCTCTATGTACCTGAATCTGCCGCTGGTGAGACTTGTCCTGCGCTGCTAATGCAGTCTCCTGCTTCTGCAACATTCATCTGCGCCAAATTCAGCCTTTGAAATCAGACCTCGGACAGTTTCCATGGCTTTATTTGAGTCAAGGCTCAAGTGACGGGCCGTCCTTCATTTCTTTCATTTCTTTCAATCATGTACTCGCACACCCGAAGCTGTCGCTGTTATTACTAGTATTATGTTGTGTTTCATATTTTGTTGATGCTTAACAGTTGTTTGACGATTCTTAGTCACTATCATCTAAAAGTTGGCATCAAAACCTCTCGTTTGTTTCCCCACCACTACTTTTGCTCCGCTTTGTTGGGGCATGTTCGTTGTCTGGATCTCTTAAACCCTCATGGGAACGTTGATTAAATCTCCAGCTTTAACTGGTACATAACTGCACCGCCAGTCATTGATATAACAGTGTAGGTGTTTAAAAATCCAGACATCACCTGTAGCTCTATGATATTTTCACACGGTTCTATCCCTTGGCTTTAGAGCAGTTGCAGTACCACATCTGACCAAATGGGGGCATATGGATCCGCTGTCCTGACTAAAGAGCCGCTGACTAGTGATGGGCATTCCGGCTCTTTGAGGAGAGCCGGCTCTTTTGGCTCGGCTCACTAAAAAGAGCTGGCTCTTTCGGCTCCCAAGTGGCTCCTCAGATTTTTTGTTAATTAAATTAATTTATTACCAAATTATGTGTAAAATGAATAACTAATGTAAAAAAAAAACATAAAATATAACATATGTATTGTATTTATATGGCTTTATTAATAAACTTAACATATACATGAATAAATTCTAAATAAAAAATAGACCCATTTCAATTTGTGAAAAAACAAAATAAACTAAACATCACTCAACAAAATATAAATTAAAATGTGCAACTATTTACAGTGAAAAACCTTCAGAGTCCCTTGCTGGTCTTTTCTCCAACTCTGTTAATTACACTGTTGGATGACTAGTTTGAATATGCCTGTGCAGGTTGTTTGTGGAGCCTGCTCCATATGATATTTGTATTTTACAAAGTGCACACTCTGTCTTTCCGGAGTCTAACACTTTAAAATGTGTCCAAATTTTACTCATTTTCCTGTTGTCACTCATCTTTGGTGAACTGGTGAAATACTCTCGCTCTTCTCTCTGCCTCCTGTGAGTGTCTGACACCCCCCCCCCCCACCCCCCCCCCCCCCCCCCCCCCCCCCCCCCCACCCCCCCCCCCCCCCCCCAAGCAGAGGTTTTTTGACTCTGCTCCCCCCCCCCCTCCTGCTCAGTGTACTCGCACAGACGTTGCCACAGCCACACATGTTGACCAATGCGGCTTTAAAAGACAATATAAGATAATAATTAAAAAAAAAAAATCGCTCTGGCTCACGAGCTGGCTCCCATTGGTCGTGAGCCGGCTTCCGTTGTTCACTTCAAAGAGCTGGCTCTTTTCCGGCTCTCGTTCACGACCGACCCATCAGTACCGCTGACAATACTGTATTAATGAGTGGTGCCGGTCCAGGATGTCTTGTTTGTCCAACTAGAGGTGGACTTCATTGTGTTTTGCACCAGGGCCTATTCATTTTCTTGTGATATGCTGCTCTGTAGTGGTCTGGAGTGGTATTGCTACATAGAGGGGCTTTAATTGCAAATAATGATTTATTTTTTAAATTTTTTTTTTGAAGTGGTGTTGTGTGAGGTGCTAATGAGTAAGTAATTTACTTGCAGTGGACAGCAGTCACAGCACTCACAGTTTACAGAATGAACACATTTTTCATGCTATCCAAGAGTCAAAATATCTCATTCTTGTCTTTTCATGTATCTTACCTGTACACGTCATATTATTTTTTTTTAATGAATTTTTATCTCCTTCCTCTCCATTTTCTCGGTGCACAGCGGCGACAAGTACAACTTATTTGAACACAACTGCAACAGCTTCAGCAACGAGGTGGCTCAGTTCCTTACGGGCAAAAAGATCCCATCGTACATTACAGACCTTCCATCTGAAGTGTTGTCCACGTGAGTGAGCTCACCAAAGCTGCTCTCACTTCCTCCATTTCACTCCTGATATTGTGTTATTTTGACAGAATTTGATCATGCTGTTATTGATATTAGACCCTTCTGATTTCTGTATAACTTTACTTATTGCTCCGTTTCCCATCGTAGGCCGTTTGGACAGGCTCTCCGTCCCTTATTGGATTCAGTCGTCATTAATCCTGGAGGCAACAATATAACTGGACAGCGTTAGACGGAGCCATTCATTGGAGGAAATGAAAATACTTGATCTACAACTTCCAAAGGTGCTTCTGTACGGCAGCCTTTTGATAAATTTGTTTTAGTTAAATTGTTAAGCTAGAAATTGTTTGTTGCATCTTGAAACAAATATGAGAAAGATGTCAGATGTTAAAAAATGTTCTAAAAATGCATGTTTTTAATACTGAAAATACCTTGTTTATATGCAGCACTTTGTCTCTGACCAGCTGTGACCTTACTGACTAATTCTGTCCTGCCTCATGTTTTTACAGACAATGGCTTTGTCTTTTATCTTCTCTGTGACCATATAAGTTACAACTGAGAGCTCCTTGGGACAGAGATTTGTAAATCTAAGTCCTTCAGTACCCTGCCTTGTATTTTTCCTCATTTCCTGGTGGTTATTCATGCAGCTACAGAATTAACCATTTTATTGACGCATATCAGAACCTGAGTTGTGAGTTTCTGTTGATTCTGACTTCATTGTAAGCTTTCACATTTTACCATGTACAGTTTTTCTAGATGTTTTACGTTAGTTACAGATTTAATTCAGACGTGTCTTAGCATACACACATTAATAAAAGAGACTCAGTTCAGGTCAGTTTAACTCAGTGTTATAAAGTCACCATAAAGAGTCAGTTTAGAAGGTTGTAGCTGTTGACAGGGATGTTCTCCTGTTGAAATCTATTTTGTAGCAAACCTGAAGACTTTCCCGAAGACAAGCAATACTCTGTTGTTTAATCGCTTCATTGTGTTGTGAATATGAAATGTTTTAACTTATGTAACATTTTGATATTTTAATGCAGTCAGCTGCAGGGGTTTTAGGGCTGCAGCACAGAGCCAGTCTTCTTTATGAGTTTGGTCAGCTCCTTAAAAAAAAAAAAAAAGAAATAAAGCTGCACTCTCAACCTGATTAATAGATAGATAGATTTATAGATGATGTGCAACATGTTGCTGCAAACACAGAAGGACCCGAGTTTCATCAAGGACTACAGTCTGCAGCTTTACTGTTGCATTTCCAGCTCCTTCTGTCGTCCTCCCAGCTCTTCTCTCTCCTTAATCTGACTTGTAATTTATTTACAGAAACCACAAGATTATTATTTTTTTCTTAAACCGAGAGTATTGGGTCCTCTGAATGTACTTTTAAAGTATTTTTTTTAAATCTATTTAATCTATTGATCTATTGCACAGGTAACATTGTGAATTGAGCTCATCAGACCATTTTCCTTGAATATTATTCAGTTTTCCCCCCTCGTGATCTGAATTTATTTGTTCCCATTTGGTTATTATGACAAGATGGCACTCAAAGTGTGAAGCCAGAATCAGTTAAAACTGCTCTGCTGGCTCATTGTCACATTATCCCTTTTATTAAAAAAACAAAAAAACATTGATCATATTAGGTAAACATCTAAAATCGGTAAGCACATGATTTTTTTATTTTGTTTTTTTAAATTACTGGACCAGTCAGCTTGAGCACCTCTTACTTGCTTCATCTGCCATGTTGTACAAGCAGACTGTTGTATATTTCCAATATATGTCTGATGGCGTAGAAAGAGTAACAATTGTTTATGTATTTACGTGAATAAACTAGGACGAGTAAATCGTGAACTGCAGGCTGTCGATGCCTCTTACCTCCATTATTTTGTTGTCAGGGAAGCAAATTGTTTGCAAAAAAGCTCAAAGGAGTTCATCTCCTAAATAAGTTTCTCAGAGATCATTTCTATTTTAAACATAAATATTAAGAGTTTTGTTCAATACGTTGCTCCTTGATTCTACCTAAAAGGTGGATGTAGATGATAACATGTGAAAGTTTAAAATGTATTTATGCATGTAAATGCAAAAGGCCTCAACCTCAAAAAAAGATCTTGTTGTTAATGTGTGACATTAGAAACTTGACTCAAATTTTAACACATTAAAATCACCACTCCATAAACTGCTGTCTGTCTGCTCTTTGTTCTCCCACTTATAGTGATTAGTTATGGGTTAGTTAGTTATGGCTTAGTTAATATATGCAAAGGTATGTAATTTTTCTTTGTGTTATTTTCTGCTTATATATATATATATATATATATATATATATATAATATATATATATATATATAGATATATATATATATATATATATATATATATATATATATATATATATATATATATATCTATATATATATATATATATATATATATATGTATATATATATATACAATGGGATAGATGTAGATTTTGAAATATTGACAGCTGAGAAAGTTTTGAAGACACTGAATACTGAGCTTTGGCTTCCTGTATCAAAAATGATCACCAGGTGGCATAACAGGATCAGTTTAATTGACATGAGGTAAACTCATATCAAGACCAAAAAATCCCCCCAAAAACTAGAAAATTTGAATGTGTTAGTGTATCTAATAAATACAGTTACATTAAATCGATGAATGGTAAATGTAGAGATTACTGAATCTCAGGAGGAAAAATATTGCGATTTTACTGAATCTCAATGACAACATCTGCTCTGTGGCTGACAAACATTTATTTCCACTAAATGACTCTTTCTTTTGACAGCATATTTAACATATTCATGTCAAGACAGACAAGTGTTAGTAACAAGAGGCCATGAACCTCTTTATTTGACAGTAGTTTGTGCAGCATTGACTTGTCCTAAGGTAGCAGAGACTGGACAGCTTCCTGTACAAACTATCTTTTTTATAAACCTACAAACTTAAAATGGTCTTGATTGAATTCAATGACACTTCTGTGTCTTGTCAGAGGCTCAAAATAGTTAATTGTGACGTAGCTCTGTTGGCCCCTGGGTTAACACTCATCACCATTTTGCTGCCTAAACACATATTTTAACTCCAAGCTGCTCTGACTCGTGTCATTTTGGTCTCCAACAACAGTTTTCACTCCGTATCATCTAATAATAGACCTGGGACTGTTTTAACTGTTGATATTCCCTTTACTGCTGTGGCACAAGCTATTTACTGTTTAAGGCAGGGTGAGGGATTTGGTGTGATTTTTATTTCCCAGAACACATTCAGTGAATATCTCCTCACCATCCACTAGTGGCTCATCTCATGAGTACAATATTTAAAAAAAAAAAAAAAAACAAAACCCAGCCCTGGCTCTGTAAACTGGGAATAAAGTGGGGACAGCTTGACTTCCAAACCACAACAAACATTGAAATATCAACAAGCTTGGCGTCATCCAGAAACTGCTTACCCTACCTTTAACCTTGAGTTGTCATGTTGCATCATAAATAGTAACAAAGAGACCAAAGAGACCATTGAACAGGAGAAGTCAAAGTAATGAAGATGACCGACCCACCCACGCACTCCACACAACCACAAGCTTTACCCACAAGCTTTAAGACACGGTGGCAACTCACGACGTCTGCAGGTGAAAGTCACTTTATCTGAAAAAATAATGCCGACAGTTGTCAAGCTGTCTTGAGCCTGCTGTGTTTGGAAAAGAACAGAAGACTCAGAGGTTAAAATATCACTTTGATAATGAAAGGAAGAAATACAGAACCATGCGTTTTTATTCAATCTTTAATATTCCATCTTAAAAAGTAGCATAATTTTCTAAACAAACCTTTATAAAGAACATCTCTAAAACATCTCGGGTATAAATTAGTTGTGTAGCAGAAGTAAGAAGTACAGATACGTTGACTATATACACTTGTTTTCTACACATTGTCTCATATCAGTACACCTTACATTTATATATATATATTTAACAGTTCTGCTCTCTTATAAATTTTACTAATCTGCAGTGATCTGTTTACATACAACATTTTCAGTCTGAAACATGTTCTTGACAAAGATCACAGCCAGCTCCTTCTACAGCAAGACCAGACATCGGTACAATGTTATTACAGATTTAGACATTTACCTCCGTTTACTGTTGTTTCATTTAGTTTGATGCCTCCATGTTTTGGCACTGGTCAGGAAGAGGAGCCATTCATTCACGTATCGTAACATGTCATTTCATGTCATCCTTCACTGACATGAAAAAATGCATTTATATGTTCTCTTACACAGACATTATTAAAAAGAAATATAGGAAATGTCATCAAATAGCATTTACACAATATTTATAAATGAACACAATGATTTTCAGTTGGTGTTGCAGCACATAAAAACATTAACAAAAAAGTTGTGCTCAAATAGAATTAATAATAATAATGTACATAGGATGAGAAAATATCAGTTTGTGAGTAGAGAGGTGTGCATCATCTACAGAGCTTAAACTGGTAAAGGGGGAACAAATTGTGCAGTTTCATACAAAAAAGTTAAAATGGATGTTAGAAAAACATTTACTGAACCACTGCTGCTCAAGAGAAACAGCCTCTATAAATCATTTTAGATCTATGGATCATTTTAGAGCAGGAACATGAAGCACTGGGAGGAACGGATGCGTGGCTCGATGATAAAAACACAGCGCTTACAGACACGACGAACATCTGGGACCAAAGTAAGAGAAAACAAGAAGGAGGAGTGAAAGATCACATTAGTGTTTGATTCCAGTCATCAGTCACAGCTTTTGAAGTCATTTATTGACCTGCCATCTACCAGATCCGGCTGTAAAATACTGTAGTGTACGTACAGACTGGAGGTTTGGTTGTGTGTGTTGGTGAGTGAACCTAAGGAGCTCAGCCTGTAGCAGGATACATCAACATCAGCATCAGCATCACCGATGAAGATGCTTGGATGTGTTGTATCAAGTGTGGCTCTGGGCGGTTTGTGAGGGCCATCATGACACTATGAGGTTTGTCTGTGAATGGTGCACCTGAGGGTCTAATCTCACCTTCACCTCCACTTATTTAACAAAAGCCCATTGTAGTTTGGACAAAAATAGATTTACACTTCACATCTGTACTGGACAAGTCTCAGCAACCATAGAGGGTATGGATTTGGACACCAGAGAGGAAGATATTTTATTTCATCCTGTGCCTTTAGTTATTGCAATTTTGTTCATTTTGCAACCTCAAAGTTGATGATCCCTTTTAACCATGTTTTTATATAAATGCCAACTTAAGCTATTTTCTGTTCACCTTAAATTACACAATGTGAGGTGAAGGTCCAGCTCTCCCATTTAAAAAATAAAATATGAATCATCTTCTATAAGGGCAGCAGTAGTTCACTAGTAACATATCCAGTAGTAGGTCAGACTATAATCATGATGTTTTTCAGCCAAGTTCACAAAATTTAGAGCTTATATTTCAACATTACTGATGTACTTTTCAGAATCGTAGCATTAATGTTTATTGGGTGAGTTTATAAGGCTTCTATAAAATGGTTTTTACATTAAAGAGGTCAAATGCTGAGTGAATAATAAATAAAAACAGCTACTGCCAGCAATGAATCCACATAAAGTATCACAATAAGTATTCAGCAACAGCCTGGAGTTAGCTTTACATTACAGTAGTTCACTTTATTCCCTAACAGTCAACTGAAACCTTTTGGTATTAAAAAAAAAAAAAAAAAAACAATTTTCAATTGATCAGCTGGCAAAACCATAACTCCAAAATTAATACTAATGTTGCTCCACATCTGATGTCCAGCCAATATCTGAATGTGGAGCCCAACTCAGATATAAATGGGCTGACAAATGGGGCCCCGTACGGGACTGTTAATGGCTTCCGCGTGTAAAATGCTCCCAGTGGTTATGTTCAGGTACGTGAGTGATGAATGGGCACAGACCCAAAATGGGCGTCTCATCTGGGTCCCAGTTGGGCCACAAAAGTCACAAAAAGTCACATGGAGCCAAAATGGAACCTGCAGACAGCTCTATTTTTAAAAAAAATCTTTTTAATTTCAGATGGGCCTCACACACACATGTTGGCTTGGTTCCTGTGCGAATGACCAGTCATACATCCTTATTCCTATCCAAGCTCGCTGGGATCTGCTGGAGCCTGTCCCGGCTGCCTTTGGGCAAACGGTAGAAGTCCACCCTGGACAGGTGGCCCGTCCACTGCGGGGCCACATGCAGGTGAACAGCCACACACACTCACTCCCATGGGCAACCGAGAATCACCAGTTAGTCTGATGTGCATGTTTTTGGACCGTGGGAGGAAGCTGGAGCACCAGGATTCAAACCGTCAACAAATCCGACAAATCAGATGGATTAAATAACTTTTTTTTTTCATCCCTTCTTTTCTTGTTACAGCGTGTTCACACAGATGCTCTGACTGCTTTTCTGGCCTCATACTGCATCTTGGAAAATATCTGCTTCGTTAAGAAAAAGCATGTAAACTTATTCGGGTAGACTCCTAAAATAAAATCATGAGCGTTATAAGTTTTTTTTAACATTAAAGCCTGGATCTGTGACTGTGTGTGTCTGTGTATTGCTGTTAAAACAAAGTTTTCTTCTGCCTCAGCGCCAATTCTGATTTTCTTGATTCTGACGTATTTATGTGGGATTTAGTTCCTGAGGGTGTTTCAACCGTAAACCTTCACCAACATGTCCACTGGAAGCACCGCTCCAACTGTTGCACGTTCTCAACAGCAGTGGCGGTTCTCCACCGTGTCCGTTGCTATCCGAGGCTGCGAGCTGAAATGAGAGATACCAACCGCCCCGGGCCTGGAAGTGCCTCAGCGAATTCCCCTGCAAAGAGGCCCGTGGGTCGGAAATTACACACAGGCGTTTACACCGAGTCGTGACTCAGATGGCTCAGCGGCGAGGGGCTCAGATCCACAGTGACTTTCCCTTTCCTTCCCTCAAGGAATGAAAACACAAATAAATGTAGGTTCTGCTTTTCTATTTTTCCCTTCTCTTTCCTCTCTTTATCTCCTTTTTCTAAAGAGCCCCAGCCTCGGGCTCTTATGGCCCTCCCTCTCGTCTCCCTGCTTTCTGGTTGGGATGGATGCTGATGGAAGCTGACATGATGGTGGCATTGTCCTCAGCGTTGAGTTAATATGACCCGGGGGGACGATGTCCCCGTACGCTTGGCCTGATGGCAAAGAACGCGGTACGCTTCATCATGGAGATGCAACGCAGGAGAACGAAATGGAAAAGAAAGGGATGAGAAAACAGGTCTCTGTGGAGGTAGACTGAGCGGTTCGGTGCAGTAGAGGTGTTTTTACAAGCGTAACAGTCGGCCAGAGGCTTTAGTAAATTTGAGATTATTCATTACACTCTGAATAGTGAAGGGAAACATCCAGAGCATCCAGAACAAAAAGAAATAACGCCCTTTAATTATTATCATTCTATATATTCAGCTGAATTCAGATCGAAACCCTTTAGTCACACTTAAGTTGTGTGGTTAAAGCACAATCAGATCATAGCCAACATCAGTAAACCTCCAGGCCTACGGGGGGCGCTCACACAGGAGCACTACGGTTGTGACGGGCCAGTGTTCACACACTGAACTGTTCTGTATCCGAAGCTGCTATGTGCCTGGTATTTTTTTTTTTTTTTTTTTAAAGATTGCACTATTTAGTGTTTAGGGTTTTGTATCAATGCACCGAGAGTAACTCAGTTTCTGTTCTCTGCGCGTACTCTACATGTGGTAGAAGTGACAGTAAAGCAGACTTTGACTTTGACGTGCGGATGTTCCCATCAGTGGACAGGAGCAAGTGGAAACGAGACAACTTTTTTCAGCGATCATGTGACGTCGCTGTATTCACAGCCAGCTAGTGAAAGGTAATGCTTATGTTTTCACCTTCAAAATGAGACTTACCAGTCGCCTCTTGCTGGACAGTAGAAATAAAACGTTTCAACTACAATTTCAATTCAGATTTTCGGACCTGAAGGTTTTGGTCCAACTGTTACAGAAGAAAAAGAGCGCTCTCGTCCCTTCGAGATAGACATCTCTGCAAGGCCGTGATGAGAGACCGAGCAGCTTAAAGGAACTTGTGAGTGGTTTTAAGATAAACTTCTGGGAAAAGCCTTACATGTGAGACATTTGCTGGGTCAAGAGTCCCCCGTCTGTTAAAAGGTGTGGTTCTGCCTCAGTGTTTTTTCTTGAATCTGACTTTGCCACTTATGTGATCGCCCCGATGATTTTGACTGTGTGAAAGCGTCTCCCTCATTTGATCCCTTACATGTTGGACAAACCGCCTCAAAGTCTGGCATTTGGCCAAAACCGGAGCTATTTCTGTGTGACATTGTGGCGGGCCGCTCTCTCTCTCTGACACGCTCAGACCGTCACTTCCGTCGCGCTGTGGGTGGAGTAGCTCTTCTGCCTGGAGTGTTGGTAATAGGGGGCTTGAGACGTGTGCTGCCCCGGGACATGGTGGCCCTGCCCCGCTCCCCCTCCTCCAGCTCTGCTGTACATCCCCCTGTAGGGCTGATGAAAGACATCTGGCATGTTCTCTATGCTCTGCTGCCTCCGCGTTGAGTAGCCGTGTCTCCGGCTGGAGCCGTGCACAGACGAGGAGCTGTGTATCGGGGCAGAGGTCTGCCTGTGGACGTGGCGGTCGGCCGGCTCCCAGGCCTTGAAGGCCGAGCTGGAGATAAATGGGTGCGTGGTGGTCTTCGGGAGGCGCGAGTGCTCAAAGTGGCTGGGAGGGATGGAGATAGAGAGGGGGGCGTGGAGGTCGTGGTGTGCAGGCAGGGGCTGATGGATGTAGGACTTCTCTTTGGGTTGTATGGGCTGGAAGGCAGGAGGTCCTGCATGCTGGTAATGGGAGAAGTCCATGATCGGGAAAGCTCTTGTAGTAGCTACTGGTTGCTGTTTCCGCTGCAGAGATAAAAGGCCGGGAGGAATGTTAGCGTCCGGTACACAGTATTCATTCATTCACCAAGTTACATGATCGCTTAGGTTTGTTAAAACTATGCTTGTTATCTGGGTCTTTTTGCACACAAGTTAAAAAAGAAAGTGTTTTCACACCAAAGTTCACATTTATGTTGCATCAGGTACATCTGATGTGCTAAAAAGGATGTTACATGAGGTCACACTCAACATGCGCTGCACCTCACTGTTCAGTGTTTGGATGCCTTCTTCACTTTTGACTGAAGAGGAAAAAAAAATGAAAAGATTTAATTTATCGTTACTGTGCAATAAAAGGCTTGTTATCAGCCGACCTTTCAAAATGTTTGTCGTTCGACCACATTTCAACTAAAAACGGTCTTCTCCTCTACCCCTACCCCCTGATAACACAGGGGTAACACAGCAGTCTGGAAGAACTTCATATACCATGGAAAAAAAAAAAAGAAAAAAGTCAAATGTGTTACATGGATCTGGGTCCTGGGTTAACTGCATAGTGCGAATTACGGGGGGGTTTGAGGGGGTTTGACCCCCCCAATTACAACTTCGACCCCCCTAAATAAGGGACAAATTGTAATTTTTGTCATTTTCGACCCCCCTAAAGATGGGACAAATTGTCATTTTTGTCATCTCTAGAAAATGTTGACCCCCCCAATTGCCATTGTATAATTTGCACTCTGGTTAACCGTAGAAATCTTATTTCACCAACACTGCTATAAAGTAGTCTATGGAAGAAGATTAGGGACAAAGTAAAAGAAAAGAAACTGTTGGAGGGATTCTGACTCTTTTTTTGATCAGTCACTTACATTTAAACCCGTCTCTCAGTGAGTTAGATCCAACATTTTTGGTCATCTTCCATTTAAAAAAACACTTCTGGGACTCCTCGATTACACAAAAAGCACTTAAGTCCAACATATTTAGCGAAGCTGGTTTGTCTCATGTGTGGCTCAAAATAACAGTTGAATACAAGCACCTGCTATGATAAAAATGACAGAATTCAGATCTTTAATCTCAGTATACCAACTTTAAACTCCATCTTTAGACTTTAAATATCAAATTTAAATTCTGGGTTTAAAGTCATAATTCGTAGAAAAAGTCTACAGCCACAATTTTCTTTCTTTCATTGTGCCCCTACTTGTCTTCTGTAGTACTCATTATCATCTGAGGAAAGACATTAAAAAATAACTGTGGTCACTGACAAAAAGACACGTCCACTACAGAGAAAACTGAACATTTCTTTCATGACGACTTGCAAATGGTTGAAAATTTCAGTTTAGATTTACAATATGAATCCAAATGTTTTTGTACCACTATAGTTGACTCTAACCTAGTTAGTTAACCACAAGTGGCTCTAAAACATTCACAACACTCATTTACGTTGGTTGCAACGTAAATGATCCTTTCTCTTTTTTTCCAATTCGTTGCACCACGACTACAACTTACAATGTCCTTGAACTTTTTTTTGGCAGCACACATCTTATATCATTCATATTATTTGATATGAAACTTGCAGATCAGTTTTGAAACATACCCCCCCAACTCAAAGTAAATTACACTCCCCAGCCAAAAAAAAGGTCATTAACTCTAATATTTCATTGGACCGCCTTTAGCTTTGATTACGGCATGTAATCGCTGTGCTATTGTATTGATAAGCTTCTGCAATGTGACAAGATTTATTTCCATCCAGTGTTGCATTAATTTTTCACCAAGATCTTCATTGATGATGGTAGAGTCTGACTGCTGGACAAAACCTTCTCCAGCACATCCCAAAGATTCTCAATGGGGTTCAGGTCTGGACTCTGTGGTGGCCGATCCATGTGTGAAAATGATGTCTCATGCTCCCTGAACTAGTCTTTCACAATTTGAGCCCGATGAATCCTGGCATTGCCATCTTGGAATATGGCCGTGCCATCAGGGAAGAGAAAATCCATTGATGTAATAACCTGGTCATTCAGTATATTCAGGTAGTCAGCTGACCTCATTCTTTGAGCTCATACTGTTGCTGAACCTGGACCTGACCAACTGCAGCAACCCCAGATCATAACACTGCCCTCACAGGCTGGTACAGTAGGCACTAGGCATGATGGGAGCATCACTTCATCTGCCTCTCTTCTTACCCTGATGCTCCCATCACTCTGGAACAGGGTCAATCTGGACTCATCAGACCACATGACCTTCTTCCATTGCTCCAGAGTCCAATCTTTATGCTCCCCAGCAAATTGAAGCCTTTTTTTTCCAGTTAGCCCCACTTATTAAAAGAGGACTGTTGAAAAACTTTTAAGCATAAGATAGAAAAAAATATTCTAATTGCAATTTGAGCTAATGTGAGGCCTGAGTTATTAATCCTGTGCTTCTATTGCTTTATACTGTGTTTAAAGCATAAAAGCATATTCCTTTGTTGGTCAGATAGTTCGGATCATTTGCAACGTCACCTGAAACGTTTAAGTGATTTTTTTACGGCCTTCATTCCTTTGAAAGCCCACATTAAAACTAATTTAAATTTAGAGCGTTGGACAGCTCTTAACCCATGGGTGCTTTGCTGAAAGTGAATATCGGACGGCCATTTCCTGTCATTTTGTCTTATTTAGAGTACGTCCACGTAAGCTTGAAACCCATTGTACAAATAGTTTGAGATTACTTTAAGAATATAAAGACAAAATATCACGAGTCAGGAGTAAAATTATTAGTTTCTGTCTTCAGTGTTTCTGAACAGGGAAAACCTGAGCACAGCAAAAATGGTAACCACCGGGTGGCAGCACCGGTCCAAATGCTGCATTTACCGCCCCATTTGAGGCTTTTGTGAGATACGTAAACATCCGGTTTTGAGAGCGACTACGTGAGCTCCCACTGACTCTGAAGGTGGGTAAGGACAAAACAGGGAAGAATATCGGTGGGCTGAACCTCACAAGAAACCCCAGGCTATGCTCCCATCAGGTCAACCATCACTGACGTCGAGATGAGTGGTGATCTTGTCTACTTTGGCTGGGATAGCTGGAGGAAGCCGTAGTGGAGAGCGACACGTTTCTGCAAAGCCCCGGAGGACGGTGGATTCTGGCCCCTTCAAGTCATATTCTGCAGTAGTCGGGTTGCCCCTGTTTCTGGAAGTTTTCCACTGGGTGTGGGGGTGCCTCATGAACACGCACAACTCCTGTTGCATGAGACGATGAGGCGACGACGAGACAAGAAATCCAGCCGTACACGTTTGAACCAGAGTCAGATCCAGAGTATGAAAGGCCCACGGCCCTTTCAGTGTACTGATCCAATCAAAGCATTCCTCACCTTATGGCGTAATTAGTTAAAGTCCTGAAATAAAGTCTCACATTGTTGAATTTGAAAGATTTGGATATACTGTGTTTATACTGTGTTTACATAAATATAACAACACATGGCAAAGACGTCTAAAGTAAGACTGCAAACAGTTTAAAGTCCAAAAACAGAAAAGCAGGTCCACTTCAAGGTGGATCGCTTATTTTCAAGCAATAGACAATAAAACCATTTAAAACTAGAAAAGCACTCAGAGAGCGCAGACCTCCGCCAAGCGCAGCAATTCTCCTATATAGCGATTTACAGATTGCGATAAAATCCGCCTTCTGGATCAGATCCGGATCAGCTTTTGAAATTTGATAGAGGTTCCCATTGTTAATCCCTGAGTCAAATTCCATGAGTTTTGGGCAATAATTAACGGAGATATTGAGAAACAAAATTTTTGGCCCCATTGACCGCAATGTTATTGAAAATTTTAAAGTGATCCAGAATCCAGGATTTCTTCCAGATCACAGCCAAAAATGAAATCAGTTCTTCCTTTTCACATTTCTGACAACTCCTGAAATTTCATTAAAATCCATCCATAACTTTTTGAGTTATCTTGTACACAGACAGATAAGCACTGGCAAAAACATAACTTCCTTGGCAAATGTAAAAACTAAAGTTTTACTGAGCATAGGCCTACATGTGGTGAGTGGAACATGAATCAGTTTAAGAAGTGCACACGTGCTTCATCGTGGACAATAAAGGCAGAGTAGATTTGCTGCTTTCTGACTGCTATTCAAACTGTTACCAGTCAACCAGAGGCAGATCCGGTAATAGTTTGTTTTGTTCAGATGGGATACCTGCGGCTCCTTTACACCGCTGTACGGTGCTCAACACACTTGATCTATGATCTCTATGAATCAGTCTGTAAAGTGGCTTGAGGGCCTCTTTTCCAGACTGCTGCAGCTCACATCACAAATCTCTCCTGAGACCACATCTGGAGACCCCCATTAAATCTGTGGTGGAGATCACACAAACAGTGAACAAAAGTGCACATTTTGAAAAGTATGAAAATTAATGATTTCAAGCCTATTAAAGACAGCGTCAGTGCAGGATTTATTAATCTTCTATGCAGGTCAGTGAGCTGAAATAATCATTTCCCACCACAGCTGTGAGAAACACATTTCACTGTCTGAATGGTCTGGTAGTCACCACAAGACAGGGAAAGGTACGATAGTCAGTACGCAGCTGTTGTGATGTGAGCTCGGGGTGTTTCTTATCGCTCATTAAAAAAAAGGGGAAAATTTTCAAGATGCAGTTTTGTTGATGAGTTAAAACCAAAAGAAAAGGTTTTAGTGCCATAACTTTGAACAGGAAGACGTTTTAAAACACTACCGGTGTGCAGGATGAGAGTGAATAGTCAAGCGTGACCCCGGTATCACGGCGTCAGACACAGACGGTGCTGAGGCTCGTCGTTGAGATCATCTCTGTTTGCCAGGAGGCAAAGACACCTTCATCATCTCACGAGTCCCGTGCTGCAAACCTAGTGCACTCTAAAGGTTACCGTGTCAGCCGGAGTCAGCGTCATCTTGAGAGTGTGGCTGTGCGACTCACCTACAGCTTTGAGGGAAGTGTATTTGTTCAGTCCCAGTGTGCTGTGGTTGCTCTGCGGATGTGGAAGGCCTTGTCCAAACACGCCGTAGGCCGAGTTATTCAGTTGGTATTGTTCTGGTAGGAGGCAGACAAAAAGGAGTCAGTGCTATTTACAGTCTTTTTATTTCCCCAAAACCAACACAACACTCAACATATTTTGAATCACATGTGACAGCCGTTTCTTTTAGGGCGTTAAATGTAAAAAAAACAACAGAGCGTAGGTTCTCAGGCTGAGATGATAGTGTTTTATTTCACAAAGCTTGTAAACTGACAAAGTGAGCGCAATCGAGATCATCCTGAAAAATATGAGCGTGCCACTGATCTACTTTTGTACACATGATGTTGGCTGACAGCAAGTAAATACAGCGGGGCAGCTCGCCCTCTCAGGGATTTTAACAGCTTTTTATCCAGACCTTGAACCCTGGACTCATCCTGGATCAGTTCTTTTTTAAAGAAAAAAAAGCAGTTAGTACCTCCTATCTGCTCTTGGTTACAGTATGGGATGCATGGTGGATTCTCGCCAGGCCTCACCAACAACACTGCAATGCTCCAAGCTACGGCAGCTGAAGGAACTGTTACAGCAGCTTGACCAGCTCATTCAGACTGCTGCCTTCTGGCAGAACAAGCCCTTACAGAGTCGGCTAGAGGATGCTTTAACGTCTTAACCTGCAAAGATCTGCCCGGGCCCTCTTGTCCCACTGAGGTGCTCAAATGAGCTTCATTAACATAAGGAAAGTCCACACAGTAGTTGTATTCAGAAATATGAGTACATTTAGAAATGGGAGAAAGGCACATTTACCACAGTGTTAGATCAAACTTATTCTTAATTACAGATTTTAATAGCTCGGGACCTGAGGATACTAACGACTGCAGTTTTGCCAGAGGAGTTGAGAAATACTCTAGATGATTACGAGACTTGATTTGCTCAATGGTACGTGACCATCTTTGATGGATTCTCCTCTTCTTTATGCACCATAAATCTTCAATACGAGACACATCTGGACCTCATAACCTCATGTGGACCAGTCAAAACGCACACAAACACACACACAGAATGAGGTCAAAATATCGAAATAACAAGAACCTGAGAGGAAAAGCGGTCGCATTGATGGTGGTGCTGATGGTAACAGTGGTAACTTCACAGATATGCAGGTGGCTTGAGAGAAAAACATAACACCAAACCAAAGCCAAAGCTGGTGGGTTCTTCAGTTTACAATAAAAACTGCTGCTGATTTGTTGATCATGTACCCAATTTTGTTACAGAAAAAAAAAAAACCCAAAAACGTCCATATGTTCAATGTGTCGACCCAAAAGCAAATTTGAAACGATGCTAAACGGCAACCAGTGCTTGTTCGCAGTTTGTCACGGCTCCCAGATCTGCTGGGTGTGTCGGGGAAAGCTTTGTGTCACAGAAACATCGAATAAATGGTGGATTAACTTTGAGTTATAAAGCTCCGCCCTTTTACTTTGAGGCTGGTGACTTTGGGTGAAGATGGTGGTGCCATCCCCCCACGGGCCACCCAGCCACATGCTAAATGAACTGAGGTCAATGAACAAGGGAGCAAACTACAAGTAAGAGAGCGAGAGAGAGAGAGAAAAAGAAGAAGCCCTGGCTTTTAGCATTAATGAAGTCCACTGATGCACCCAGTGCACTTGATGTGCGCCCCAGGGATGTATGAACAAACATGCAGCACTCACTGATGCCCGCAGGGACTCACAGATATTCCAAAAATATAGTTCATGAGGTCACTTGAGAGAGGCAGAATTCAGTGTTCTTGTTTTACCACTTTTACAGTACATGTTTGGGTTTTTTTTTTTTTATTAGTGCCTGTTTGCTTTTCAATTGAAATGACTTTTGATGGAGCAAAATGGCGAAAGTGGACTGATGTCCTTTCTCTTCTGATTTGCCATGGACGAATTGAGGTTGGTGGCTGCACACCTGCAGAAACTGTCACAATGAAGCATCTGGGGCGTCAAAAATGCCAATCATGTCTGTTACTACATTTGTTGGGGAGGATGGAAAGATATTTAATGATAGCTGAAAAAGAGAGTTCATGCTAATATGAGGACGTCATTAAAAAACTCCTCTGATCCTGATGAGGATCAGATGAACAATAACACATAATATATGACACAGTTTCTTTATTTATTTAACAAAATCAAACTAAAATGCAGAATTAGTGCATAAAAAATAAGTACACCCCATGGTTAAATACTGCTTAATTAGCAACAATAAACTGATGAAATGAATTCTTTAAACAGTCTTTAATTCAATTCAATTCAATTTTCACTTGAAACACTTTGATCCACTGTTTCAGTCTTAATGTGCAACTTTGTCTGGATGGATGAAAGTCATAAGTGAATTATAGATGACGATGTAGATGTTTCCCTGATTTGTCAAGCCGAAACATATCACACAAATGTGGACTAGCGCGGATGCAGCCTTCATGGCAGCAAGATGCCCAGGTCCTGTGGTGCTAAACGACTCCATATCACTATCCCTCCACCACCGTGCTTTACAGTTGGTTTGAGCTGTTTGTGCTGAGACACTGTGTTGGCTTGTCATGAAACGCAACACCGTGGATTATAGGTCAATCATTTCGACTTTGGTCTCATCTGTCCGCGGGACAGGACAGTAAGGCTTTCTTTAGCAGCCTTACAAACATGCTAACTGAAGCCTGAAGCGTCAACAGCTACTGAAACGTAGTTACCTAGATGTAGCTGCATAGCTGCTACCAACAACACAACTGAGTATAAGTAATTACTGCTAATATACAGTGTTTCAAAACGCCACGTTACACCCACAGAGAAAAAAGTCTGGTAACATTTTGATCTTGTTCACTTTTTTAGAATATTAGATTTCATTGTTTGTTTGTTGAACTGTTAACTAATGCATTTGAATACTCAGTAAGGTGCCGGGAGTAATATTAATAATTCAACATTCATCATTATCACGAATATTAATTTTACTGTGGATTTTTATTTTTTGGAGTTGAAAAGAGAAGTTGTATTTTTTTGCCATCATTCCAAAAAAGGGAGTATGAAAACCCAAACAACCATGAGGTGTTTTGAAATCTAGGCTCTCCATCCATCCATCCATCCAAGAGCTAGTTTAGATTTGAGCCAGCAGAAGCACTAACGATGCCGCAACAAGATGAAAGACATTTAGGCTGAGATTTGTTGTCAAATTAGAAACCTCAGAGGCGTTAAAGTCTTTAGGAGGATTTAAAGGAATTTTAGATGCATGGGATTTATGCTTGTTTCCCTCTCTGTAACACACTTCTGCACATAAACCACACACCCACAGCATCTGCCTGTGGTTTGAACTGGTGTGCTATTGTGAGTGCTCGTGACCATGAAATACTGTTCGGTGTGTGTTATATGCGTGAGCGCCGGAGGCAGCGGAGTCTTTGCATCGTGTCTGTCATCAGCAGGATGAAATAAGAACGTCCTCGCATCTTTCCGCAAGAGAGCGAAGACACAAGTAAGTCGACTTAAGTGCAGAGACAAAGAGCGACAGCAGAGTATGTACGGAGTCTGTCAGCGGCCAGATCCTACGTGAACGTGTTCATGGGTTACTGCAGCAGAACTGCAGCAAATAAATACATTATCCCATATCTAAATGCATTTTTATCTGTCATGTGCGATCTTCAGGGTTGTAAAAGTGCCTTTAGTCAAAATTAGCAACATGGCATGAAAAGGGGAACAGAGATTCTTACTAAGATCATTAATTTACAAGAATAGGTCCTTCGCCTCTCACGACCTCAGGGAAGACTTGGGAGTGCAGGATAACCTTTTAGAGCAGACAAGCAATCAAAGGAGCTCTTCTGACAGCTGGAGAGATAAAAAAAAAATAGACGTGAGAGAGGAAAAAGGTGAAATTTATGTTATGAAGAGTTTTTTTTCTTAGTGGGTCACACTACTTTTGCAGTTATCTTTGATAAATAGGTCATTGCTTTCTTGCTTGAAGCTTTCTTTCTGCAGTGAGTCATGTTTGTTGGAGGCTTTCAGACCAAATATTTGCGTCCTGTCTCCAGGAATGCAAATTTTGTGGGACGTGACTTCAAACGCTTGTGACGTTTTGACGTTTCTAACCTTTAATCTCACAGTGAAACACTTCCTAGCAGTTAGTTGGCGCATCTTTAGCTTCTGCAATCCCAATTTTCACAAGGTAAAATACTCGTATCACCTGTTTAAATGCTACTCTGCAAGCTACTATGTTATATAGAAAGAATAAAGAAGAAAAGATTGATAAAGATGTCAGACTGACCAATTCTAATTAGTTACCCAGCAGTCTGAGTCATTTAGATTAGCTACCGTAAAAAAAGCAGACACATTTGGGTTTAATCTTGGTGCTTTGGTCACATAAGGCTCAGTTACAGCGCTGGCAAGTGTTGTGTGGGCCAGACTTGGCCCAAAGGTACTGAGCTGAGCCAAACTTAGATTATGGCAAGAGCTGTGTGAGCCAGATGTGGCCCGTATATAACAAGCCAGCTCTGAAATGCGATACAGGAAGACCAGGGAAGGCCAGAGGCAAAAAGAACTGCAGATCGGCCAAGTGTGGCAGATAAGTGACTGAGTTTATCCTCAGTCAGCGCTCCCAGTGAACGCCAAATGGGAGCCATAGAAAACTGAAGATGTGGGCCATATTTGGGCCCAAACACTTTTTGCTATCTGAGAATGGTCACACTGATCCTAAAATGAGTAATCTCAAAACGTGTTACACCCCAATGCACTCTCAAATCACCAGCATTATTTCATTATTTGTCATAATCCTCAAGTGTCCTAACCCCTAAATATGATTGTTTTGACCAATCGGCCTGAAAATTTATATAATGCTTGGTTTTATCAGCTTTATTGTGTATTATAAGCTTTATTTATGATATTATGAGACTTCAGGAAGGGCTCCCGGTTGGAGTCTTGGCTGGAAACTTTCTGTTTGGATTTGCTGTGTTTCCTCCTGTGCTTGCTGAGGTTTTCTGTTAGATGCTCTGGATATTTTCACACAAAAGAAACATACATGTCAGGTCAGTGTGAGCATATCTCTGCAAACAAATGGGTTTAACCACACACTCAATCAGTAACCAGCAGAGAGCTAAAAAACACTTCTACTCATTTTGGCAGATTCATTGCGCTGACACACGCTTCCAGTTTGTGCCAGCTGAAATTCACAAACCTGCTAGCTGAAACACATTTGCAGCATATTCATACAACTACTGCAGAGTTTGTGGAGTGCAGGGGGAGGCTGAAGATCTGGGACAGAAGTGAGTGAATCACAATGAGAAGAACTGTTGTAATGTTTCCTCAAAACCACAATTGGGACAAATATATACATTAACAGACAGTTTCTAGGTGGAGTTCTGCAAGTCAGAGTTTTGATTGCGAGGGCATGTGCGACCATAAGGTGTTTTTTACTCAGCCGTGACTGTTGGGTTTAACAACGTAAAAGGAGTGCTGATCACGGGGTCAAGGCTGGTGAGACTACTTCCAGGAAAGCCTATCTGCGGCTTGTCCAGACGTTGAACTCCAGTTTGTCCTCCAGAGCCCAACCTGCTGTTGGATATTTGCTTGGATCTTCATTTGGACAGTTTTTGCTTGTCTTCTCTTGTTTTTTTTTTTCTTTGGGTTCGTTGTCTGGCTGCATACTGCTCACTGTAACCGACAGGTGACCAACGGATCGCTTTTCCTGACATTAACTATTCAGACCATCCCAGTTTGATCACTGCAGTGCAACAAAGTTACGTAGTAAAACTTTTCTTTTTAAACTCCCCATGCACCTTTGATCAGACTGACTGACGTCTTTTCTGTTTTGCCTGTAAAACCTCACTGAAGGCTCTCTTACCAATAGCAGCATGAGGTTTAAAACTCCGAGGCCGACTTAGCTGTTTTTGATCATTTAATATTAACTTTCCCCGTTAAGTACGTTGCCTTTCCAGTTGCTCGTGATCAATGAAACACTCAAGATCAAAGGATTTGGCAAATACTGCACACAATTTCATGCCACATTGGAGAGGGTGAAGATAGATGTTTGATAAAAGCTGCAGAGGGTTTCTGTTATCAAAGACATGCCTCTGTTTCCCCTACGTTCACACACAGGTGCTCAGCTACACATTATCTATAATGCATACACACACACACACAGACATATATATATATATATATATATATATATATATATATATATATATATATATATATGTATACACACTGAGTGGTATATACCAGGTCAAAATCAGCCTCTGATGATCACTGCGGTGTGGAGATTGAAAATATATGGAAAAGGCACGTGCTGCCTGTAGGGGTTTACCTGCTTATATTAACATAATAATTAAGCCATGCATGTGTGAGTGGATGGTCCATGTGTTGCACGTGGAAAAAGCACATGTCCTACTTATAAATTAAAATGTTTTATTGTTTGATGTCCCAGTATGTCCTATTTCTAAATAATACAGCAAAATTAGCTTAAACGTATCATTCTTCCCCCCCCCCCAATGCTTCTTAATGAGTTTTTCTGATTGATTTAATTTTCCATTTTTTTTCCAGTGTGTCGAGTAAACAGGATTAGTGAAGACAGCATGGAGGCCATTGAGGATGTTAAGGCGGCGGTTATATTTTAAATCACACTTTGCAGCTAGACCCAACAGTGAGGCAGCGGCTCTGCCTTTTACCTGATGACATCTGAGACCGCCTCCAGCCGCCTCGTGGCCTTCAACAAGATGAAGTGGGTATAGAAAATGAGCGGAAGAGTGAATTTTTTAGAGAACCGCCTTGAAAAAAACAACAACAAACAGCTCAGACTTGAATCACTTCACATCACAGGATACGTCTGATCTGATCACGTTGTTGTGGTGAAAACTCTGCACAATAACACCAGATTTACCCTCAAAGGAAGGATGATATTGTTGCACTATTAATTATTGACAATATTGGCAAGCTAGGTAGATTAATTTGTTAATGATCACATTTGTTTTTTGGGTTTTAGTTCGGCTTTGGACAGGCTCGATCAGGTGGTTACAGTTTCATTTCACTACATATTTGTACTGCACCAGTTCACAGCTAAATTCACCTCAGGGGACTTCACACAGGAAGAAAACAGTCCAGTTACTCAGAATCCTCTTAAAATCCAATTCATGCTAATAGAGTCCAAGATTCAAAATTCATAAAAACAGCCTGGAGAAGGAAGCCAACAGACTACAGGAGGCAGGAGGAGATGGTGAAAAGGGAAATGTCTAATTAATAGGGAGAGAAAACTGAAAAAAAAAAAAAAACTTCTAGCATTATCAGACGTTTGTGAACAGCAGTCTTCAGCTCTTTCCACAGATTCTGGATTGGATTCAGGTCTGGACTTTGACTTGGCCGTTCTAACACCTGGATATGTTTATTTGTGAACCGTTCCATTGTAGATTTGTCTTCATGTTTTGGATCATTATCCTGTTGGAAGATAAATCTCCGTCCCAGTCTCAGGTCTTCTGCAGACTCCAACAGGTTTTCTTCCAGAATGCTCCCGTATTTGGCTCCATCCATCTTCCCTGTCCCTGCTGAAGAAAAGCAGGCCCAGACCATGATGCTGCCACCACCATGTTTGACAGTGGGGATGGTGTGTTCAGGGTGATGAGCTGTGTTGCTTTTACTCCAAACATATCGTTTTGCATTGTGGCCTAAAAGTTTGATTTTGGTTTCATCTGACCAGAGCTCCTTCTTCCACATGTTTGCTGTGTGTCTCCCAGGTGGCTTGTGGCAATCTGCATTATTATAACAGTACATGACCTTCAGAAATGTTGGATGTGATTTTTTTTTTTTTTTTTGATACATGCAATGGAAAAAGTATTATGTTGGAAAAAGCGATGAGAACACTAGAAAAGCAGCACAGTCTCACGTCTATACATTTAAATTGTGTGGCCCTCTTTTCCAAAACTCTTATACAAACATTTTCCTTCCGTGGCTGCCTGATTATACAGCGTGTGTCAGACTGGTAAAAGAAATTGAGTCTAAGTACAATGTGCCAAGGGAAAGAATACAGCCCCGCAACTTTGTAGCCGATAAATGAGCTAGTAATGAGGGGTTCCCAGAGATAATTAGCTCAATTAGCTGAATACTTTCCTCGATGCTCAGAATCTTTCAGTCTTAATTATAGATGCAGAACTGGATGAAGTTAATTAATTACTGGTGTGACCCTGCATATTTAAATAGAGACAAAAAGAAACAGTTCTAACATGTGGGGACACTAATCTGCTGTGTGGAAGCTGCTCGACGAGCTCCTCTAAAGTTGTTTCTTATGCCTTTATACAAAATATTATTGGTGTGGGAAGGAAATTTTCATCGCTCTGAATGAACTTTTATGTACTTTTATACTAATAGTTTTCCACTGCATTACATCATGATGTGTGTGTGTGTGTTTCCACATGCTCCCTCTCTCTGTGCACCCACCGCTCCGACTGCGCAGCATCCTGGCTGAGGTGCCGTTGGCTCTCCCTCCGCTGGGCGAACTGGTCACGGCGTTTTCTACTGAGCTTGCTTCACTTCCCTGCTGCTTCAGCAAGTCTGTCAGTGTCCTGGAGAGCAAAAAACACACACACACACACATACACAAGCTGTAATTAGAGCTGATGATAAGATGGTAGTCTCTTTTACGAGTTCAATTTCCGTTCATAACCTTCACGGACAGAATTTTCCAGGACAGGAAAGGGATGGCAGCGGCCGGCATACTGGCCTCGGGTTTTTACAGATGATGTTGTCCTGTTGCCATCATCGAGCGGTAATATTCAGCTCTCACTGCTAAAGGCCGAGCGTGAACGACCAGGGATGAGGATCAGAGTGACCCACAGGCAGACTGGTGCAGTGTTGCAGTCTCTGAAATGGTCTGATGTGGTAAACCTCCAAGCCTCTCTCTCCATTTGCTGGTCCATATACGATCCTGCCCTCACTCACCTATGACCACCAACTGTGGGTCGTGGCTGAAAGAACGACATCTGAGTGTCGTCATTGCTGGAGTCTCCCTTACAGAAAGGGTGAGAATTTGACTCATTTGGTCAAATTCATGAAGTCCCTGCTCTTCCGCATGAAAGCAGACAACTGTGGTGGTTGAGGCGTTTTCCTCTTGAAAACTTCCACTGGAGAGGTGTCTCAGTCATGTCTGGCCGGGAAGAGATCCTGAGGACGACCAGCCATTTCTCAGCTCTCAGTATGCCACGTTTGGACTTGTGTATCTGGAAGTTCATGCCTCCAGTCCTGCGACGGACTGGAGACCTGTCCAGGGTGCACCTCTGCCTTTCTCCCAGTGACAGCTGGGATCTCGCACAGGAGAAAGCAGGTATAGATAATGGATGGATGAAATGAACGCTGTTATTTAACATAACTCAGAGTGGGACATGGACCTCATAACTGCAAAGTTAGAACTCTCTCTTTTACTCCTTTCTCCTCCGCCATTACTTCTGCTTGTTGAAATGCATTAATGTTTGGCGCAAGGACACTTGACCAGATGCAGACTTAACAGAACTTCAGCTTCAGCTGATGTTTCACAAGTTCACAAGAGCAGAACATACAAGTACGCTGACTCAGAAACAGTTACAGTAATCTGCTTCTTAAAAAAAGCATTTGTGCATTGATGTTTGTCTCTATAGTGAAACAGTGATTTAGCCAGATAAAAAGCATCTTCATTTTTTTTTGTCCACACGGGACTGATTGAGAAAACACTGGTGAAAATTGCAGTCACGTGTCCTGACTTGCCTCCTGTTGCATAATTACAATCTGTGTGATACAACATATTCACACATTTGGAGTCAATGGATGTGGCTACATGCAAGAAAAACACGCAGCAAAGTTGCTTGCGTACGCTCGCGCTCACACAGTTATGTGAAAGAGAGAGCCTCAGCGAGAAAAAAATCATTTCCAAGCGGAAAACATTCAAGATGTCTGTTGATCTTTCCACGAGTGGACATCGCAGCAAATTCACCGTAAGTTCAAACTGTGCAACGCTCAGAGAAATGACAAAATAAACCCAAGATTTCATCTCTAACTGACACTCTAAATGTCTCAGCTAGCACGCTTAGCGTTAAAGTTCAAGACTGACCGAGGAGGGCCTGCCTGGAAGGGTTGTCAGGAGGAATCCCTTTTCTCTCTAAGTGGTTTTGGTTTGCAAAGTTCAACCAGCGTCTTCTGGAGCGACAGATGAGACCATAGTTTCAAATGTGTGGCTGTAATGCAGAGCGTCATCTTACCTGTAAAACTAAATACAACATATCAGCAGAAGCACCTCTTACCAACGTTAAAGCACACTGATAAAGGAGTGATAAATAACAAGAATCTATGTGCCATGTGAGCTATACACAAACTAATTTGGTAGACTTTTGCTTCTGCATTTTGCCTTCATTTTTGTTAATTCATGAATTTTACAGTGTAATATACCTGACAGGTAAAACCTTACAGTTGAAATTACTATATTCATATGTTTATCATGCTAGGACATTCATTCATTTTCATTTCCGCGCTCTCACGCGTGCTACCTGACCACCTCACCATCCTCAGCACACACACAAGCTCCGTCTTGCACATCACCATAGACGAAAGCATTTCTGCTCCCCGTGCGTTTGCTGAATTTACACTGTTGAGACGGCGTTCACTCCCTTGATCAATAATTCAAACTGCCGGTGCTTCTGTTTTTGCGAACAAAAGCCGCGTGCGTAGGTCGTCGGCGGCGCACTCAACACACGCACACACGCAGGTGAGCCAAACACAAACAAGAGCACAGCCGGGGGCCAATCGCCCTGAAAACCGTCCGTAGGTGTGATGCTGTGATGACTGAGAGTCACAGATGCCAAAAGTAGCCCCCCCACAGGGACAATGCTGTTATCACGAGGCTGGTTTGTAGTCTGATATGATCCTATTTGTCATCACTCACCAAGTATCTCACTTTGATAAAAGCCAGTCTGCCTGCGTTTACGGCCTTTAGATGTGACTCCCAAGACCCAGAGCGGCAGTTAATTCCTGGAAATGCAACAACAAATAGTGGCTTTTTGAGCAGAGGAACAATGTAAATGTAGGAAATCTCCAACATCAGATTAAGTAGGTCAAAGTTTTTCCATGTTTTCCCCTCAAAGCGATCGGAACTGCTTGAATTGCATGTTTAAATTAACTATATTTACATCAGAGCCGGTTCTTGCAGCAGAAAACTACATTCATTTCATTTCTTAATCTTATTGTTTATATCTTTTCAGATGCAGCGTGCACGCTTGTGCGTCTTTGTGAAAGTCTGCATTAGATTATGACGTCACTTGCTCTTCATGCTTCGTGTTTGCATTACACAGCAAAAAGACTTGAATGCCTCCTTTTTTCTTCTCGGTTCAGTTTATAGTTCCTTATCTCCTCAGTCAGCCCCCCCCCCCTCACAGAAACCTAAATCTGCCTGTTTTTCTTCCCCCATCTTTTTCAAACCAAACCGTTTGTCTTCTACTCTCTCTCTCTCTCTCTCCTCCTCGTTCCCTCTTTCACTCATCTCCTTTGTGCGCCTCGGGCTTCCTTGCACTCCTCTCTTGGCTCACTGCTCAAATGACTTACTGATTTGGACTTTTAATCTGCAACAAGAACTACACCTGTCTCCAGGCGACGTGACAGCTATAGAGCATCGGCTGGGCTTCACGAGACCATTTTCTGATGCTTCGAGAGAGAGTGAAGATGACTCTACAGCTGCCTAAAAGGTTAATACTCCCAGGGTTAGGGTTAGGACTAATGATGACATCAAAAACAAATGTGGTGATGAATGAACAGGTGCAGATTTGTCACCGAGCCTTCCTCCTTCTCAGTGTTTTTGGACTCATCCAAGGTGTTGCAACTGACTTCATCACCATGAAACCCTAACCTCTGTGTCCATGAGGACAAACCCTGAACAACCCTGACACTGAGGCCAAAGTACAGACATGGTAAAATGTGTTTAAAAATAAAATTGCCATTCAGTATCTTTCAGTTTAAGGTCTGTGCGAGCTCCTATATTCTCTCATGTGCCAATAATATGTTTCAAAGGTTATTATTGAGTGTAAGTTGTTTCCAAATTTATGTCTGCTTGTAGCTTGAAGCTGCAGGACAGATCTCTAATAGCAGACCTCTCGCCGTCATTAGAGACGGGATGATGGGAGCCATCCAACTGCGATCCAGCAGTCAGAGCCAAAAAAAAAAGCTGCAATAGCAATAAAGCTGCAGTTAGCTGCATAAAAAAGTGACGCAAAACAAAGATATAGATAGTCTTTTTTAACCTTATGCCATCTTATCATCCAAAAGCAGGAAATCTGCATTGAAATTGAACACATTCACCCCCCTTTGATTGTGTTGCTCGGTCTGAAAAACATCTGTCCATCAGGTGAAAATGTCTGTTTGAGCAGAACCAAAGAGAAAAAAAAAATCTTTTATCTTCAGGATGCAAACTCAACGCTCAACACAACAGCTAAAAATAATAAAAAAAGCCTTCCAATATTTCTTCACCTACAATATGGAAACAACAGCTGTAAACTTTAAAATGCAAAACACATACTCTCTCATGCAGCACTAAATCTGTGCTGACCTGGATGATTGGCCGATGACCTCACTGATTGGCTGATGACCTCACTGACCAGCTGCTGCTCCGTGGGTTTCCTTACCTCGTGCTAATGGTTGTAGCCTCACCGTGAACAGATAAGGTGGACTGAGTCAGACAATACTTTTGTGAAACCAGCAGCAGTTTGGCATCGAGCTGAGGGTGAAAATGAGCATCTGCGATGTAACTTGTGTCCAAAAGAACATACGTGTTGACACAAACATACGAGAAAAGGATGCTACTGGCTTTAAAACATTGCTAACTTTAGCGACACCCTGCAAAAGATCTATAGGTTAGATCGTGATATGTTCTGACTTTTCAGACTTTTTCCTCACGTTTAAACTACTGAAACCTAGAGGGAAACCAGGTTACTGCGTTTTACCAATAATAATTCATCCACTTTCTACAAATGGTACTATTGTATGTTGGGATCACTTTAACCTGTGAATTCAATTTGTTCTTCTTAGAGTTTTTCTCGCTGTTAAACTATCCATCCATCCATTATCTGTGTCCGCTTAATGCTATTTAGGGTCACAGGGATCTTCTGGAGTCTATCCCAGCTCTCTTTGGGGCGAAAGGCAGGGGTACACCCTGGACAGGAGTCCAGTGCATCGCATCACATGTAGACAAACACCAAGACCTGACCACCAAGCCACCGTGCTGCCCGCTGTTAAACCACACAAATTAATATATTTTTCCCCTCATTTACTGAACAGGAAATTAGTTCTCAGAAAAATTCCCCGGTGTGTCCTGACATCCTTCAGGCATTTGCGGTGCAGCAAATGTGTGAAATAACCCCAGCTCAGCTAATTCTCACTTGTCTCCCGTTGTCAAAGTGGACAGAAATGCTTGCAAAAACGTCCTCACTCCCCAGCCTACATCCACGAAATCTCTGCCTTCTCATTAATCCAGAACGAATTACGTAACAGTATCTTTGCCGGGGCTCGTTGGTTCCTCCGTGCTCTCTCGTCGCGTTACGGCCTCACTGAGATGAGACGATCGTAATGTTCTTTAACAATCAGGTACTCCACCCCTGATCACCAAGATTAGGACGGACAGAGAGACCGGCTACAGCTGAGATCACACGGCAGCGACTGCCATTCCTGCATTATAACTGTGATGTTCTATACAGCCACAACTGGAACAAAAATTACACATGTAAAACTTTATTTTGAATGTTAAATACATTAAAAATGAGAAAGGACAACACATTACATGATTCCTAATTGCAACAGTCCCTTGAGAGTGAATGACTAAGTGCTCTTATAATTCATCTCACTAGATAGATTCTTTCTTTCCACTTTTTTTTCCTTAACATTTTCTCCTGCAGTAACAGAGCTGAGGTGGGCAGGTTGTTCTGCCCCTTCGCCCATTTTTTGACTGAACCAGAGTTGGGCAGAGTCAGCTCCTGCAAGTTTCCCCCACCATCTGTCTTGCTTTATAAGCAGGGTTGCAAATGAAAACCTTCAAGTAACTTAATTGTGGCAGGAAGTAGTGTCATACTTGGGGTGAACCGCTCCGAACGCCCTCAACGTCTGAGATGTCGTCTTCAAGACATGACAGATAGATGCCAACCGTTTTTCATTCCCTTCACCCTGATAAACAAATCCATCACAAAAACAAGAGGGAACCCACCCACTCCGTTAATTTAGTGGGTGCTGACCTACATTTAACTGTGGTCCCAGTGAAGCGCGGCAGACCTGAGGAGAGAAGAAGGTAAAGCAGCCGAAGGCGAAGGTTGTCACAGCGGATCCAGCCAGGAATCTGTCACTTTATCGCTCCTTTCAATTTGGAAGGAACTGTGCTGAAGGGGTGATGCATATGCACCCTAACACGTACACTTGAAGCACACATGCGAACAGACATAAACACAGAAGCACACACACAAGCGAAAGGTGATACAGAGGGACAACACAACCCTAAAGGCAGAGACAATGTGAAACTGGAGCAGAGGTGGAGGAAAAACTTCTTTTTTACTTCTTAGCTCAAAGGTTGTTTCTAATACCCCCGTGCTGAACGGGTGTTACAGTGAACAAGAAGCAGCAAAGGAAGAAGGAGAAGAAGAAGCAGAGGAAAGAGAGGAAGCAGGGCCAGAAACTACAGCAGTGCACTTTATAGCATCACAATGCACATTCAAAACCACCTACTATCTAACTGAACATAAAATAAACACTCAGAACTTTAACGCTACTCAGAACGGACTCCTGGAAAAACTGTCTTCAACCATTTCATATGATATAGTTTTAATGAGTTTTATGCTTCTGAATTTCAGCTGTGTTATAAATAAAGTTCGGTGGAGGTGGAAAGAAAAAAAACTCAGAAGATGTCGCAGGCATTTTTTTTTTTCAAATAGGCTCTATCTTGGTCAGTTAAGTTAGAAAAACTATATTCTCCCATGAAAACATTTTTAAAATACATTCTGTTACAAAACAACAAAGTTACAACTGTCTCTTTTACTCTCTTTCTCCTCCACCATTACTTCTGCCTGTTGGCGCGAAATGCATTCTGGGATACTTTGCCGTCTCAAGTCTCCACAAGTCTCCTTTGGATGCATCCTCCATAAAATAAAGAACACATCAGGGATTTGACTTACTTGTCTAGACAAGTACAATTGTTTCACAACAAATGGCCCAGGAGAAGTAGTAGCAGGAGGAGGAGGAGGAGGAGCAGAAGAAAGGGAAGAAGAAGAAAAAGGAGAAGACGAAGGAGAGGGAAAAGAAGGGGAAGTAACGGCAATCAGAGAAGGAGAAAAAGGAGGTGTTGAAGCAGGGAAAGCGGACAAAGAAGGAAGAAGAGGAGGAGAAAGAGAAGATGGCAGGAGCAGAAGAAGGGACAGAAGCAGAGGATGAAGGAGCAGCAGCAAAAGAAGAAAGAACAGAGGAAAAGAAGGAGGAGGAGCAGAAGAAGAGGGAACAGAAGAAAATGATTTTGTAAAGAGCAAAGCTGAAACACAGCAGATGTTCATTGGGGCTCCAGTTCAGAGTCAGATTTATACTTGATGAAGTAAAGTAACGCATCACACATCACGCTTGGAGTGACAGAGTGAAGAGGAAGGAAGGGAGGATGGATGGACAGACACATATAACAGATCACTGACTAGTATTTCTTTTCTTTCTAGGTATCTCTAATATTCACCTCCAAAAACAGTTTGACAGCTGGTAAAGCTTCAGAGCATCCAGTGAAAATCAATTTATTAACAACCTATTAAGTTAGATCCACTATGATCACAGCACCTCCCATAGAGGGAAATCTCATTTAAATTACTCTTATAATTGTGATAATACCATGACAACTGATTAAAAACTCATCACCTTCATCGGTGACTCAACTACCCCAAACAAGCCATCAAGTCAGTGGTTATAAACGTAAATCATTCAAAGAATCACAAACTTCTCATCCTCTAATAAGCCATGATGCTATCTTAAAAATCAATGGAAGAAAAAAATAGTTTCTTAGAGAGAGGATCTAAAACATAAATAAAGAAACTTTCTCAATGTTTCTCCATTCGTGCAAAAGCTTTCTGAACGTAAAATCACCCAAAAAGCTCCAAGCTGTTTCTGACAATCTCAACAAAGAGTCAAAAAGCTCATGAAATATTAAACTAGACTCTATTTTCAACTCCTGAATATCGATGAAAGCGCCTGACGAAGAGACTGAACCCATTTGTTAAACGCGGGGAACAGCTCATCTCCGTACGTATGTGACATCGACTGCTGCCTATCCAGCTGTAAATGCCTTAAACCAGGGCAGAGCAATCAAACCATTTAAGTGGCAGTGTCCTTTGTTACGTAACATGACGGCCATAAAGGTCTACTGCAGTTCACACACGCTGGATATTGATGACATGCAAAAACAGAAAAACATCTGCAGCAGATCAACGTGCAGACACAAATCACCCTTTTACTATCCATTCATCATCTTCACCGGCTTAGTCTTTTTATTTTAGGGTCACGGGGATCTGCTGGAGCCGATCCCAGCTCTCTTTCTGGCTAACAGGTTGCAGGTCCATCCATGAAAGTGAGTCAGGATCCCAGGAAGGCGCAGAATTCCCTCCGTCATGTATGTTTTCACAAGGCACTGTGGCGCTCTGCAACCTAAAGAAGATTCCTGTGTTCTCCTTCACGGTGCATCATCAGCAACAAGTCCCTAACGTCACTGTCCGCTTTATTTGACTGACACTGAAAAATCAGCTGTATAAAAAGTAACGTCTCTACTCGGTTGTTGCCATGGGACACACACAGGTGTGATGGCCGCAGCTTCCCTGTCCGCTGATGGAGTCTGCAACGTCAGCTGAAAGAAGAGGGAGCTTCAGCAGGAGGGAGATGCTGACCCGCTTCGGTTAGAGCGAGACGCCAGTCAGGCTTCAGCTGGTGAAAACTCCTCCAGGCTGCAAAGCACGGCAGCAGCTGAGTAATAATAACACAGATTCAGTGACAAAGGTCGAAATACAGCCTGTCCAGCCGGGCTCTGCCTCTGAGGTTGAAGATGCAATCTGTGTGTGTGTGTTTTGTGTTTTTTTCCTTAATGCCACCAGGCCATGAATCACTGTTCCCTTAAAGGACTAACCTTCCTGCATTTGTCAACTCACACAGCACTAATTTCTCCCTCATTACAGCTCCATTACTACCTCCTAAGCCTGTAAAGCCTCTTAACAAACTATTACACTGCTCCACTACTGCGCCATTCACACAACACTGCAGGGAAAAAAGGAGCTACAGTGGCAGAACGGGGGTCATCCCTATGTTCCCACAGCCCAATGATCCCACAGCCCTATGTTCCCTCATTTCTAAGAATTTTTTTTTCACTGAAAATTTTGAAAATTAGTCCCTATGTTCCCTCAGCCCTATGTTCCCTCAGCCCTTTGTTCCCTCATTTCCAAGATTTTTCTCAAAATGCCACTGATTGAGCAAGGGAAAACTAGCTTCTGGAGGGCATTTGGCACGAGGTCATGGTGCAGGACCCTAGGTTGAAATTACTCTGAACCATCCCTTTAAACATGTACTGGGTGCAACCCAAAGCGCATAACTAAAAAAAAGGAAACCGAAAAAAAAACATACAGAATCGAAGACACAGACAGACATCCATTATCTATACCCGTTTCATCCTCTGCAGGGTCACGGGGATCTGCTGGAGCCTGTCCCAGCCGTCTACAGGCGAAAGGCAGGGCTACTCCCTGGACAGGTCGCCAGTCCATCGCAGGGCCACACATAGACAAACAACCACTCACACTCACATTCACTCCTACGGGCAATTTAGAATTACTAATTAACCTAACATGCATGTCTTTGTACTGTGGGAGGAAGCCGGAGTACCCGGAGGAAACCCACGCAAGCACGGGGAGAACATGCAAACTCCACACAGAAAGGGCCCTGCCGAGGTTCGAACCAGGAACCTTCTAGCTGTGAGGCAACACAGTAAGCAACCCACTAAGCCACCGTGCTGCCTGAATTGACTAATTGACCAAATTGGCAGAAATGGGGATAAAATCTGATGCAAATTGCTGATAGAGGAAATGTGGGAACATAGGGCCTAATTTTGGAAAGAAAAATAAAACTTTAGAAATGAGAGAACATAAGGCTGAAGGAACATAGGGCTGAGGGAACAAAGGGCTGAGGGAACATAGGGCTGAGGGAACATAGGCACGCTCCCGCAGAACGAACTGGCTGTGTGAATTCAGTTCATTTCAGCTCAACTTTATTTATATAGTGTCTATTACAATACAAACAGTCTCAAGGCACTTTTGAGAGAGTCAGAACATGACCCCCGAGCAAAGATTACCAGCTAACAAGTAACATTATTTTATCTTAAGTAAAAAAACAATGGCGAGTAAAAAAAAACTCTCCTTTAGGTCTAAGGGTGGCAAGGAAAAACTACCCTTTAAGAGGGAGGAAACCTTCAGTAGGACCTGGATCATAAGGGGGGAACTTCCTGCTGACGACTAGCCAAGTAAAAGAAGAAAAGAGGAGGTAGACGGGCACAAATATACTGGCATTATTATATAGGACAAAATATATTAACAGTAATTATTCGTTAGCTGGAGAATTAAGGATTTATGTTCTTATATTATGACTAGTACATTGTTAGTACATGAACTTCAGAGAAGACTATATAAACAGGTGTAGGCAGCAACACTGAGCTGCTCAGCATGTTTGTTGATATCTACAGAGACATCTGCAGACATACCCAGAAAAAAAGAAAAAGGGGGGCGCAGAACAGCCCAAAAAAACTAAAATAACAAGGAAGTGCAGTTACATTTATGAGGTGCTCCTGATTAACCACTGTGGATTCAGGCTGAAGGAAGAAGAGGAAAGGAGGAGAGAGAAGAATGGTTTTAGTTGACGAATGAATGCATTCACTCTCACATTTGTCCACCATCTTGTTGTATGTTCCATCGTACCACAATACCACAACCAGAAAGCCACCACCATTCAACTGTTATTTTCGTTGTTTACTAAACTACAAATAACTTTGTGTCGCTGCACGTGTGTCTGAATTATTGAAGTTGACCGTATGTTTGACTCAGCTTGGGTCCAGTTGAGGCCTTTCATGAGATGCGACATTTGTGACCTAAAGTGACCCTTTACGTTCCCCTTTTGTTTCACGGTACAACATACAGACACGGTGAAGTTGTCACGTGGAGGGTTTGTACGTCTGTCTGTGTGAGTTTTTGGGAGTGGGGGATCTGAGACGGGGATCATTCCGGATTTTAACTTCCAAGCTGGTGGGATTTCAGAGCGCTAATCACCTCGCTCTTGCAGGATGTTGAGCGAGGAGAAAGGTGACGAGTTGGAAAGAAAGCGCTAAAATGCAGGTGACATGGCAGAGAACAAAGATTTAAAAAAAGGTGTCCTTTTGTTCTGCAGGGAAGCGCATGCAGCACTGGAGGTCTCAGTTGCACGTTCACTCCTGGTCCAGGGATTTATGTCAGCGGGCTAATAACTAAACAGGCGTGCAGGCAGAGCGGTTCGGGAGTGGTAAAGCTGTAATCTCGGTGAAAGTTGTTCTATCTCAAGGAAGGGCGGAAATCTGTCAAGATGGGCTCACAGAGGGAGGATGTTTATGCAGCCGGAGTGTTTCTATTTCAGTGAGGTGCTAAACTGCAGGATATATTAATCCTGGCTGAGTGTTTTGCGGTTCAGGTTAATGGGATGCGCACAAGCGGGGCTGCTGCTCGGTGGAGGTTTTGGGTGGGGAAAGTGTGACTCTTTGCGTGCGCACGCTCTCAATTTAAATGTGTCACAATGACAAAAAGGGCTCCAGGAGGAGGGAGGTGAGGAAGGTGAGACTGAGGAAAAGATGATCATAAAAGCTTGAGGGAAGAATAAGGATAATAAAAATGACCCCTTGTGTAGATCTTCAACCTTGGGAGCAACGGGAAAGACGAGAAGGATAAAGAAGAGCGGTCAGATGGCATGTGGAGGGATTTTAAAATTTAACAAAGAGACTCTGGCTGCAGGGAGACACAAAGACACATGACAACAAGGTGGGAGAGGAAAGAAAAAGCAGCTCTGGATAGAAGAGAGAATGAGACGGCACAGCAAGCAAGGGTGCGATTGGGATGAAAGCAGGAAGATCTGAGCCCATGTTCTGTTAGCTGTAATGATTTCCTGAGGCAGACTGAACTCTGGGCCATGTCTTTAACCACGCTGCAGGGGCCCGTGTGTGTGTTTGTTAATGTGTGTGTATGCACCGACACATCAGCCTTCATCACTAGTTTTATCTTGTAATTGAAAAAGCATGAAATAAATAAAAAAGTGATTTTACATGTCCTCCTTGTGTAAGCCCAAGGCAAACTTTAGAAGAGACATGCTCACAGAGAAGCACAAAGACGTTCCCCCTCTAAGAGAGCTTTACTGCAGCAAAGGTAGTTTGGTGTTTATTTCAAATATTAGTCATGCTTCGGCATAAAGCAAATGGTAGGTAGAAAGGTAATATATGAAAGTATATGAGAAATACACAGACAAATGGAGAAAAATGCACAATTAGAAGAAGATATGATAAAAGCAAAAGCACAGTTTATGTAGTTTCATAAACAAATGAGCTCACACTTATAGTAAAGTCTTATTCACGTCATGACAAGCAGAGCAATAAAAAACAATTCTCCGCACAATTTCCAAGTTTCTATTCACGTTTGAGTTCATAAAGTACTCCAGTCATCAAAGCGTCCCAGTTCCAGGGCAAAAACACACAAATGCACACATGTGCAACGCCATGCACACCGTGGTGTTGAATCTACAGACACACACACGCTCAAACCTGGAAGTATTTTATTACAAGCTGGAATGTTTTGTTAATAAAACATGAATTTCCACCTTGAGAGTTCAACATTTTTCCTTCTGAGGTGAAGTCAGCATCTCCAATCTTTCCAGCATCCCTGCTTTGCTTTGGAAAACACACACACACACACACACATAAACGCACACACTTGTGCATGCAAGACCACATGTGGATAAGCATAAATACATGTATCACACATACAGTCATGGAAAAAATTATTAGACCACCATTTTTTCTTCAGTGTTCATTTTAATACCTGGTACCACTAAACGTCATCATGTGACTAAAACAGACAGAAAAGAAAACACTGAATGCATAAAAGCAGTGTTTTTGACAGTACAACGCCATAGCTATTGATGTAAAAACTTAAGTGATTTAGGTTATAATCAAGAAAACCATGGAAAATGGTAGGATATCAGCTCTCAAATAAAACTCTTGTGAGCAATCTTTGTGGTTATCGTTATGTTTGTCCAAACAAATGTACCTTTAGTTGTACCAGGCATTAAAATAAACAAGAAACTGAAGAAAACAAGGGTGGTCTAATAATTTTTTTCATGACTGTACACACAAACTTCCAGCAATCCCGTTACTCTCCTTTATTCCCTGCAGGGACTTGACTCCACCCCTCACCTGGTGTTGAGGTCAGCCTGAGGCGTGCCCGCCCCCCTGCCGCTTCCTCCTCGGGTCTTCTCCAGGCCCAGTTTGGTGAAGATGCCCACCAGCACCATGACGGCGACCACGCCGCAGATGATGTAGACGATGAGGTGCGTCCGGTCCCGGTCCTGGTCCCCGCTGCCGTCCGTGATGGTGGCCACCGGCTTGCCGGTGTTGGCCCATATGGGCGTGTCGTAGTTGGAGCAGATGGTCTGGTCCAGCCGCTGCTGGCGGAACTGGCAGCAGAACCGGTAAAAGCAGGTACCGCAGCAGTACAGGAAGACGCCGGCGTTGCAGTTGAACGGCGGGTCCCACTGGCCCATTACGTCATAGTAGCCCTGGCAGCGCGTCCCCCCGGACGGGGGGAGATCCTCGTCGTCTCCGTCCCCCCCACTGGTGGGAGTGGACAGCCCCGTCTCTGGAGGACTGCTCTGGGTGGTCTCCTCATAGCCGGCGGCCGTCTGGTTGGCCAGCATGGTGGGGACGCTGGACGGGTCCCTGTCTGCTACTGGCACCGTGGAGACGGATGCGTCCTGCGCGAGGGCCGGCTGGGTAACCAGACCGGAGAAGAAGAAGAGGAAGAGCTGGCAGGGTAACTGGTTAATGGTCGCCATGCTGCTGGGAGAGCTCTTTTCTTCAGCGCCTCACCTGCAGGCTTTGAAGAGGAAGGAGGCATTTTGGAAAGAGTGCAACAGTCAGACAAAGGTCACAGACCAGAAGATGACATTTTGATGCTTTTAAACACCACAAACAAAAGAGTAAGCCAGAGCCAGAATGATAAAAGTAAAAGCACTTTCAGTGGCTCAAAAACAAGGATAATGGCAACACGTGACCCTGAAAACCACATGACACGTTTATTGATCCGACACTTATAAAATCATTCATGAAAAGAGGGCAGAGAGCATTTTATAAACGGGCCAATCAGAAGCACGACCAGAAAATTCATGGAGCAAAACAGGATAATAAGCTGGATTTCATAAACAACTTCAGGAGAAGTTAAACATTTCAGATGTGACAGATCAGTATGAGCTGGAATCTTACATTTGACTCTTAGTATGTCAAAAACCAAGAAAATATAAATCCTCATTATATTATACTTTATTGTGTTTTGAACAGCACCAGTAAATGGATGCACTCACCAGTCCACTCTTTGTAATTCCTCCCAAATGTGAACGGAAAAAAAAAAAAAATCCTTTCAGAAATATCCACAAACTTTGCTCAGCAGCATGATTCCTCCGTATGTCCCTGCACTTCTGTTTCATGTGTTCTCCATGTCAGCCACGAGCCCGATGAGTGGAAATCCACTGAAAACAAAACGATGCTCTCCTCTTCCTCTTATCCCCTTCTCCCTTTCATTTTTTCCCCCTTCCTCTTTTAAAATCTGCTCAATCAGAGCTGCCAAGGGTCAGGCTGGTGGAGGTGCGCTCGGGTCTTTCTGCCGCAAGTTTCTCTCTGTGCTTGGATTGTGTGGAACGAGGCTGCGGCGAGAGCTGCAACAGTTAGAAACTAAATGAGATCCATCCCCTCCACCTCTCAACGGTGCCAGATAGACAGAGGGAGGAGAGAGAGTAAGTGCATGTATGTGTGTGTGTGGTGGGTGGGGGTGGAGGGGGGGGGGGTTACATCCAGCTGCATCTCCCATCATCCCCAGAGGGAAAAAAGCCTGAAAGGAGGGAGGAAGCAAAGGAGGGATGAGGAAAAAATAATAATAATAAAAAAGAGGAAAGGATTAAAATGTCTGAGTAATTACAGTTCCAAAAGATTACTTTTTCTTTTAAGAGTTAGCGTCCAACTATGCTTTAGAGTAAACTTAACAGTTATATTTAAGTTAGGATGAGGAATTCAATTTGGAGGTGAGGATTGGGGGGGGTTGGGGAGTGAATCATGTCAGTGAGAAAAAAATATGATTCAAGCTTCGCAGGGACCACATGTCCCGCTCCTGTTCATGGCCTCGCCAAGACCGTTCTGTGTGATCACTAGGTGGCGCTATAATCCACCTGCACGTGGCAATTAATACATTATAACACTGACAGAAAGACGACAAAAGCAAAACTAGTTCTGCTGACTGTGTTAAAGAGAATAATGTTGAGGTCTTTCCCTCAGATGATCATTTATGTGGTGAGTAAGATCACAGATCCAGGACCAGTTCAAGGGAGGTGTTTACAGTGATCCCTTATTTTTTCGCGGTTAATGGGGACAGGCGCCCCCCCGTAAATCAAAATCCGCGAACTGGAGCTGGACACCAGGAGCCTCAATAATGTGTTTAAAATATGTAAAAAAAACCCCAAAAAAGTAGCGAGGCACTGCAGTGAAACAAGACAAAGGCTCAACTGTGGTCTTTCTGTTACCTTCACAGTCTCTGGTCTCTGAACCGTAGTAAACAAACAGCTGGTTTTGTGCTATTTTTGGCTCGTAATTAGCGGCTAACACGCTAACAACAACAAAAGAAAAAGTCCGGTTTTCTCTGCATGGAACAAGCACTTTATTCTGGCACTGCAGGAACTTGTAACATCACACAGGTTGTATTGTTTGGCTCCTGTCAGTTAACAGAGAATGTAAATCTATACACGCTGGGCTGCTTTTTATGCTCACTCCACTTTTCATCTAACCCCGTTTTCTTCTGTCGTCCCACGACACACACACTCCATTACCCATAAGGCCACCTTCTTAAATGAGCCAGGCTGGCTCGCAGCATTTCTTCACTGTGAGAGAACGCACACAACATCCTGTGATGTTTCCGCGATTTTTAAATTTTTTTTATTTATATTATATATTTCTGAAAAAATCCGCGAATAATTAAAACTTAAACCGCGAAGTGGTAACAGATCACTGTATACCAACCCTGAAGGCGACACAACCCCTTCAGAAAATTCAAAAAGCACCACAAGCAACAATATAAACATTTTTGCAAATGCAACCAAAAGTGCTCAAATGTTATTTCCATCAACAATCTCCAATGCAGAACTTCAAAACGTGCTTGTGATTGTAGGAACGTCTCCAATGCGTTTCCCCTCCAGTAAATGAAGACACGAGGTGGTTACGTGTTTTTTTGTTCTGGTATTACTCATATTGCAGGGGCCTTTATATGTTAAAAGTGTCGCATTACAGAGCGGAGCCCTCCATGTGGAAACAAAAAGTAAGTCATTATAACAGAAATAGTTCAAATGAAAAAAAAAAATATGTGTGAGGCAGAAAAGATAAATATGGACTCTTGTGACTCATGCCAGTGAATAGATGAGTTATATAACAGAAGCACATAGCCAGAAAATGTCATTTGTTAAACAGAAGGTTTTATACAACTGTTCACAAAGACTTGCAAATGAGAGGAAAAAAAATGTTTCAACTTTCAACATGGTGGCATACATGAGCTGAGGATTCAGCGCTACTCAGTCCTCAGCCTGAGTGAAAACAACTGGACAAACCCCTCCTCCGCACATCACGCAGATTTTTGAAGAATGATTTTAAAGTCCTTTTTTTTTTTTTTTTACCATATTGGAAGGAGACTCCTCTCAATCCAGTTAAAAGGACAAAATGAACAAGCTGGACATTCTCACCTTACCCTTGTTACCAAAAGGTAGCTGTTTTAACTCAGCTCAGTTCTCGCTGATTTGTGATGCTAACTAATGTTGCCTTACCTTCGTTCTGATCAAATCTGTCCATCCATCCTTGCATCAGGTGCAGAAATGGGCCGTGAAACAAGGACCATCGGAGCTGCGATGAGGATTTCCAGAGCTCCTCCAGGAGTTCTGCACTCATTTGGCCACGAGCCGGTTATCCATGGTTGGCTGTTCACAGTCGGGCCATCCGACCTGGAAGGGTGTCAGGGGCGACATTAGCTCGACTGGAGCAGATGGGTACTCTGACTCCCAGAGCTCATGGCTGAGGAACCAGTCATCTGGACAGCTGTACTCCAGCTAACCCCCACTACTGGGCTTCAGTCGGGGTTCTGACCTGGTCGTTTTTACCTCTGGACCCTTCCAAGACAATCCAGAGATGTTCTCATCTACATCGAGAAATTCTACTTGCACACCACACAGCACCGAGTGGAGCTCGAACACAGTTCAAAGAAAACTTTCGTGGAGCTTTGAAGCCATTCTGACCCAAACTGGTTCATGGCCAGTAAAATAATATCCTCCTGGGTCAAGGTTTTCATTTTCACAACAAGAAAGGTTAAAAATGTATCTCCTTCAATGATCTTTCCATCAACAGTTGATGCAGGCTGCTACAACTATACAACATTTCCTGAAAGTGAGGAAATATTCTGGCAAATAAAACTGAAACTGATATTCTGACGTGGACAAAAGTCAACTGTGCTGCTGAACAAAGGATTGTTTAGTTTGAACGCAACCCATTTTATTTACATCCACCAGCATTTAGGAGGAATCAAGTAACTTTAAAGTCTGAGTCTTGATGTTGCTCTCCTTCTCCTTCTCCTCCTCTCGTCTTCTTCACAAACCTCAACATCAACCCCATTATGACAAGAAATCCATTATATAAGCAGATTATTAAGATTTATTTTGGTATATAAGACAATGAAATGAACATAAATAGTGACCTCAGAGATTAAAATGCAATTAATGCAAATACAACTACAACTGATAATAACATTTCTATATTTGATTAGTTTTTTTATATAGTCTGGTTGCCTACTTATTGTTTTTTTCCTTTTTCTTTTTATGAATTAAATTCACTAAGAGATGGTGACATTTCACCTCCATAGTCAAAAATCTCTATTGATGGTAGAATAAACCTGAGCCCAGAAATGGCCACCAACTGGTCAATTACCACTCAATTAGGGCCACTGGAAGACGTTACCTTCAGTCCACATCTAGACAGAATCATCCTCACTTCTGTCTAATAATTAAAGTGTTTATGCCATAATTTTTTTTTATTTTTTATTTTATTTCAACAACATACTCACCTTCAAGTGCAGAACGAGACTCCTCTTGTCTTGTTTTCTTTTTTCTTTTACTCGCTCCCGACTCATTTTGTCGTTTGGACGCCATCTCTTCATCATCAACAACCTGTCGGTGCATCTGACCGCTGATTGGTCAGATGTGCTGTCAATCATCATTGTGTGCGGTGCCGTGTCAAATTACACTTCACTTTTTTTCTCTCTCAGGCCTCGGGCGCGCGCCTCTTTGCAGTCTCCGTGAGCATTTTTCGCCAATCTGCAGAAAGTGCGTCTCCTTCCGTGAATTGGGGGCCCCTCAGGGGCCGCGGGGCCCTACGCACAGCGCGTGTCCTGCTTAGAGGGAGGGGCGGCGCTGGGCATAACAACTGTCATGGATGTGCTCCTCTTACAGGGCAGCATGATACCTGTGGTGTCCAGGTTGGTGTTGTAGTTCTGCATCCTGTCTACCTGAAGCTTCTTGGTGTCAGTATTTCTTGTCAACTCATCATCGAATATCTTCCCCCATTGTCCTGTAAAGTTCTGGAATCATTGTGCATCTTGTTTACACCATGAATCAGATTTTATTTACTTTTTTTGTTTTTTGGCTTGACTACTACTAAGTTCATTACCGCTGCGATGAGATCCCTTCACTGGCTACCAGTTACCTTCAGAATATTAAATATATATATTAGGGCTGGGCAACGATTAAAATTTTTAATAGCATGATTTCCCTGATTGATGACGATTAATCACATTGTATACAAAAAATAAAATAATGAATTCAAAAGTAGTGTAAAGGTCACTTTTATTTAAATGTTCTGCTGCCAAATAAACTAAAGTGCCATAACATTTGTTGTTCAAACACTTTTAACATCAGCACTTGTCAGTAACACATACTTTGTGTAAATCTCATCTTAAAAAATGTAAAAAATAAAATAAAGTTTATTGCCACTGCCAGGGCATTAATGTCATCCTGTTTTTTTTATGAAAAATAAAAAAGTCTACCAACAAAATCCTTACAATCTAGAGGCCACAATCAGAACATTAAAACAGGTAATTTTTGAGGTAAAAGCAGAGACTTTTAACGGGGAGTTCAACTTGTCAGTTGTTACAAATAACCTTGTTTCTGTTAAATCCTCCGTCTGGGAGAACTTTAAAATGAAAATGTCCATGTTAAAGTTCTGTAACTTTATCAATCCGTAATTATCTTTTCCATTTTCGATTGTCAATCAAAATTTAAAAAAAAATTAAAAAGTGATTTTGATTTTTTTTCCATCTTTTAATCTAAAACAAACAAAAGAAGCCTGTTTTTTATATTTCAGTTTTAGCAAACAGGCCACAGGACTGAATTTGTTTTTAATATTTTATTGTCTGCTTTACGTGACCCAGAAATGGCTTTGTTTTATACATTACATCATTACACGTCTTTGCCAATAGATGGAGCCGCACTGAAGTAACCAGCTAGAGAACAGCAAGACAGTGAAGGCATGGAGCAGATCTGATGTAAATGGAGGAATGACGCGATCGTCTTGAACAAAGGGGTTTGAAAGTTTTTTTTCAGACAGAATTGTTAATATTGCTACCTGAGTTGCTACCCAAACTGTAAAGTACACTGATTTTTACCATTCTCCACGTCTGTTTTAGTTTTGCCTGCCAATTATTATCTGGTTCCGCAGCAGCCAGTAACATACTTTTCAAAATAAAAGCACGTGAGCAACATGCGTCAACGCGCGATAAAATAAATGTCGGCGTTAATAAATTCATGCATTAACGCGATAATAACGCGTTAACTTGCCCAGCCCTAATATATATATAAATACATGTACTCACACCATCCACCATCCACTGACTGGTGGCTTGTTTTCTTCAGTGAACACACACCATCCACTCATGTGCCTCAGATATGTGGCTACTAACGCAAGTCTGAATCGGGGGGTGAAATCCTGATACCAACAAAGCAGATTCAGCTCCTATATAAAACTGATTTACTCTCAGCAGTGCGGACCAGATTTTCTTTCCGTCTGAACAGTATCTGAATGACGTCTGTCTCCCAGAAGAAACCCTCCACAGAATATTATAAGGGGCACAATCTAATGCATCCGAGTCCAAGTTGGACTCAGAAGGAGAATTGAAAACTCAGCTGGAAATAACCTTTGTTGCAGATTGGCGTTATAATGGCTTTCTTCCTGCAACCTTCCAGTTCCCTGACTGGTCAGAGCTGTTTTGAGAGCAGAAGGGGGACTTGCTCATTATAAAGTGGGTAGTCATGATGTTATGCCTGATCAGCGCATGTTGATGCACCCTCAATGCACACTAGATTACAGAGTTCATGTTCAGTTAGTTCAGTTTCTGTTAACAAATGTTTCACTCTATCCTTCATGTGCATTTATATTGTTTTCACCACTATTGGCATTGGATCGAAGTCGTGGAGCTCCTGCCCCACAAATGAGCACCAGAGTTTGCTGATAGCTGTCGAGAGACATCTCTGGAGAGGTAATCTCTGTACGTTTAACGGTAAGGCCGCTACCAGTGGTCCCTGCTGACCTCAGAACAGCTGCTGCTGCGTCATCACAAGTTCATATTCCACCAATATGTATAACCTTCCCTGCGTCTGAATCACACAGCTGATTTGACGTGGTGCGTGTGTGTGTCGGAGCAACGGTTTGAGGGCTTTGCTACTGCATGTGTGTGAAATGAGGCCTCTGCATCGTGACGGCCAACACACAGCACATATCCTGCGTTTAGGGAGGGATGCATTTGAGGCCGTATTGGGATACGATCACTCACACCATGTCCAGCGGCGGTCCGTGCCACATGCGACCACATTACTTTTAGCAGTGTAAACGCAGTGCATCCTGGGTCACATTGATGGACCGCCTGCATAACCGGCATCTCCAGTGGAAATGGGCGCAACGGCATCACGCTAAAGTGAAAAAGAGCGAGCGGGAGCCACAACACAGAGGTTACGGTGTGTGTTGTGGTGCTGAGCTGACAGCGATGATGTTCCCACCTTTTCCTTTTCCATGGTTTTGTGCATTCCTGCCTTGCACAGGTAAAAACAAAAAAAAAAAAAACGAATGCATTTGGTCTTTGCAAGTGGAAAACATGCACAGTTCTTGCTTATTTGCATGAATGGCAGGAGACTGAGATCCAGTTGTCAGGAAACATGCGAAGATGCATGTTCATGCCAAGTGTGAGCAGACGTGCATAGACCTGTCCACATATTTTAATACCAGGTGTAAAAAAGGGCCTTATTTACTCAATGATGTATTTGTGTCACATTTGTTTTAATATTCCACTTTTGTCTTTTGTAAAAATGTTTAATCTTTTGTTTTTGATGGATGTAGAGTTTTCTTTGATTTCCACTCTTGTTTCCTTTCAAGTCTTGCTTTTCCTCTATAAAGCACTTTGAGTTATGCTCGTGTTTGATGTCCCCCCCCTTTTTTATGCCTCTTAAAACTTTTACAAACACTCACATTCAAGTGTTACAATTAATACTGTGGACTTAGGCCCCGATCGTACAGCTCCCGCTAGCCGCTAGCCCGCAAATTGTGGGTTTAGGAACCTCCGCTAACCACTAATGCAATCTTCCGCTTCCCTGTAGCCGCTACCTGTTATGCCGACTCCCTTACTTACATTGTAGGTGTGGCAACAGGCGTGTCTTTTGCACTTTCTGCAAACTCAGTATCTTGCGATCACGGGTTTAGGGTAGCGGGTGGTCATCCCACCTGCTACCTGCTACCCGCTACCCTAAACCCACGATCGCAAGATATCGAGTCTGAAGAAAGCGCAACCCACATGTTGACGCGTAAAAGAGCGCGTCCAAATGGCACAAATGTGCGTCCACTTGGTCATATGTGGACGTGCACAAACGGCTCTACCTCTCGATTACGCATTGCCGTTTTACTTGCATACGTTTTTATTCTCTTAAGGTCAGAGGATGTCTGGTCAGCAGTTGTGGTGGATGTGGGAATGGTCACGGCCAGACACGTCAGTCTGTACAGCTGTGGCATGATCTCATTCAGATGTCAGCTGTGGAGGAAACTAGGAGCTACCCGCTATCCCTTAATAGCGGCTTTAGGAGATCCGGCGGAAGATCGGGCCCTTAGTATTTAAACCAAAGGGTGGACATTGAGATGGGGATTTTGAGCACATGCGAATCAAACTCACCGCTTCAGCATCACAGTTATTCACAACATCAACCTCTTTTTCTTTATTGCTGTGTACAGGACGGATCTCCTGTAGCGATCCGTAGCCTCACTGTTGTTGAATCACTGAGTTGTGAAGGTTGACAGATATGTCTTTCATTTTATAAAGTATTATTCTTAGCACAATCAGCTCCAGAACAAAGCCGGCCTTCTTTCTTTGTCTCTTCAGTTTTTTTTTTTTAAGCCACTGGCTCTGATGCCGCTGCTCCAGCAGATGAGATTGAACTCTCCACAACAGACTTATAGAAGATATGCAACATCTTCCTGCGTACACTGAAGGACCTAAGCTTCCCCCAAGAAGCTTAAATCTGCCCCGTCTCTTCTTGTAGAGAGCATCAGTGTTGCGTCTCCAGTCCAGTCTGTTTTCCATGTGAACACAGCAGTATTCACTCCTCTACCACCTCCACATCCTCTCTCCTGACGGAAACGCTGTTCAACCTATTCCTGGCCCTCCTTAAAATCCACCATCCTCTCCTTTGTATAGTTCATATTCATCTACACGGACTGCCACACAGCATAGCTGACTTGCTTAAAATCAATGTGCCTGGGGATTTTCTAATTTTTCAACGTTGGATGGAGAGGTAGAGTGGAGTTTGGCTCTGGAGCAATTTTTTTATTTTTTTTTTTTTGTTCTGAAAACGTTCCTGGCCCCCTGAACACGGAAATGATGCCAGAATTTAACGGAGCAGCTCCACGTGTCAGCGCAACATATTTTAGGGACTTTTAACGTGCGTAGTGTCACGTCTTCAGACAGAATCTGTGAATTTACTTGACAAGAAACGTTGAGGTAAAAACATGGCGTGTGTGTGGGTGTTGGTGCAGGACGAATATGGGTGCAAAGCTCACAGAGGACAGTCAACATCTGCTACAGGAACTCCTGCACCCACAAAGAAGTTCCCCCATCCCTTTTTCCAGTGATGTCTCATCTCTGCCTCAGGCTTAGATAACACACTCGTTAGCAGTTTTCTGTTCATATATTTCTGTGTGTGTTTCATGACAGTATTTTTTTTTTCCTTCATGCAGAAGTCAGCAGGGTCCAGCTCCAGCTTTCTCCTTTCCTTTGTCTCAATCACAACTTGTGCTGGAGATGCCAAGACTGGCACACACTCCTTAAGATGCCAAGGACACACAAACACAAAAAGTTGCATTACACAAAACTTAAACTGTACAGATCCCAAATCAGAGCACGTGAATGAAAAACAGAGAGAGCAGGCGAGCACATGCTCGTGCACGTTGCCATTTCTAATCACGCACACATACAAAACTGCCACTGCTGAGGCCAATTATAAAAGCTTTTATCATAGTAAATCACCACATTTACAGTTTTTAATGGAATTATAAGCCAGATTGACAAGAGGCTTTTTGTTTTTCCTTCCACTAATCGGCTCTCCCAAAAATCTCCCCCTTTAAGCCCCGTCATCTCAGAACCAACTCTTCCTGCACTCTCCTCTGATTTTCATTGTGTTGCATGCCGGCTATCAGGGCATAAGAGAGAGAGGGCGAGACAAAGTGGAGACATGGAGAATGAAAAGAAGGGAGTTAATGTAGGGCAGCAGGGAGGAGGCTGATCGAAAAGAAAGAAAGGGGAGAAGGATGTGGAGGAGGGAGAGGTGGAAGAGTGGGGAGAAAGTGATTGGGTTGATGACCAAAGAGGAGAGAGGGGCAAGTTCGAGGAAAAGAGGAAGAAAGATCGGTTTAGAGTAGAAAGTCGGAGGCAGAAAGAGAGAAGTGAGAGCGTTAGGATCAGGAAGAAGGGAGCAGCGAGGCGGAGGATGGTAGAGAGAGAGAAGAGCTGATTAAGATGGAGGAAGGTTGGAAGATAACGGGAGGGGTGGCGCAAAAAACGGCACAGGTTATACTGATACACTAAAACACATGTGTCAAACACAAGGCCCGCGGGCCAAATGTGGCCCGCCACGTCATTTTATGTGGCCCTCGAGAGCTTCGGCATTATTGGTTTAAATTTTGAACCAATATTTTAAGACTTAAAATAAAGCTTACACCGCTTTAAAGCGCATATTGACAATAAACTTCATCTCCCATAATGCATTTCATCGTTACCCACAATGATAAAAGTATATCATCCATGAGCAAGACATCAAGACGATTTTCAGAACTGACGAACTTAAGAAAAACCTCTACAAACTAACCCCAACATGTCCAAGAAAATAAAATTTGATGCACAAGGAAGACAGTTTCATGAACAAATACAAGTTTGTCTCTCAAGGTGAAGAAACAGTAGGCCTGTCTTTTGCGTTATGAGGTGGTGTCAGTCGTGAAAGAGCATAATCTACGTTGGCGTTTTGACAGCAAACATGAGGCTAAGTATGCTAAATTTAGCCTGCAAGAAAAACAAAGAATCGCTTCCACTTCTAACCATTACCTGTACGAAGAGCAGGTTTACAACCACAAACCCTGAGTTTAATATAATAATTGTTATAATAATAATTATAATAATTGTTAAATGTTTAAGACTTGAATACATAATGAATGCAGAAACCGTTATTTAACAAGGTGTAGTTTAATTTATTTTGATTTATATTGCATTTTGTTACATTCATGCAGTCGAGGGCAACCATGATGCTGATGTGGCCCTCAGTGAAAATGAGTCTGACACCCCTGCACTAAAAGAAGGAAAAAATGAACTATTAATCGCTCTGTGAGAAAGTGCAGACAAAATATTTAGAGAACTTGTCTCACAATTAAACTACATGATCCCCCTCCACTCCAAGTACAAATCAAATGTTCTTTCTCCCAAAACCTCACCAAACAGCCTTAAGGAGATTCACTCAACAGGACAAGCAAATGTGCGGACACAAACCAAAAACAGACAGGAACATTGAGTTGTGAGGGAGGAACACAGGTGCAGGCAGCTCCTTTCATTAACGTCCAAGGAGTTCAGAGAGAACTGCTAAAATCAGTGTCAGGTCACACACAAGCAGACCTGCTGATTATCAGGAGCCACAGAAGCTTGAACCTGATCCACGTTTGGCACAAATGTGACTCCACACTTCAGCTTTACTCTTGACAATACGTGCATCCTCTCAAAGTTTAGTGTAAATTGTGACTGACTAAAGTCCTTTATTTCAACAAAGAGTACTAAAAGCGTTCCACGGAAAAGCAGAACAGCGAAACAGTCAGAGGAGAGGGGGAAAGACAAAATAATATATACTCAGAGGAGCTGCTGAGACACAGGTGGGAACAATCAAGAGTGACGAGAACAAAGAAAGTCAAACCCGAACGTCACCTGCGAGGAATCCCACTTTCATACTAAAACAGGAGATAAAGTGAACCAGCTAAGATAAAGCAGGAGATGAAGGAAGACAGTAAAAACAGACTCAGACAGCCTCCCAGCTCTCACATTGGACATGTACTGGGCACAGACTGGCACACCGCTTTGATACCTGTCACATTAAACAGGTTTTGAACAAAAAAAATAATTAAAAGAGATATAATTTGCTAAATTCTCAGTTGAAAAAAGTTGCTTTCCATTTTTGTTGTCAGCAGCGCAGCACCTGAAGGAGAACAGAGGTCGGTCCAGAGCTCCAAACGAGTGCTGTGAGCGTTTCTGTTGCATTAAATCGAAACAGAAAGATGGCATTTGAGTCTGTGTGTATGAATGTTGGCACGTTTTTAGACACAAAGGCTACTGTCAAGGCACGAATCCTACATAATCCAGTTGGATTAATGTTCATTTTGTTCAACGTGGCTGTAAAGTCTCATATTTACCAGCGTTGCCCTCCCTTTATTAGAGACACTTTAAATATCCCAAATGTGTTGAATATTTCATAGCGTGACTTCACAGCGTCAATAAATATTTATAATTTGGCTTTGTGTGCCTACGCTGATAAGCGTAAATGAAAAAAAAAAAAAAAAAAAGGAAATGCAAATCCTAAAACATGAACTCACTCACATTCAGCTTCTCAGGATGTAACAGTTTGTTCCTGGTAAACTTTTACTGATTTTGTGTCCATATATTTTCCACAAATACAGATAATTTACAGGGGTGTGAAATATCTGCTCTGAGCATCAGATAGTACAGTCAATCTTTGATTTCTTTTTTTATTTATTTATTTATTTATTTAGCACAGCTTACATCTTGACCTTGTACAATACGTCCCAAAGTGAGAGATTCTTGTCATTCTGAAGCTTCCTTCAGCTCCCATCAGTAGATGATGACTACCAACACTTCGATCCCTACAGTATATGTGAGCTGAGCAGATAGAGAGCAAAACTCTGGGCTTGATTAAAAGGGGTTTTCAGTTTAAATGTGTCTCTTCTGGAAGAAAAAAAAAAAAAACCCTTTAAATCTCAGTTATTGATATTGAAGCTTGTGTCAGTGTGCATGACAGCGTCTCCAGAGCTCGCAGGGCTGCGATCAGAGGGAAGACCTCTAATGAGTTGATCCAGGCTGTGATGCTGCTCTGCTCAGTGGACCGTGAGAAATAAAACAGAAGAGGTGGGATGGCAGCGTGACCTTTAAACTTTTACAAAGCGGCAGATAATTTCTCTCTGCAGCAGGGCACATACAAAAAGACAAGATATTACTTAATGCAGTTGTCCAATTAATCCAATTTGGTTGAAGTCTGGTACAAACTCCACTGAATTATGCATTACACTTGGGTTTTAATGTCTAAACCTCATGGTTTATGGGACTTTTTTCTTTTTCTTTTTTTTTTACATTTCATAATAATTTGCACAGATTTTTTTTTTTAAGTATGTGGGTAGCACGTGGTGGTCGTTAGCGCTGACAACAAGCAGGTTTCTGGTTCAAATCTCAGCTGGGCCCTTTCTCCAGGAACACCCATTCACTTCAGAAAAGTTCTCTCCCGTGAAACGGGTCCGGTACAGCCGTGTTCGCTGATAAAGAATGCATCAAAGCGATCGCAGCTCCATCACAACCCTGAACACGATCAAGCAAGGAGGAAAGGATGGATGTTTGAGTACATGGTGTCACTTCAAAATCGGTTTATTTTTAGCTGTGTTAGCAGCATAGGCCTCGGGGAAATTAGCGGCACTTAGCTGGTCAGCCCACCACTTTGGGACGGATTTAAAGAACTCAGCTGCTGTAGACGGGCAAAATAAAATGTAATAGCAGTGGCAGCTGATGTCCAGCACTTCTGTTTATGACCAGACACCTGTAAAGGGGGTCAGCTGCTCTTTGTGTAACTCTGTTTACTTTGTATCGGAAAAAACGGACAGTAAATGGAGTCCATGTTGTTGGTTCCAGCTCAGTCTCAGTGATTTTATCCGGTCAGAGGTGTTTTAACGTATGGCTTAGAGAGAAGCAGGGCCATTACACAGAAAGATCGCTACTCTAACAATCACTAATCAACATGTATATGTTTGGACAAGCGTGCGCTGTTCACCAGAGAGCTGGGAAAGGTTCCAGCAGACCCCCAGTGGTCCTGAATGAGAAGAAGCAGGTATAGGTAATAGATCGACCCACTTCTTTCTCGATGACGCAGCTGCAAACCCAGAACCTTCAAACAACAGTCCTTTTAAAGTAGCAACTTAATGTAATAAAGACTTGAGTAGGACCTAGAATGCCAGTATCACGTGGCTCCAGCTTTAACCTCATGTCCGTCAACACAAAGCTCAGACAGGCTTCAGCTGTGTTTTTCTGCTCTCTGTTAAGAGCTCCAGGTCCGTTTAAAGAGTCGGTCTGTCGTGTCCTTTTTCAGGTGGCTGCTACGATGATATTTCCTTGCAAGTGGAGCTGAAAGGTCAACGCAAGCAACACGGCACAAAGCTCAAAAAAGGTTATTCAGAGTCAGCTGGCTATACGCTCCATTAATTGATCTGACTGAACCATTAACAGCTTGAAAAGGCTGCTATTCCTGCATTGTGGTTCCGTCGCACAGCACTGAAGAGAAGATGAGGTGTTCAGCTGCACCTGGCTGCAAAAAAAACAGCTTTCAATTGCGTGCTAACACAACGCCAAGAGGGAAAGACATGAGCAGTGGTCTTAGAGAAGCAGTTGTTGCTACAGTCATTATGGGATTACGTGCAATCATTTCCAAAGAGTGTGGAGTTCAGTGTTCTGCAGAGAGAAGGATTACTGACAGGTGGAAAACATTCAAGACAGCTGCAGCAGCGGATTTTACCCAGATATATATGCACACAAAATAAACACACAGTCACACACAAATATAAAGACCCAAACACAGCCTCAAAGTTTTATATAGATGTGAGTTAATGTGAAACAGAAAAGTTCATGTAAAACAGAGTATCTGTCAAAATAATCAAACATAATTAAACGTCAGGAGGCTCTGATCATTGGTCAGTAAAACTGTTGTTTGAATTTTTGTTTTCTAATGAAGTCAGCTTGAATAGATCAATTACTCATGCAGAGGCATTTAATGAATAACAATTAGACACGAGCAGGGCTGGACTGGGACCAAAAAATGGCCCGGGCATTTTTGATCCCTGGCGGCCCACCATACGCCGGGGATCAAAAATGCCGGTTATTTATACGATATGCGGAAGCACATGCTGCATGTTGTATACTATGTGCACATAGTGAAGTTTCAAAAATTAAAATAAAGTGGTGTTAGTGTCACTAGTGTTACTTCTGTCTACCAATTATTTATCATGCATTTCAGCAAAGCAATGTTTCACTAATATTTTAACACACTTAACACTGCAAATTGGACACCAAATCTACTCAAAGCATTATTTGACAACAAAGACTAAACCACACACACACACACACACACAAATACACACACACCAGTCAGGATGGCCGAGTGGTATAAGGTGCTGCGTTAAGGTCCAAGTCTCCCCTTGAGGCGTGGGTTCGAACCCCACTTCTGACAGCTCTTTATCGTCAGGTTTGGCCTCGAGTCCCAGTTGCTTCAACATCCAGTGTAGTGCCGAATCAATCGTGTGAATCACTTCGCTGTGGAGACTAAAATAGAATATCCAACTGGCTATCCAGCTATACGTTTCTCCATCTATCCAAATGGCAATTCTTCTGTCCCTCTATCCAACTGGCTGTTCGTCTATCCAACTGGTTAGTGGTCTGTCCATCTAACCAACTGGCTATCTGTCTGACCATCTATCCAACTGGCTGTCCATCTGTCCAACTGTCTATTCATCTATCTATCTATCTAACCAACTGGCTATTCGTCTGTACATCTATCTACCACTCACACATACACAAACACACACCAGTCAGGATGGCCGAGCGGTCTAAGGCGCTGCGTTCAAGCTGGGGAACAATCGGCCAGGTAAGATGGGGAAGAAAGGGGAAGAAGGGGGAAGAAGAAAAAGGAAGGGGAAAGGGAAAAAAGAGAAAAAGAAAGAGAAAAGACGAGCATTCGTGATCATAACACTCTGTTTCATGCACCATTAGCCACAGAAACAGTAGTTTAGAATGTTTGATACTTTTGAAAGACTTCGCCTGGATTCGAACCCGCGAGTGTGGTAAATGGTGCGTTCAAGGTAAACAGAAAATAGATCTGCCCTGCAGACACATTTCTTTTTTAAATAATCATGTAATAACTATGTAATTGTACTATATGTATCAGTAATATTATTTATATTTGTTTATATGAGTACAGACACTGACATATTTGAAATCTGTCATGTCTGTTGATAATTATGTGATATTATTAACATTATTAATGTGTTATTCTTTGTGTTTCCTCTTCCACTTACCTGGAGAACTGGGATGCTCAATGCAGGTGGATATCATCACTTGGAGCTTTCCATTGCCAGCCTTCATTCTGCAACATCTCCACATGAAACCACCTCCTATATTTGCATCTACTTCACAATTAAGTCCTTGTCATTTATCTTTGTTTGTGGCATCTAATGTTGCTTTTTCAGGTTTCTTTTATGTTGTGTGAAATGAATTTGTAAATAAACAACTTTTTAAAAATTCAAAATTGTTGTTGTTTTAATGTAATAACTCAAAAACACCCAATTCTTCTTCAAGTTTTACAATATTTAATTATAAACAAATAAATAATGCAAACAGAACAGAACACACAAAACAGTTCTTAATGTTAATTAAACACTTAAATAAAATTACAAAAAAATTAAATAAATATATATATATAAATAAAAATAAATAAAATAAAAAATAAAATAAAAATAAATAAAATAAAAATAAATAAAATAAAAATAAAAAAAATATTAATAAAAAAAAATATTTAAACTATTTACAACTATTTACAATCAATTATTTAAGGAAATTTCTCCTCATCTCCTCCAACCATTGCTGCTTTGTGAGTGCCTCGAAATTCGGGCAGTACACTTTCCCACGGAAGTGACTGTGGCCAGTCTCTGCTGTGCGGAACTGGCCACATTTCTTGCAGGTGTTTGCCTCCACAGTCCTTCTGTATGGCCTCTTCGGGGTGGGACCAGCTGTCACAGGCAGGACATATTGATAAAGAACAACAGGTTGTCCTGCCTGTGGGACAACTGAGGCTGCTGGGGCTGCTGGGGCTGCTGAGGCTGCTGGGACTGCTGAGGCTGCTGAGGCTGCTGGGACTGCTGGGGCTGCTGAGGCTGCTGGGACTGCTGAGGCTGCTGGGGGCGCTACAAACAAACACCTGGCACTTTTAGGCAGGATGGGGCGTGGTGTCTGACTGTGCTTCGCCTGACCTGCTGTGTTTTCAGGTAGCTGATATATATGCTCCTGCTGTGCTGGGACAGGTTCTGCAGGGAGGACTCTGACCTCCTGAAGCGGCTCGTGTGACACTGGGATCACTGGAGGTAAATCGGTTCCTTGCAGCAACACAGAGAGCTCCTGTCTCTTCTGCCTGCTGTTGTGCCATTGCACAAGCGTGTTTTGATTTACCTCCACCAGCTGTATTTTGAGTTCCCTGCATCACACGGGCATTGCCGAGAACAAGTCCCCTGATTTTACGATAGTCCCTCAAAATTAGAGACCATCTCGAAGCTGCCCCCTTGCCTTTCTTTTTAGGGCTTGGGTGGAGACTACAGAGCCTAATAAAATATTCTCCACCAACCTGCAGCAATCAGGCCACTGAGCTGGTGCACTGCTTGCACCGAGGAAGCAGCAGCGGGTTGTGCTCTCCACACCTGGTGTTTTTGAGGGCCTCTTTGGTGTCCTAAAGCGTCCACTCAAAAGTCTGTCCTGGTGCCGTGCTGCATAAATGACCCGCTGCTTGTCGCTGTCATCCAGGCTCTCCCAGAGCTCCAGTATTCGCCCTGCCTGCAGGTTGCTGAGACAGAGCGAAGACTGATCCCGTAGCCCGACCAAGTACTCAGCCAGTCTGTCCACGTGTTGGTATCCGGGCACATTCTGGTCATCCACAGCCTATAAAAAAATTAATTGGCAGAAAATAGAAAATTTTAAATAAATGTAGATCCACTAATGACACCAATGATGACTGATGCTTTAGTTTCAATAAAATATGTGCAACAACTGGTACTTACCATAGTTTCATCGTCAGCTGAAGTATCTCCAGCCTCAGGAGCCAGTGTGGAGGTGGTGTAGTCACGGGCCATCATGGAGGAGGAGATTCCAGGAGCTGGTGTGGAGGAGGAGGTGTCACGGGCCAGCATGGAGGAGGAGGTGCCACGAGCCAGAGTGGAGGAGGAGGTGCCAGGAGCCAACTGGTAGGTAACAGGAGCAGGAGCAGGAGAGGCTGAAGCCTGTTGAACCTCCAGATTCACTACTGTGGGGTCATCTGTGAGGTCAGAAAACCCCTCATCTTCCTGCTCATCAGCCCCCACTTCATGCTCCTCGACCAACTGGGCAGTCTCTTCTGAATCCGGGTTCATGTCCTGCAGCGCCTGACCAGTTTGCTGGAGCAAATACTGCACCCCTATGAGCTCTCCTAAGACGAGAAAAAAATAAATGAGGCACAATGCAGAGTGGAATGACTAAAACCTCATCAGCTGTTCAAAAAGGACTAAAATCACCTTGTATGGCTGTAAGAACCATGAAAATCATGAAAAATATATACATAGTATAGTAAATGTAATAATTATTAATAAAATCAAATCAGAGATGCAGCCTCAGGCTCAGTAATACTGATTTAATTCTTACCTGTGTAACGCGATGGCGGACAGAACTCTGGTGCCACCTTTCTGCCAAAAAGCTGCTGATAATTTTTTATGACAGAATGCAAGAGGTCACCAGTAGCAGCGCAGAGGAGGTGACTCGATAGCAAGGGCAGCAACACGCCGGTCCTGGTTCCACCTATGCAGCCCTTCCAACAGGTAAACCTGAAAATTCAGGCTGTTGGCACTGGTCCCTGGAAGTACATTGAAATATAACATGAGATATCAAACTGTTGACATACACAAGACATGAACCATGATAGACACAAACCTGGTATGAAGCGGTTGAGATGGAGATGAAAGGACTCCAATGAAGTGGAGCCTCTAGCACACCTCAACACTTGTAGCTGCACACCTCCCTTGGTCAGCTCCCCAGTTTTGGTGTAGAGAGCAACACCTGGTGGGTCTTGGATGCACTTAACATGCTTTTTTCTGAACCCGCCAGATGTGCTCCATCCTCTCACTGTCAAACAGGGGAACTCCAAGGGAGTCATTGCCTCGGGAGCCCATAAGTGCAGAGAAGAGCTCCTCCAGAAGCCTGATGGTGGTGTCCTCTCCCCGTGTCCTCCTTCGGCAATGGAGAGCCAACTCGTCCCTGGTCAGGTGTCTGTCGACGTCCACCGAAGACAGACCCTGGGCCTGAAGCTGCTTGGCCTTTGCTTCACGCAAGAGCGCTAAATCAGCAGCATCCCACTCAAAAATGCACGCTGAGAGGCGTGACATGAAAAGCGGGTAGAGCTGATGGGCGTCTGTGGTGCATCCCAGGGCGAGCCGCCGCATGAAGTGCCAGATGTCCAGCCTTACGACAAGTTGTGGCCAGCCGTTGAATCTGGCCTGCAGCTTCGTTGTCTCAGCTGCCTCAGCACAGCAGCCGCAGTCCACATACAGGACAACAGGGGGATCCACACCGGCCTGGGCATACCTCCTCACCAGGTCATTAGCCATCTTGTCCAAACCAGCTCCCTCCTGAGCAGTCAGGACGCTGATTAAAATCTGTCCATACTCATTGCCCACAGATGTCAGCCAGAGAGCCGTCCCCTTTGCTGTCCCAGCCAGCTTCTTTGTTATCTGAAGCACAAAGAACACAAACACAAACACAAAACACTTAATATGAGAATAATGAAATGAAATTCAGGCAGTAGTTCATCATCAGTAGCCTATTATGAAAACAAAATAAGATTGCTCAACAAACCTTTTTTGTGGAGTCCATTTTTAATATGGTGCCATATGTGGAGGTAATATGGGCCTTGATGTCCTCCAGCCTTGTCAGAATGTCCTGGCTGTAGACGGACAGGAGCCACTTGACGCTGGGGACAACAGCAGGCTCTGGCGGCTCAGGGAAGTCCACAGGTAACAGCCCAGGGCGCCGGAGGAAGGACACACATTCTGTGGTGTAGCGTGCCACGCGATGCAGCCACTCCTCTGCGTGGTTCTCCCTGACCTGCTTTAGAACCCGCGTTGGGCTGTTACCCAGGCCCCCTCTCCCGCAGCATCCTCCGAATCACCCGATATCACAGGCGTACCTTGGTCAAAAGATAAATATGTCAGTCGGAATGTTCTACAGAATTAATTTTGACACAGCAAAAGAGAAAAAGAGACACTACTACTCATTTTGAGTCATGATGACCCGAAATTCTGACCTGTGAGCCAAGTCCAGCTGTTTGTAGGACAGCTTGGCTCCAGGAAAACGTGCGAGGCTTTGCACTTCCCGCAGGTCAGTGTCTCTGTGACCATATTATAAATACGGTCAACATCCAGGACTCGCCGTGCCCTCTTATGCAGCCCTGCCCCGGTCAGCTGGTGCCCACCACAAGCAGGTTTGGGGCAGATCAACCTCACCTTCCACAGCTTGTAAGGCATCCAGACAAGCAGTGGGTGGGCAAAAAGCGGTCTGGTGAAGGCGCCTGGTGATAAAGATTCATCGGCTGAGGTGGGTAGTACCACAGCTTCAGATTATCTTGCAGCTCTAATTTACCCCTGGCCCCCGTCTTAAACAAGACTTTGACCATCCACCTATGGTCTTCTTGTGGTAAGCCCGTTTGCCCACAAGCGCGGCAGATGTGGGGTGGAAGGAGCGGACTGGAGCTGTGATGCAGAGTCAGCCTTCAGATAAACAAACAAAAGAATGTAGAATCATACTTTGTATTGATGAAATGCACTGCTGAAGTTGTGTATATGAGACAAAATGTTAGATCACTTACTGACACAAAAGCAGCTACCACTGGCACTTCTATGTGAGCCTCTGTCTGCTGGTCTTGAGCCTAAAAAAGTTTAGTAGAATATTTAAACTGTTGATGTTGTACATAGAAGAAGCTCTGCAGTTGCTATTTGAGTAACTATTTAAGTACCTGGGTCTGTCTCCTGGCCACAGCAAGATTTGGCTTTGCCGCAGCAACATGTGCACCTCCAAATCTTGGCTTGTTAAACTAAAAGGCAATAAACAAACTTCATGAAGCCATTCAGTGATCAAAATGTAAAATATCTGAGGTCAATGTGTGAGTGTCAAACTAATAAACCAATACCATTGACAAATGCAGTGGTGGCGCTGCTTGTGGCCTTCAGCTCCCCCTGCAGTCGCCACTGAAGCCCGCGGTCCAGGTGTCGTCTGTGGTGGTCCCGATGTCCTCTCTGGTCCCCGATGTCCTCTCTGGTCCGATGTCATGTCTCTGTGGTCCTGATGTCGTCTGGGCAGATGGCTGCTGTTCCATGACAATATGTATATACCAATTATACACTAATAATAGCACCGTACCGTACCGTACCGTACCGTACCGGTACGGTACGGTACGATTTCCAATTTCAACGGTACGGGGTACTGGCTCACTAATAATAGCATATAATTATAATCATACACTAATAATTGTATATAATTAAAAACTAGTTTTATATTAATATATAAATTAGTCAGTTTGTAAGATGGCATTTGTACTCTGCTACCAGAGAGACCTTGGGTTAATCCTACCTTCTCCATGTGGAATCCACAGACACACTTCCGCACGCTGCCAAATAAAGACTGGGCACCAGACTGCATTGGACATTTCTCAATCTAAAAAACAACAGTTGCAGATTGAAATGCATTTCATTCAGGTGTGTTATGTTTATGGTTAGAGATCTTATTTGAATATCACAACTGTATCAGCGTGTCAGAAATGTTACTGCATTTGTTGTAGTGATCAATAAATAGTCCCATACCTTTTGATACAGTCCGTGCCACTTTTTTTCTGCCTGGGTGCTGGTCGGTTTCCCTCAGGCCATGTCCCCGTGCTGGCGAAACGCCTAAGACGTGCCATCCAGACAGTGTCTGGCATCCCCTTGTGTGTCTTGGATGATGTAGCCTTTGGTGTCAGATATTAAAAGATATATATATATTACACACACACACACACACACACACACACACATATATATATATATAGTATATTATATTATAATGAGTTATATTAGAATGAGTTATCTTTTATGTGCTCTGTGATGCTTTACTGTATCCAACACTGATTACAGATCAGCTGGCTGAAAGTTAAAGCTAGTACTACTAGCTGACTAACAGCAGCAGCAGTGAATCCCAGTGAAAATGGCGTCAGTGGCGTCAAATGGCGTCATTCGAGTTATTTCGGCACAGTTTTTTTTTTTTTTTTTCGTTTCATTTACATGTTCATTACAGTGAACACGTTCAGTGTTCATTACACCGGAGGTTTTTATATGTTCATTACAACTTGTACGTAACTAGTAATGAACTTATAAATACCTCCGGCTCAGTATCTGGTGTACAGTTACAGTAGACGTTACTACCGGCTGACGGCGCCGGCTTAAAGTTCATTCATTCACTAAATGAATGAAAAAGAATAAAAAAAACAGCGCAACACGACGGGTTTAACACATACAACATATTAGGTTGTGTCATTATATCATATAGCACCGTTAAACCAATGTTAACAGCGAATACAGGTAAATTATTTCCGTCAGGTAACGGTGCAGGTAAAGCTAACGGAAAAATATCGCAATGACAACATGACACACACACGACGTAAAGTTATTTTCATACATCAACACACATCGTACAGCACCGTCATAAATGTGTAAAAACTCACCATATCGCAGAAAACACGGACTTTTGTCACCGGGTAAAATAATTACTGACCGTCGCTGAATCGCTCTGAACGCCTCCGTGAGGTTACCAGGGGAACTGTCGACTTCAACATTGCTCGTTCCTGATTGGTCGAATGTTGAAAATGTTGAAATGCGGGGACGCTGATTGGCGGAGAATGTTGAAAAATGTTGAAAAATGTTGAAAATGCTGAGACGTGATTGGCCGTCGCGTTTCAACATTTTCAACATTTCCCCGGACGATCCTTCGGCAGCTGGCGTTCAGGTCGCGGTCTCCCCTTGAGGCATGGGTTCGAATCCCACTTCTGACAGCACTTTATCGTCAGGTTTGGCCTTGAGTCCCAGTTGCTTCAACATCCAATGTAAAACCTGAGCCGAATCACTTCGCTGTGGAGACTGAAATAGAATAACCAACTGGCTATCCAGCTATACCTCTGTCTATCTATCCAAATGGCAATTCGTCTGTCCATCTATCCAATTGGCTATTCGTCTAATGTAAAACCTGAGCCGAATCAATCGTGTGAATCACTTCACTGTGGAGACTGAAATAGAATATCCAACTGGCTATCCAGCTATCCGTCTGTCCATCTATCCAAATTGCGATCCGTCTGTCCATCTAACCAACTGGCTATCTGTCTGACCATCTATCCAACTGGCTATCCGTCTGTCCATCTAACCAACTTGATTTCTGTCTGTCCAACTGTCTATTCATCTATCTATCTGTCTGACCAAATGGCGATTCGTCTGACCATCTATCCAACTGGCTGTTCGTCTATCCAACTGGTTAGTGGTCTGTCCATCTAACCAACTGGCTATCTGTCTGACCATCTATCCAACTGGCTATCCGTCTGTCCATCTATCCAACTGGCTGTCCATCTGTCCAACTGTCTATTCATCTATCTATCTATCTAACCAACTGGCTATTCGTCTGTACATCTATCTACCACTCACACATACACAAACACACACCAGTCAGGATGGCCGAGCGGTCTAAGGCGCTGCGTTCAGGTCGCGGTCTCCCCTTGAGGCATGGGTTCGAATCCCACTTCTGACAGCACTTTATCGTCAGGTTTGGCCTTGAGTCCCAGTTGCTTCAACATCCAATGTAAAACCTGAGCCGAATCACTTCGCTGTGGAGACTGAAATAGAATAACCAACTGGCTATCCAGCTATCCCTCTGTCCATCTATCCAACTGGCTATCCGTCTGTCCATCTAACCAACTTGATTTCTGTCTGTCCAACTGTCTATTCATCTATCTATCTGTCTGACCAAATGGTGATTCGTCTGACCATCTATCCAACTGGTTAGTGGTTTGTCCATCTAACCAACTGGCTATCTGTCTGACCATCTATCCAACTGGTTAGTGGTTTGTCCATCTAACCAACTGGCTATCTGTCTGTCCATCTATCCAACTGGTTAGTGGTCTGTCCATCTATCCAAATGGCTTTTCAACTGTCCATCTATCCAACTGGCTAGTGGTCTGTCCATCTAACCAACTGGATTTCTGTCTGTCCAACTGTCTATTCATCTATCTATCTGTCTGACCAAATGGCGATTCCTCTGTCCATCTGGCTTTTCGACTGTCCGTCTATCCAACTGGCTATTCGTCTGTCCCTCTATCCAACTGGCTGTTCGTCTATCCATCTATCCAACTGGCTATCCGTCTGTCCATCTATCCAACTGGCTATCCGTCTGTCCATCTAACCAACTGGATTTCCATCTGTCCATCTGTCCAACTGTCTATTCATCTATCCATCTATCTATCTAACCAACTGGCTATTCGTCTGTACATCTATCTACCACTCACACATACACAAACACACACCAGTCAGAATGGCCGAGCGGTCTAAGGCGCTGCGTTCAGGTCGCAGTCTCCCCTTGAGGCATGGGTTCGAATCCCAAATGGCGATTCGTCTGTCCATCTATCCAACTTGCTATCCATCTTTCCAACTGGCCAGTGGTCTGTCCATCTATCCAACTGGCTTTTCGACTGTCCGTCTATCCAACTGGCGATTCGTCTGTCCCTCTATCCAACTGGCTGTTCGTCTATCCATCTATCCAACTGGCTATCCGTCTGTCCATCTATCCAACTGGCTATCCGTCTGTCCATCTAACCAACTGGATTTCCATCTGTCCAACTGTCTATTCATCTATCTATCTATCTAACCAACTGGCTATTCGTCTGTACATCTATCTACCACTCACACATACACAAACACACACCAGTCAGAATGGCAGAGCGGTCTAAGGCGCTGCGTTCAGGTTGCAGTCTCACCATGAGGCATGGGTTCAAATCCCACTTCTGACAGCACTTTATTGTTAGGTTTGGCCTTGAGTCCCAGTTGCTTCAACATCCAATGTAAAACGTGAGCCGAATCACTTCGCTGTGGAGACTGAAATAGAATAACCAACTGGCTATCCGTCTGACCATCTATCCAACTGGCTATCCGTCTGTCCATCTAACCAACTTGATTTCTGTCTGTCCAACTGTCTATTCATCTATCTATCTGTCTGACCAAATGGCGATTCGTCTGACCGTCTATCCAACTGGTTAGTGGTCTGTCCATCTATCCAACTGGCTATCCGTCTGTCCATCTAACCAACTGGATTTCTGTCTGTCCAACTGTCTATTCATCTATCTATCTGTCTGACCAAATGGCGATTCGTCTGTCCATCTATCCAACTGGCTATCCGTCTGTCCATCTAACCAACTTGATTTCTGTCTATCCAACTGTCTATTCATCTATCTATCTGTCTGACCAAATGGCGATTCGTCTGTCCATCTATCCAACTGGCTATCCGTCTGTCCATCTAACCAACTGGATTTCCATCTGTCCAACTGTCTATTCATCTATCTATCTAACCAACTGGCTATTCGTCTGTACATCTATCTACCACTCACACATACACAAACACACACCAGTCAGGATGGCCGAGCGGTCTAAGGTGCTGCGTTCAGGTCACGGTCTCCCCTTGAGGCATGGGTTCGAATCCCACTTCTGACAGCACTTTATCGTCAGGTTTGGCCTTGAGTCCCAGTTGCTTCAACATCCAATGTAAAACCTGAGCCGAATCAATCGTGTGAATCACTTCACTGTGGAGACTGAAATATAATATCCAACTGGCTATCCAGCTATCCGTCTGTTTATCTATCCAACTGGCTGTTCGTCTATCCAACTGGTTAGTGGTATGTCCATCTATCCAAATGGCTTTTCGACTGTCCATCTATCCAACTGGCTGTCCGTCTGTCCATCTATCAAACTGGCTATTCGTCTGACCATTTATCCAACTTGCTATCCATCTATCCAACTGGCTAGTGGTCTGTCCATCTAACCAACTGGATTTCTGTCTGTCCAACTGTCTATTCATCTATCTATCTGTCTGACCAAATGGCGATTCCTCTGTCCATCTGGCTTTTCGACTGTTCGTCTGTCCCTCTATCCAACTGGCTGTTCGTCTATCCATCTATCCAACTGGCTATCCGTCTGTCCATCTATCCAACTGTCTATTCATCTATCTATCTATCTATCTATCTAACCAACTGGCTATTCGTCTGTACATCTATTTACCACTCACACATACACAAACACACACCAGTCAGAATGGCAGAGCGGTCTAAGGCGCTGCGTCCAGGTCGCAGTCTCACCTTGAGGCATGGGTTAGAATCCCACTTCTTACAGCACTTTATCGTTAGGTTTGGCCTTGAGTCCCAGTTGCTTCAACATCCAATGTAAAACGTGAGCCGAATCACTTCGCTGTGGAGACTTAAATAGAATAACCAACTGGCTATCCGTCTGTCCATCTATCCAAATTGCGATCCGTCTGACCATCTATCCAACTGGCTGTTCATCTATCCAACTGGCTATCCGTCTGTCCATCTAACCAACTTGATTTCTGTCTGTCCAACTGTCTATTCATCTATCTATCTGTCTGACCAAATGGCGATTCGTCTGACCGTCTATCCAACTGGTTAGTGGTCTGTCCATATATCCAACTGGCTATCCGTCTGTCCATCTAACCAACTTGATTTCTGTCTGTCCAACTGTCTATTCATCTATCTATCTGTCTGACCAAATGGCGATTCGTCTGTCCATCTATCCAACTGGCTATCCGTCTGTCCATCTAACCAACTTGATTTCTGTCTATCCAACTGTCTATTCGCCCTGCTGCTCGGTCTCATCTCTCTCCTCCTCATCCTCGTCCGCTTCTTCTCTGACAACCACCTGTTCACTCGACGGCCCGCGGCCCCTGCCCCCGAGCTTGTGGTTGAAAACATTTCCGTGATTTTGGCACATTTTGCTGCATCCACTTTTAATTTTTTTTGTCTCCGTTCTCCGTTCTCTCGCTTTTCTGCTCCTCCCTTTCGCTTTTGTGCTTTTTTCTCCATTTCCATACTCATCCATGAGCCACCACACTCTCCGGTCAGCAGGGCTGGACTGGGACCAAAAAATGGCCCGGGCATTTTTGATCCCTGGCGGCCCACCATACGCCGGGGATCAAAAATGCCGGTTATTTATACGATATGCGGAAGCACATGCTGCATGTTGTATACTATGTGCACATAGTGAAGTTTCAAAAATTAAAATAAAGTGGTGTTAGTGTCACTAGAGTTACTCGTGTCTACCAATTATTTATCATGCATTTCAGCAAAGCAATGTTACACTAATATTTTAACACACTTAACACTGTAAATTGGACACCAAATCTACTCAAAGCATTATTTGACAAAAAAGACTAAACCACACACACACACACACACACACACACACAGGTGATCACCTCCAAATAGCTATTCTGACCTCAATCTCGCCCTGCTGCTGGGTCTCATCTCTCTCCTCCTCCTCATCCTCCTCCTCCTCCTTCTCCCTCTCCTCGTCCGCTTCTTCTCCGACAACCACCTGTTCACTCAACGGCCCCGCGGCCCCCGCCCCCGAGCTTGTGGTTGAAAACATTTCCGTGATTTTGGCACATTTTGCTGCATCCACTTTTAATTTTTTTTGTCTCCGTTCTCTGAGCTTTTCTGCTCCTCCCTTTCGCTTTTGTGCTTTTTTCTCCATTTCCATACTCATCCACGAGCCACCACACTCTCCGGTCAGGCCAAACGGCAAAATTTGGTCAGGAGGGATGGGAGGGGCGGGCCAACGAGAGCTGAGAAATTTCATTGGACTAGCCCAATGTCCGTCAAGAAAATCAACCAATGGGCCACTTCGTGTCTTAGCAAGGCCCCGTCCCGCCTCCACCCCCTCCCTTCAGCAGAAAATAACGTTCATACTGCGTTCACATCAGCGCAGCACTGTAGCGCTTGTCTGATTAGCTGTCAGTGTCTCTTTCTTGAGTTTGTTGAGTGTGTGTCGTCGTCACCCCCCCCCCTCTCGGAGATTTTTATGAGCCGACTACCTGTCCGTTACCGTCGCGGTCAATAAAAACTATATACTTTTTTTTTTTTAATGACAGACCTCGGCCAGCCCACAGATGTGCGTCGGCCCACCGGGCATTGCCCGGTACACCCGATGGCCAGTCCATGCCTGGACACGAGGCCAGCGGCCTGAGCAAGACTCACTCTCCCAGGTCATCTCCTCCAGCTCTTCCAGGGGAATACAAGCCCCAAGCCAGCAGAGAGACATGGGGCCCGATCTTCCGCCAGATCTCCTAAAGCCGCTATTTAGGGATAGCGGGTAGCGGGAGGGGCGTTCCCCCACAAAGAACGCAATCTTCCACCTTGCTAAACCCGCTATTTCACCTGCGCTACCCGCTACATTATACATAGGAGTGGTTAGGGCGTTCCACCTGTTAAACCAATCAGTGCGTCAGTAGTCATTGACTTTAAGAGCAGGTTGCGCTACCTGCAACCCGCTACCCGCAACCCGCTATCTGCAAACTGCTATGGAGCGTCTGGGACTTCCTCCTCTTGCTTCCTCCTCCTCCTCTGCACTGATATATACATAAAAATATTTTTACACAGACAATTCCTATCAGCTACCTGAAAGTCCCAGATAGTCAGTGCGCTCCCAGTAAACACGCTCTGGTTGTCTATGGTTTAACTGGTGAGCAAGCCGTTTAAGATGATCTCTGCTATTTCCTCAGGGGTTCAACTGAGGCTAAATCACTCTTTTTATACAAGAGTTAATTCGAGAGGTAGAGCCGTTTGTGCACGTCCACATGTGACCAGGTGGACACACATTGATGCCATTTGGACGCGCTCTTGTACGTGCCAACATGCAGGTTGCGGATAGCGGGTGGTCGGACCACCTGCTACCTGCTACCCGGGATCGCAAGATACAGTGTTTGTGAAAAGGGCAAAAGACACGCCCATTGACACACCTACAATGTGAGTAAGGGAGTCGGCATAACGAGTAGCGGCTTTAGCGAGTGGAAGATTGCATTAGTGGTTAGCGATTTAGCTGTGACTTGTCGTCCTGCGGGGCACAGCCACGTGGAGCCACGGGTCATTTCAGGGCTTTTCCAAGAGGCCCGGACACTTCAGAGGTCATCTAGAGCAACTTAGAAAGAGTAAATAAAGAGACACGGCAGTAATGTCTGCAGATGTTTTTTTTTTTTTTTTTTGAAAGTGCTACTGTGACTGGTTTTCAGGTTTTCAGTGTGAGTTTTGAAGAGGCAGCTGCTCTTTTCTCTCAGTGGAGCAGCGTTCTTTCTAGTCTTTTAACAGAACGTAGTTCCGGACCATTCCAGCCTATTTTCAACCCTGGGAATAACCTCAATAGAGCGACGCATAAATAAATGCTCCAAAACCTGAACGAACTGCAGGAACATTGGGAGGAATTTCTCCACATTGACATGAGAAGCTGTTGAAGAAAATGACCCAGATGGTTTTTATTTGCTCTCGGTTGTTCTTGAAGCTATGAATAATAGGAAATAGTTTGTTTTTGACTTATTGCTTTTGCTTTTTCTTGCTTAGTTTTTGTTAAGTTAAAATAAATAAATAGATAAATAAAATCACAATAGAAGAAGTCGTGTTGTTTTTCATTTGGAGCTCATTTTAACATAATTAAGACCTGGTAAGAACCAGATAATTACCTATTATGTCCCAATATTTGAAACTTTAGAATATAAAAAGTGTATTTTTCTGAACCAAAAAAAAAGAGAGAAGAAGCTTGTTTCTATATTTTGTTCATATTTTGGCAGAAGAATTATGTCAAGATTGAAGGCAGAAAAAGAGTCAGACATCAAGAACTTTGTGAAAAGAAGAAGAGTCTGAGTGAGAAGTTGTCAGAGCAATAAAAAAGAAGGAAGGCTCTAGGGTATATAAAGAGTAAATAATGAATAATAAACTGACATATGGTTGTCACCCAAGGAGACCATATTGTATTTGGAAACAGAAAAGTAAAAAATAAAAAGAAACGGGGTATTTCAGGTTGTGTGATTTAGAGAAAAGACATTGTTTCCTATCAGAGTACTGTGTGCCTGTTTCTACTCTGCCCCCCCCCCCCCCCCCCCCCCCCCCCCCCCCCCCCCGGACCACCCTGTCAGCAATGACCTTTACCAAATCAAAGGCGATGCAAATATCCAGCTTCATTTGGGGCTATTACAGCTCCACACGCAGCATCTCATAGATGTGAATGAGCTCCGCGCAGATACCCACTGAGAATAGCTGTCAGTCCTCGCGGCCGGCTTTGATTAGCAATTTGAAGGGCCTCGGCCCTCGACTGTCTTCAACAGATACGAATCAGCCGTGATGCTGCCGCGTCCATTACTGGAGAGAATTGTAATGAATCTCATTTCCCTGCAGCGTTGGTCTGCCTGCACTCATACACCTTTCACACGCGTCCTGTCTCCTTCAAACATTAAAAAAACAAACATGATAACTGTATTTGAATAGTTGTCCGCGTGAAATTTTGAGACTTCCAGACAATTTTTGAGAAGTTAAAGTGGAAAAAAGATCTGACTTTACTTCTCCTTTACTTTATCCATCCATCCATTTTCTATACCTGTTTCATCCTTGAAGGGTCACGGGGATCTGCTGGAGCCTATCCCAGCTGTCTACGGGCGAAAGGCAGGGGTACACCCTGGACAGGTCGCCAGTCCATCGCAGTCCTTTACTTTATGATTTTAAAAAGTGTCATTAACAATGATGTATTTAAATTAAATTGGAAGTTCTTCTTCACGACATCAAAACAAAGTTTTTCTGTTTACAATGCACATTGGCTAATTGGTTTGATGCGTGAAGATACGTGTTGAATTTTCCAGTCTGACTTTATTTATCTATTCTGGGTCTCATTCCCGTTTGTTCCACCTCCACATCTGTGTAAGTGTGTTTCAGGGTGCCAACTGGCATACTGGTCCTCTGACCACCTCAGTGTTGCTACCCACATCTGTTTATATAGTCATCTCTGTATTTCATGTACTAACAATGAACCAGTCAGAATATGTAATATATATCCATGTCGCCCTATTGGGTGTGATTGTGTATGTGTATGTGTTTTAGTATGGAGGGTGGGAGGGAAGGGGTTTTTATTGTGATAATTTGTTTTTAATTCTGTAAAGCACTTTGTGTTGCATGTTTTTGCATGAAAAGCGCTATACAAATAAAGATTGATTGATTGAGATTGAATATACGGGCTGGAATTCTTAGGGCAAAAGCTAATAGATAATAATAGTCCGTACCTGTTTCACATGTCTTCAGAAAACCTTAAATACTAAAACCCCCAGAAGCTTTACAAGGGGTTTGTCCAGTACTTGTTTTGGATGCCATCTTGGTCGTGTCATCCTGAAATGAGGATGGACTGGTAAGGTAAGGTAACATTAGCATCATAGGTTAGCAGGACCTGAAACAGCTTACATGTGGTAACTAAAGTAAAATCTTTCAAGTGACCTCCACGCTTGGCCCATTTACCCATTTTTCGAGGCTGGGCAGAATCATGTCCTGGGTGACATCACAGTAGGTTTGTCCTGTTTTTTTTTTTTACACTCTACTGTTTGTGTCCCATGAGGACAACCAGGTACAAACTTTAATGTTTTTTCTTGCAGCTTATTTGGTGTTTTATGTTGCATCAGCTGAATTAATCACCATAGTAATCATAGACATTAGGGACCAGGCCCGACTGTGGACCATAAACCAGATGAAAGGAACCGTCTTCAGACTGCAGGATGCCACGGGGGGGAGGGAGGGAATATATCGGACTACTGTGAATGCACAGCTGGAGAGTGAATGAAGACGGGATCTCCTGTACGTCTTTATACCCTAATGTCTCTCTGTGAAAGTGGGGTTTGTTTATCTAAACTGAGAGTGCGATTTCATTTCCTGGGAGCTGAATAAGCTATTTAAGTTGGCATACTTGCTGTTTCCCACTTTACGTGACTTTTTCTTTTAGGAGTGTGCACAATGTTTTTGTTGTTCTCCACATCTTACCTTAAACTGCTCTGATGTTGATCGTTTTAATCTCATTATGTTAGAGCTTCTGTTGTGTCCCTGTCCTCCAACAAGTAGTGCAGTATTTAACACAATACTGCATCCAGAACAAGCAGGTTCTGGACTTTCTTCATTCCCCTCAAACCTTGACAACATTAACATCTAAAGCTAGTTTGGTAAATCACAGTATGTGGTCCTCTTGGTGGGCGCTGGGGGCTCAGCAGGCTCAGTTTGAAGTACTTCTTACCAAAGACATCACACTAAGAGACATAGGTCTCATTAGATCAATATTTGAGCTGTTTTTCCCGGTGAAACTAATCTATTAGAACATGGATATTCATGGACCACGAGATAAACATCCCAGCCTCCCCACATGGATCAAGAGAAATTTAATTTCAGCTGTCAGGGGGTTTGAACAGGCTGACATGAAATCCATTCATGAAGTCAAACCATCGATTTCTACTCAGCCAGAGACTTTTCTGACCCATGGCTGTAAAAGATCAAGGTGTCAATGTTTCCTACTGAATGAGCCAATCACAGAGATGCTTTTCGTAAATGTTTAAATTGCGCAGGCAGCACACATTTTACAGTACGGGCTAGCCTGCTGGTGCTAACAGTTTTCAGTTGGATGCAATAACGCAGCCGTTTGACCTGAAAGAGGCTCAGTGAGTGCAGAGATGCTGTCGTGCGAGGGAAGATGGAGGAACCAAGAGCAGGAGAATGGAGAGCAAATGTTCTTTATTGGCCAAGAATCACACCAGAACTAACCCCAAGGGAACCAGGCAGCAAGAAATTTACGAAGGCATGAAAAACAGACTAACAGACTAACGGGGAAAGACGAGACTATCTAGACCAGAGGTGGCCAAAGTCGGTCCCCGAGGGCCAGCGTCCTACAGGTTTTAGATGTTTCCCTCCTTCTACTAGGAATCGACCAATATGGATTTTTTTTTAGGGCCGATCCCAATACCGATCACCCTTAGCTGATGACCGATTATGGACTGCCGATTTTCTTGGGCCGATATATGTGGCCGATACTGCTTTTTCTCCCTCAATTTACATTTAAAAAATGACACAATGATAACAAAATTACAGGTCTCAAGTTTAAACAAACATTTATTGAAAAGTAAAAATTTAACAATTTAACAACTTAAACTTCAACTTTACCACACATACTTTCAAATAAAAAAGGGTTAAAGCATCTGCATGTGCTGCTGGGTCTTCCTGCAACGCAGAGATGCCCATGGAAAAATACGGAAAAATACATCGGCGAACCCACGTGCGAATCGGCCGATGCCGCTTCACGTAAAACACGCAAATATCGGACCGATAAATCAGCCGGCCGATGTATCGGTCCATCCTTACCTTCTACACACCCTGATACAAGTGACTGTGTCATTAACAGACATGTGCTGACCTTGATGACAAGATGATGACGGCCATTAATTCGGATCAGGTGTGTTAAAGCAGGGAAACATGCAAAACCTGTAGGACCGACCTTGGCCAGCCCTGATCTAGACACACAGAGGCTGACGAGATACAGGTGTGAACAGTCAGGGAAGATGGGACTAAGGGAAGTTAAAGCAGAACACAAAGAAGTAACGCCTGCCTGGAGGGGAAGTACTTGGAACCCCAATATAATCTGCAAAACCCTTCCTTCTCTGATACCTGGTGATGTTACCATGAAGGTCAGAATCAGAGCAGAGCATAAGTTGTTGATTGTAACCTAAGAGCCAGAACCAGAGCCCTGCAGACGCGACCTAACCTCCCTGTCATGTAAACCAGCAGCAGGTAACAGGTGAGTGGCGGCCACAGCAGTTCATTTTAATGGTGAGCAGCTATTTCAGTAAGTCATCCAGCAGCTTGTTTCTCTCCAGTTAATCACAGTGAACAACAACGCTGCAGCTCCTCCATCCATCCTCTCTGGCGTTTCCACTGGTTTTTTTTTTTTTCTGGCTCCGCTCTCTTCTTCTTCACACACTCCCCGTAGCTTCCCGTGAATATTTATATTGCCTTCCACTGAGCGTTACTCCGTGTTCCTAATGTCTATCGAACGTCATTATTTCCAAGCCATGAATCGAGTTTCACTTTAAAACTTTAAAGCTTTAATCTTCTTCATTTTCTTTCTTCTGACGACGCTTGACAGGCAAAATACGCTCCAAACGTATGAAGAGCCAAACATTTATTTTTGAAGGATTTTCACTTGAAAGTACAAAGAAACTTTGTTAGATAGTTCAGTAAAGTTATTGTACTTTATGATACATTAACTGGTGGGTGTCTTGATTTATTGGTCTGCTTCTTTTCTTTTTTTTTTTTTTTTTTGAAGTGGGTGAAAACTATGTTACTTTTGGTTCTGATCTAATCCCTAAACATTAGGAATTTAGGTTGCATACCACATGATATGTAAAAATGAAACCTCATGTGCTAACTTAAAGCAACTCAAAGGAGTTATTATATTAAAATATATGTTTTAATTTCATTAATTTTAACCAAGCATCCTCTGGCTCTTGTGATCTCCCATCGCTACTGTAGCTCCCAGTCGAACAAAGATGAGCCTTACTGATGGTTATTTTCTTTACTGACTTTCTCCAATTGACACTCTTCAACCAAAGTAAGTGCTAGTGGTAAACATACAAAAAATAAAACATAAATTTTACCATTTCCAGATTGCATCAATTATTGTATTCTATGCTAACAAAGACAACAAAACATTTCTTTCAATGAACATAAATATACCTTGTTCCTCTTTTTCGACTGGGTAGGTGTTTTTACTTGTATTTCTTTTCACCTTACTTCGTTGTTTCTTTTTGCTCTTTCCCGGCATTTCATTAAGCTACCAAAAAAAAAAAAACAACTGGCATATATCCTTCAAAATAAGATACTTCCGGTCCTACAGGAAATTATAAAAATAAAAGCTCCAAAAATGTATATGACCTCTCAAAATGCATTTTCATTAAAGCAGCGGTTCCCAAACTTTTTTATCCGCGCACCCCATTCTATGTCTCAACCGGGTTGACGCACCCCCGATCCCCCACCCCTTAAAAAAAAACGCAACAAGCTTTATTATAGCCATATTAAAGTCGCCATGTTTATTCATGCTAAAATGACCAGAACACACATATAACATAATAATCACAATCACAACAATGCGCTCTCGCATTTAAATTAAACTGAAACACTGTAACACAGTTCCAATATAATGAAACAAAGTTATGCGCAGGCTTCCACTTTTAAGAGCAAAGGGGATGGATGACATGCTCAGACTCAGTGGCAGAAAGCAGATAAGTTGAGGAAAATGTTAGAATATTTTGAACATTGTACAAAAATTGCAGCAAGTTTAAATGACCGTGGAACTAACACAACCCGTCATCATAACACAGGTTATGGAAATAAAATTTGAACGCCAGTAATTTTAATTCTATTCCAATAAAGTTCCAATAAAGATATTTTCCCTGATTTCAGCCAATTGAGCATATTTGCTAGAATGAATAAAGTAGAGGCCACAAGCTAGGTGCAAATGCAGTGGTAGAAGAATATAACTTCTTCTTCTACGCTTCACTTTAAGATGACGTGCATTTTGAATAGCCTGCATTTATTTATTCATTAAAATTACAGTTTTTGATTTAAAATTTTACAAAGGAAATGTTTATTTACACATCTTTATTGTATGAAAACAAAAAAAATTATCAGACCGCCATTACATTTTTCATCTCGCGCACCCCCTAGAGGCAGCTTGTGCACCCCTGGGGGTGCTCGCACCCCACTTTGGGAATCCCTGCATTAAAGTAATGGTCTTTACACCCACTATTGTGGGAAAACCACCCAAAGTAACTTTGGTCTGTCTCGCGTCACAGTGCTGTCACACATCAACAATGATGGCTAACGACAGCTTAGACGAGGCTGCTCAACTACAAAGGACATCATGGCAGAGCTGACGTAGAGACCCAAGAACGTAATGATGAAAGAGAAAACAGAAGAGTGACCAACCAAGAGACCAAACAAGAGAAGGGTTAGTCCTTTAATTTAAAAAAAAAAGAAGCAGGATATTCAACCAAAAACCAAACTAACAGGCAACTACTTAGATAAACTCAAAGCTGAAAATGAGTGGTTGGAAAAGACAAGAAAGGACAACAAACCAGTCAAATACGAATGTGGCCCGTGTTGTTGTGGCCGTTAGATACTGTAGTTTACCACTTTAATGAGTGACGCACTAGTTATCGGAGGTTAATATCTGATTTAAATTGATCTAACATGCTGAAAAAGGGCAGTTGCTGTACGTTAGATGATATGCAAGTGCAAGGCCTCTAAATTAAGACCATTTGGTCACATTTGCCCCTCAGAATCACCAGCAGATGCACAGTTAGCTTCTTAGGATGTGTACAGCCGAAGCTCCAAACAGTCGCAGCATATGTGGGACAGCAGTCATGCACATGACCACATATGGTCCTGGCTCAGGGGGTTTCAGACTAGACTGTGAGCAGGAGCAACGAACAACCTCGTGTGACGATTGCGCACCAATAAAAAACACATTTCTTAAACTCAGACGTCATAGAATCATTAGTTTGATTGATGAGTGATCAAACTGTCCATTACAACACTCCTCTTAGTTTCATAGAAGCATAAGATACATAGATTCCCCCTGAAGATGTTCTCCTCGGTTCCTAATGCCTCACTGTTATCTCAAAGTATTAATTAATGTAACTGACTCAAAGTACAATCGGTCTGATTAGCGCTCTGTGCTCTGCTCTTGTGAAGTGTCTGGACCAGCGCTCCTGTCCAATTACACTGAGAGCTCAGGGCTGTTTGGACTGAACTAGTCAATTAATTGACGCTTCCATCGTGATGAACCCACTTTTCAATTGTCCTCTCATCATGTCCGTTCAGCATCATGGCCCGATCCGCTAGCAGAGCTCCAAAAAAAGGCAACGCAGAAATTAAACGTCAGCCTGGAAACCAACGAAATCAAACGTAGATGCATTTAAAATGGGAATTTTCTGCATTATTCTGGAGAATCCGACCAGCTCTGAATTATTCCTTCATTCCTCCTGTCCTTTTTGTCAAACCCAAACTCTTCCAACTTCTCTGTATCCTCCACTTTTTCTTTTTAAAGCCACTGTAAAACAGAGTGGTGCATTAGTTGTCCCTGGGTCATGTTAAAAGACACAAGCATTTATTACATTAAAGTGAGTCACCCAGTGCAAAAAAAAAAAAAAAAAAAAAAAAAGGCCCAGTCAGATGCCATCCAGTCTGTTCAGGGCAGATCATCCCAGATATCCCTTTGTGGTTAATTTTCATAGAAATGTGATTAATTTGTCAAAGTTCTGTTTGCAAACACACATCACACAATTGCTGCTTTTCTTTTCTTTTCCGCTTTTCCGCATTTTTGTGTCCAACCTCACAGCAGTCTGTCAGTCCCCGGAGACACAACAGTAGAGAAAACCTGTCAATCAAGGAGCATGTGTGGATGATGTGAAAAAGCTCTATGACATTATAATTCAGTGCAGTTTCTTATGAGTGATGCAATTACAGCCAAGTTAGTCACACAGACTTAGCTGCAGCTGCACTGCAAAAATGAAAAAGTAAAAAAAAACAAAAAAATCAAGGCAGCTGCATCGATTTTTTCTTTTACTTTCTTTCTTTTTTTTTGAGCTTTGAGTCCAACTTAAACTTTTAAGATTTGAAGGAAACTACATGTACTTTACCTGCTCTAACTATCTACATCTCTATAAACGTCTGATTTTAAGTTCAGTAAATGCTTCTTTGAAATAAATAAAAACAGCTACTGAGCTTGTTCTTGTTCAGGGTGTCAGGGCTCTGCTGCAGCTGTCTGCAGGTGGAAGGGAGGGGTCCACCCTGGACAGGTCAGGGTCAGGGTTAGGGGTTAGGGGTTCACCCTGGACAGGTCATCAGGGTTAGGGGTTAGGGGTTAGGGGTTCACCCTGGACAGGTCACCAGGGTTAGGGGTTAGGGGTTAGGGGTTCACCCTGGACAGGTCACCAGGCTTAGGGGTTAGGGGTTAGGGTTAAGGGTCCACCCTGGACAGGTCACCAGGGTTAGGGGTTAGGGTTAAGGGTTCACCCTGGACAGGTCACCAGGGTTAGGGGTTAGGGTTAAGGGTCCACCCTGGACAGGTCACCAGGATTAGGGGTTAGGGTTAAGGGTCCACCCTGGACAGGTCACCAGGGTTAGGGGTTAGGGGTTAGGGTTAAGGGTCCACCCTGGACAGGTCATCCAGGGTTAGGGGTTAGGGGTTAGGGTTTAGGGTTTAGGGTCCACCCTGGACAGGTCACCAGGGTTAGGGGTTAGGGTTTAGGGTCCACCCTGGACAGGTCACCAGAGTTAGGGGTTAGGGGTTAGAGTTAAGGGTCCACCCTGGACAGGTCACCAGGGTTAGGGGTTAGGGTTAAGGGTCCACCCTGGACAGGTCACCAGGGTTAGGGGTTAGGGTTAAGGGTCCACCCTGGACAGGTCACCAGGGTTAGGGGTTAGGGTTAAGGGTCCACCCTGGACAGGTCATCAGGGTTAGGGGTAAGGGGTTGGGGTTAAGGGTCCACCCTGGGCAGGTCACCAGGGTTAGGGGTTAAGGGTTACTGTCCTACGCTGCACTAGTGATGCTACGACCAATTCAAAACTGCAACTAAAATGGAACATTTCACATCCGGAAAAATCAACTACAAAGTTGTTAAATATATTATGGGCTTTCTTGGTTATATATTGGTATAAGTTATTCA
>JAGFBZ010002312.1:0-159609 GCA_018398805.1 Hirundichthys speculiger
AAATGAACAAGAAAGTGAAGAAAAAATGGTGGTCTAATAATTTTTTCCATGACTGTAGGAGATCCTCATCAAGGCGCTGGGCTCTCTTTTGCCGTCACAGCTTGATCACGTTCAGTTAACACATGTTCACGAGCGGAAGCTTCCTTTTATGAACCACAGACTAGCACGCAAATCCTCAGAAACACGCAGGTGTTTAGTGTTAAAGGTGGCAGCGATTCAAACGGCGGCTCCGTCGTTCCCGCTGCTGATGAGCATTATCAGTTAATAACCCATGCAGCCACATGTCGTCCCTGAACCGTGTCCTCGAATGAGGCATTGATCCCTGCTTTGTTCCCGCACAATATATGTGATTCAGCGTCACATGTGACAAACAAAAATCAATCTAGAACAAAGCTCAAGGGGTCGTGAGTCTCGGGTTTTTGTCCGCTGTTTGACCAGAAGCGCACTATCCAATTTTCATTATGAAATAACAGCTCATAAATGGCCTTTTGTTTGATTCCTGCATTATGAAGCCTAATATTTCTAGCTGAAGTACCCTCTGTGATATTTCAGTGCCCGTGCCTCTCATAGGTTTCCAGTACACACATCAAAGCAAATTTCATTAATGCACCGTATCTTTAGAGCTGGAGCACCTACTGTGTACCTGGTAGGTGTTAGTCATTAGCCACCGCAGGGGTTGCTGTTGATTTCTATTTGTGTGGGCGCAAGATTTATATTATGCCTTCAGTACAATCGTCCTCTCATCCTGACACTTATAATTAAAACCAGAATGCAGGACTGCTAAACACTTATGGCTTTTTAGTCCATTAAGACTCCTTTTGAAAAAGGTGCTTTGTTATACCCATATTATCAGCCTTTTTGGAGTTTTGACTGTTTTTAAAAGCTCTCTAAAAGAGCTGGACTCTTTGACACAGTCAGCGTTGAGGTTGTTGCAGGAAATATGCCGTCATCGTAGACTGCAATCAGCATTCCCAGGTGATTTAATATCTCAAAGTTCAAAGACGGTTCGAGTCGCAGGAGGCCGACACGCATCAGAGGTCAGGTGAGGTGAAAGATGCGCCTCCATCACTCATCTGGTGGACGCGTGATAAACCTCCCTCGCTATCGCCATCATGACACGCTGGTGTTCTGGGAAAAACAAGGACCAAAGTACAGGATGTTTTGGCTTGAGAGATTATAAAATTAAAGACAGAGCAGCAAGCAAAAGAAAAAAAAAAAGGAAAAAAAAAAGGAAGTTTCAGCAGTTGATGAACATGCCAGCATAAATAAACCACTGATGTTCAGACGGCTGTGATGGTTAACCCTTCTATATCTTCTTTGGGTTTGCTCACAACTGCATTTGAAAGATCTTTTCTAGCTCTACCAAAAGAGTCTTAAGACCCGTAACAGATAAAAAGAGGCCTCCAGTTTTTTTTTAATGTATTTTACCACTTTAAAGTACCACTTTAATCATTTCATAATGATTATGGCCCCAATCGTACACTTCCCGCTAGCCGCTACCCGCAAAATGCGTGTTTAGGAATCTCCGCTAACTGCTAACGCAATCTTCCGCTCCCTAAAGCTGCTACCCATTATGCCGACTCCCTTACAAATGACATGCAAGGGGCATGTCTTTTGCCCTTTCCGCACACTCGGTATCTTGGAATCGTGGGTAGCGGGTACTGGGTACCGGGTACCGGGTAGTCAGACCACCCGCTACCTGCATGTCCGCGTGTACAAGAAAGCATTGTGGTTTCTGCCAGAGAGGTGGTTTCTCTGTCTTCAGTGTAATGAAAAAAGGGACGCAGCTCCAAAGCTGTCTTTAAATGCATATAAAGTTTATTTGCAGAAAAAGAGGCTTAATACAGACTTGATCAGGTCTGGGAACTTCTCGGGTCGAATTTGGTAAGAAGAACCAAGCACGTACATCAGAGGAAAGTTTATATAGTCGTGGCCAGGTCTCATTTCAGACAAGTTTGGAATCAATCAAAAGCTTCTCCTGACAGTTCCCAACATGTTGTTCTCTCTGGACAATAACCATCTCGGATTTCTAATAAGAGACAGGATATACTCCCTAACTGATCACGGATCCTCCAAATTTGTAAGTCCTGGGAACGTGTCCTTGAGCGCAATCTCACATATTGGGCCAAATGTACTCAGTGAACCTCAACAAAGGCCTAAACTTCAGGCCTTACAGCTGTTAAAGTGCTATTTGGCCTATTGGCCTCAGTTGAACCCCTGAGAAAATAGCAGAGATCCTCTTAAACAGCTTGCTCACCAGTTAAACCATAGACGACCACAGCGTGTTAACTGGGAGCGCACCAACTATCTGGGACTTTCAGGTAGCTGATAGGAATTGTCTGTGTAAAAATATTTGTATGTATATATCAGTGCAGAGGAGGAGGAGGAAGGAAGAGGAGGAAGCTCTACAGCAGAGTCCCAGACGAGCTCCACGAGAGCTGCTACTGATCTGATGAAGAGACGCTCCATAGCGGTTAGTGGGTAGCGCAACTTGCTCTTAAAGGCAATGGCTGCTGACGCACTGATTGGTTTAACAGGTGGAACGACCTAACCACTCCTATGCATAATGTAGTGGGTAGCGCAGGTGGGATAGCAGGTTTAGCAAGGTGGAAGATTGCGTTCTTCGCTACCTGCTATCCCTAAATAGCGGCTTTATGAGATCTTGCAGAAGATCGGGCCCATTGTATATATTACAGTCATATCTATCAGCCTCTTAGTAACAGTGGCTTTGAGAGGAGACTCTTCAAAGACTGGTTATGGCTGTCACTGTGACTTCTCGCCTCTCACCTTTATTACTTTTCCAAGCTTTAAGCTCCACCAGTGAAGTTCATTCACATAGCAAACAATACATATCAAATCCACAGGACAGCTTGAGGGCGTTAGGAAAAGAAAAAAAAGCCACTTTCATCAGACTTGTATCCTGTTTAAAGTGACCTTGTCCGTCAACGTGACGCATGCCACAAAGTTATAAAAGTCCCTCATGGTTACGGTCCAGAACAGTTACGGGCTTAGATTTCACCTTTTATTTTTACTATTTTTCTCCAACTTGAGCCACGGACATGCCGCAGCCTGAATTGGTGTTTTATTTATTTTATTTTTTTTATTTATTGGCTTTGCTTGTTTTCAGGTGAGATGCTTTATAACCTCCCAGGTTCTTTTATTTATTTGTCCTAATCTGGACCCTTTCGGCGCCAGGACTGTGACAAAACGATGACGGGAGTCATTTCTTTTGAGTAGCCCAAACTTGAGGAACTCCAGTAAACCCCTGCCCTCTAGGAGATAAAATAAAATACTGAAACAAAATATCACATTTGCGCTGAACGCATTTAATTAATTAATTCTAATTTAGTCGAGCCTCCCTCTGACAGTTTTCAATAGAAGGCGTGCGCAGTGTCATTCTTTTTAGTGGTAATAGGCTCCGTAACCCTTTGGCACAGAATTTAAAGACGACTTCATATACATCACGCTGGGTGACAAGATTTCAGCGCAGCTGGGTCCTTTTTTAAGTGGGTCCTCAGAAAACCTTGATCTCGGCACCAGAAAATTAATGCTTAATGGAAAAGGGGAAGCAAAATGCAAGAGCTTTCTCAATCTGCTGCTTTTTTTTTTTTTTTTTTTTTTTTTACATTTCTTTGGACAAATCCTGAGTGTCCTTAGTGGCTCTGTGGTTGATGTATGGTCCGCTCTAAGATCCAAACGGAAAAAAAAGGGATGATTTTTATTGGTTTTGTGGAGAGATACTGTCCATTGTCATTTTGCTCTCAGTCCAATGCTGTGCGAATGACCAGCAGTAAAGCAATTGCCCTCGATCTGTATTTATTCAGTTCAGTCCTTCTGCATTTCACTTAAAAGCACATTATGCACATCCGATGGAATAAAAATGAAAATAATTTATCTGGTCAAAACACAAAGCCCGTCCCTGTGAGTACATCTTGTAATTCTCCTCTGAGACATCTGAGTTAAAGACTTGCTTCTAGTGATTATCCACCCCCAGCTGTCTGCATTCGCCTCCATCCTTCCCTTCCCGGTCTATTCTAATATCTCATTTGTCCACTGCTCCTGTCTCTGCCGCTCCAGTCTTGTCAGGGAAAGGTCACTCTGGCCCTCCAAGCAGAGTGCACTCTTTCTCCGGGGAAATTAATGGTTTGAGCCTTCAAGACCTGCCTCTCTCTTTCTCTGTAATTTGTTGGCATTGACTCAGTGCATCTGTTCAAAATGTATATGTACACAGGGCAACATGTGGAGGCTGGAAGCAGACGGATGCACCTCTTGTGTTGACGAGTTCAGAAATGTAGGGAGGCAGACAAGTACACGGTTGAGGATCAGGTAGGGCAGAGACAGCTCCACCAGCCTTTTTTCCTCAGTAAATATTCTGTTATATATCATATTTTCTTTGTGCGCTCCAGCTTTGACCCAGAGTGATTCCTTTGGATTCGGCCGAATTTTACTGAATCTAGAGGAATGTCTGTGAAGCCAACAGGGGATGCCGTTGGCTTGCCCCTAATGTTGTGTTATTGATGATGTTCTCATCTTCCCACACAATCATGGACAGACAAGGGGGGTTTGTTGTTTGCTTGTTTCTGTTGTCGTGAAGGCTGGCAGACAGTTGTTTAAATGCTCTGCCCCTAAAATGAACGATCAGAGACGTGATGGAGAGATTAGGAAGTTTGCGGGCAGGGCAGCCTGACCTTCACAGAGAAATAAATTGCATCCAATTTATTTTTTTTAGACAGAATTGTAAATATTGCTACCTGAGTTGCTACCTGAACTGTAAAGTTCACAGATTTTTACCATTTTCCATGTCTGTTTTAGCTTTTCTGCATGTTTACCTGCTAATTGACTTCCGGTGCTGCAGCAGCCAGTAACATACTTTTCAAAACAAAAGCATATGAGCAACGTGCGTTAACGCGTGATAAAATAAATGTCGGCGTTAATAAATTAATGAGTTAACGCGATAATAACGCGTTAACTTGCCCAACCCTAGTTAAAACATGAAGGAATATGATGTATGTACAATATTTACCACTGATTTACCACCAGTATTTTATATATGTGACTCCATAGGGTTCAAATAGCTATTAAAGTCAAGTAAAAACAAAGATAATCTGTCACACGCTGCTGCAGGTAGAGGATCCAGTTGAAAATGTTTTATCTGTGCAGCATGTATCAGATGAAGCGATGGCCATAAAATGTATTACTTTTATAAAACTCCATGGGCCTGAAAGGAAGCACCTGTCTGCAGTATTTTTCTCTAATTTGATTCAGTCAACCAAGTTAACTTTTTTTTCTGAATTATTTCATTATCTGCAGAGGTTCATCGGTCTCTGTGGTTGTGATTGATATAGTTTTTCAGTGTCACTCAGCAGCATCTCCTCGCAGTGATTTTGACTGATTTTTTTTTAAGTGTATTTGTATATATTTAAGTGGTTTGCAGCTTGTTTCTTCTCTGCTACATTTAGATCACAGGTGCTTTTATTAACGTCTTATTGTGTTCTGATGACAGTGGAGTTGATAAAACTACTGATCACTACCTGGTGAAACAGGGTCCATGTCGGCAGCGTTGCCTGCTGGTTCTCCAGCGCAGGCTCGTCGGTACTGGGGGGCGCATCACTGAGCCGGTGGGTGGACCCGCAGCACAGTTTCCAGCCGCCTGATTTGCTGATCGGGGGCCGGCTCCCCTGTCATTCCCCTGTGATCCTGGCTCTGGTTCGTAGAGTTCGCCCAGCCCTCCTGTCCGCGCACCCACCAAGTGTAGCGACTGCACTGTGTGCGCTCCGGTTAAAGCCCGGATTCCTTCACTGGGAAGGCTGGGCGCTGGGAAGGAGGACCGCGGCCTCGGTGCGGCTGAGAGAAGAGGCGAAACCCCCCCCTCATATATGGCTCTTTTGTAGGACGGTTTCCATCTTCATTTGGGATTGTGGAAGGGACGTAATTTAAGAAAAAAAAAGAAAAAAAAAAGTACCTGAAGTCGCCCAGAAGTTCTCTTCACTCGCGGGCGCTCAACCATGGAGATGCAAAGGTGGTCCACAAGGTGGAAAACGAAAAGATGGTTTATGGATTCCACTGTAACCGCATTCATCACTTTAACACTGGTTCTCCAGGCTGTCAGAGCAGGTAAGACTAACAGGGAGCCCGGCTTTAGATGAGGAAACCCGGTAGCTGATGGGGGACCGTCAGACCTCCAGTACCTGGACTGGGTCCAGTGCGCTCCTCTGTTTTCCATCACCTCTGTGGCTGAGCTGATGTACCAAACAGTGAAGCACAACCAAACTCCATCCTGCTCACGCACCGCTGCAGGACAGCGCGTGCACTCGTGGGTTATAGTTTGAATTGTGTGTTAAGATGCCATTTCCCCCCCCAAACCATTTAGTCCATTACAGCGCAGACTGCGTTTGCGCATGAGTGGACTGCGTCTGGAGATGAAACACCATGCCTAATTAAGTTGCTCCTAAGCCGCTGGTATGTTCTTCTAAAGATCAGGCAGCCTTTTAACGTTCACCTGGCCTCCAAGAAAGCTCTTTGTTAGAGCTGCGGTCCGCCAGGTGGATGTGTTTGCAGGGTGGATTTCCACCTGATGGCACCGGGCTTTTTCTCCAGACCAGCATGCTACAAATAAACTGGTGAAGTGCACTGAAATTAGAGTGAATTTATTTATTATTTATCTGAAGAAACTTGAGTATTTACACTCATATCTCTGGATTCAGTTCAGTCAGAGGTGACGCACCAACGTCAGTGATTGTTTGGATGTAGTGAGGGTCCCTGAAGGTTTTGTTACTGATGTATTAGTGATTAGTATGTATTAGCAGGTGTGTAGGCTGGAGGACATTTGATCAATGACTGCAGATCTGGGAACTGTCCCTGCAAAGAGCAAAATCAGGAGGCTAAAAGTGGCCAGGCGGGTTCACCCTATCTCCACACTGACCTGGTCCACACCAAAGCCCAACAGCTTGGCTTGTGCAACCCCCCCTCCCCCTCTCCCCCCCCCCAAACTTCTAACTTTGCACTTAGATGTTTGGTGGGCTGCGGGACAAAGCTGAGTTGTGTGATTGGTGGGAATGCTTCCCGTCTAAGTGCTGAGCAGTTATTTGATGACGGTCCTTGTTGCACTTCCCTATGATTTCAGAGCCTTCAAAGAGCAGGCCTGCGTCTGGGCCGGGCCCACAGCCACGACCGCCATAAGAGACATGCTTCAGGATTACTCAGGCCTCACACATTGGCCCGTAGACAGCTGTCGGAGCATTTGTTCTTGCATATAGATTGGGACGATCTTGGTGATAAAACAGTACATTTCCAGCCATCACTGATTTACAATTGTCTGATTTATTGTTGACAAGAAGTGTTCAACCTGTTGATGAAGCAACTCTAGATCAGTGAGTGGTGTCATTTTTAATGTTTCATTCTCCATACGACTGTACACTTTGTTGTATTCAGACATTCATGCGTGAGGCAGCTGAAGGGGTTTCAGATGATACGAGTTGGTCAGGTTAAAGTTAAAGCACGAAATGACAAAATCTTGGACTGAATTTAATGTAATTGCAGGTTTAGTTTGTTATACAGTAATCATTTAATCTGTTAATCACTTTTTGTTGATTATTTATTTGAAATCTTGGATACTGCTTGTTAAATCTAGTGGAATTGAACATCAGATTGAAGATCGTATCTTTACTCAACCAGCCTGTCATTGTGAGTTTGAGGTATTCTGCTTCAGGCTCAGTGTTCCCAGATCTCCGTCGGTTTCTCCTGAGCTCTTAATAGCAGTCAGATCTGTTTCTGCAGGGTGCCCTCTTCATCCAGCGGTGTACAGACACGTTTTCTCAGGCCCCCGGGCGCAGACTCAGATGTGCATTCCAGCAGACAAAGCTAGCATTTTCAGAGTTCTCTGTATGTTTAACTGGGAAACGCAGCTCTATGCTAACCGTTCTACAGAAGGTTTGATGATGCATTAATAGTGGCTGCGTTATCATTTAAAGACAAGCCTCTTTTCCTCCACACATGAAGAGGGTTGTATGCAAAGTGAAGGCCTTGAAGGTTCCTGTTGCTGACCTCCTTAGAGTTTGGAAAAAGCCTGTGTTACAGAAGAGATGATTTTTATCTGAGGGCATAAATAAGTTAATGTGAGGGAAAGCTGAATGGAGCTGAGTGGTGCGAAGGAATGCTTTGAAAAACTGGGTAGGTCTCCGTGAAGTTTCCTTGGTATGACACAAGCATAAAGCCGTCTTGTTTCAGCCGGTAGTGTGGTGGAGGTTAAAGGAAGCAGAGAGGGAGAGTGGGAGAGGGGGGGTATATATAGAGGGAGAGAGAGAGAGGGAGAGAGAGAGAGACACCAACTGAAGATGTTATTAGAGTCTCAGGGAGCTGCAGGTGAAATGGTTCCTCCTCTGTTAGCCAGCCAATGTTACCTTTCTGTAAATGTCGGTATGTTTAAGGCTGGCTTTCTGGCTTCAGTCCAGAAAGTAGTGCTGGGCGGTATGACCAAAAATTTATATCGCGGTATTTTTCAAAATTATATCGGTTTCACTGTATTTTTTATTTTTTTTTTTGAAGGCACAACTGGGTGTTAACCACATTTTCTAATCATTTAGAGAGGAATTGCTGCAGTAAATTGGCTTAGAATGACCTATTTTACTGTCACGAGGAGTGAATATTGTAGAAAAACATTCATATCTACACTAGTATTAATACAGGTTTGCATGGCCTCACAAAATGATACTATTTACAAAGAGGTGGCACTCATTATTCTAGTTAAGTGAAGGAATCAGAATGCATGATAGTTGCAGTTAAAATACAGAACCCTTTTATTTTTCAAATTTTGCAAACAACTTGAAAAAACATATTTTGTAAAAAAAAATCAGCATGTAAACAATGTAAACAACGTTTGAGATATTTCAACAAATAAATAGTAAACCAAAAAGTTGCAACTTGCAATATTCAAGCTTTGGAAAAAAAAAAAAAAGGATTATCCTGTAGCAGCATATAAACAATATTCACACATGACAACTTTATGGACAAGACATGGTACTTAGCGGTACCATGTCTTTCGATAAGTGGACAGTAATCACGTTGGTTATTTTGATCCACCGTTTACTTTTTTTTATCATAGGCAGTGCCCCTAGAAAACGCATCTTTGTCACCTGACTTGACTTTTCTACAGCAGTAACGTTACTAGTGTTAGCCGCAGAGGACGCAGACCTCAGCTTCATGCATTCCTTGTATTCTAACAAATGTTTGCGCCTTAGGTTGCGCATTATTGTAGTTTGTTGGACGTCGTCTTTTTTAAATCCAAAGAACTTCCACATGACAGATATGGCTCCTGGTTTAGGAAGAAGTTCTTCAGTCTCATGTTGCCGTTCTGGAGCTTCCACTTCGGGACTTTCTCTGTTTGCAGCCATCACCGTTTAACCAGAAACTAGTAGCGTGTTGTGCCTCCAGTGCAACTGCAAAAACAATCCCCTGTCAAACAATGTTCTGCGGCACTTACGTTCCGCTGCGCTGCGTTCCCAATGTTGTGTACGCTACAGTACATACTCACCGGTATTACGGTATATGAAAAATTCATATCATAAGCAAAATAAACACCGGTATTCGGTATGAACCGGTATACCGCCCAGCACTAGCAGAAAGTGGTGCTGTGTTGGAACATCAGGTTGACAGTGAGGTTCACCTGTGAACATGACAGAGATGATATCAAATCAGTCTGTGTCTTAAGCTAATGTGTCATATTGCTCCTCCTATGTTCGCAAGACAACCCCATAATGATGTGTAGAAGGACTAACCTGCAAGTATTTATTCTTCTATACTTCAGTTAGCCATGGGCAAACCGCATCAATTAAATCTGCATTAAAATCTGCATCAATTCATTTGGCCGCCTTAATGGATTGGTCACTCTTGATGTTTTCTCAGCACCACTGGCCTAACTACATCTACATCATGCATCTAACATCTACATGCTACATCTGGAACATATGAGTCCTGGACTTAAAGGAGCTCTGTAAAAACTCACAATGAGATCCTCAGTTCATGCTCCAAAATAAGTAGCCGACTCATCCCTGCAAGCTGCAAAAATGTTGTCCTTCAACTTCCACTTTTCGGTTGCTTATCCATCTCTGAGTTATCAGTTAAAAGATGTTGACTTGGATTATGTTATTCCACACTGATGACACTCATTTATTCCTGTTGAGCCTCATTATGGAGGATGAAGGATGTTTTCAAGAGATGGGAGAGTGTATGATTTTTGGGACTCCTTTTTTTGCACGATAGACGAAGGAGATAAGCTACTGGAAATATTATTGAATGTAAGTTCTTTGACAAGTGAAAGAATTAACTGCTGTCTTCAAGCCAATCAAAGAGGCGTCTTATGGAGTCATAACAGAAGTTTTGTTGATGCTCACGTGTGTGTTGTTCATACATTTCCCCACCTGAAAAATACTTTAGCATCATTACTGTGCTGTTTTCAAGCTAATAACACTCCATTTTATTTTAGTTAATTTGAACTTCTATTGTAGTTTTATCACATGCATTATTATTTTGCATGAGGTTTCATTCACACTGTGAAGTCTAGGCAGTGATACACAGTTGAATAACATCTGGATGGCTAAGTATGAATTCAACTTTAGAATGAATAAGTCATAAATGGTTTTACTCTTTCTCTGTTTGGCTTAGAAACTGTTCTAATTGCAAAAAGTAAATAGTTTCAGAAACGAATGTTTAGTACTGTGAGGATGTTCTAATGAGGAGGCCTCTTTTATGTCAACTGCATCAGATTGGAGAACTCTGTAGAGGTAAACCTGTGCAGGTGAGATGGATCTAGAACTCTGTTGGCACATTGATAATTGTGGTGTTTGGCATGCTCGGACATTTCCTGTTAGATGAGCCTGCTCTGGTCTGCGCAGCATTTCCTAACGTCAATGTTCAGACCTACGTTGTGAGAATCATGTCTTGTCATTTGTCCAGAATAACACAGAGAAATTGTCCTGTGTCCTTGTTAGAGTGTTTGATGTGCTGTATAAGCAACTTTATAGTTAAGAACAATATTTTGTTCGACCTAACTATTTTGTTTGACCTAACTAATGCTTTATTTGCTCTTTGAACAGCAGAGCCAGTGGATGTCCTTAAAGTATTAGCATTTCAAAATTACCCTGAAGGAGTGACACAAACACCGGGATTTTGTGCAAACCGAAGAGCATCGAAGCCAGACTCAGCTTACAGAGTTGCCAAGCAGATCCAGATCAGTGCCCCCACCACGCAGTTAATCCCCGGTAAGAAGAAACTCTGCTTCTCATTGTTTGCAAAGTGGTGTTCTGGGTGTTTTTCAATTTTTTTTTTTTTATTTTCAATTTTTTTGTGTGTGCGTGTGTATGAGACTGTTGATTGTATTTTAAGATTTTGCTTTACAACTTTTAAAGCAGAACAAAGGGCTTTTATTCACATTGAATAATGGTTTCAGCTTACTTTGATGAAGCAGCTCCAGCTGCTGTGAACATGTGTACTTGCCATCTGCTAATACCAAAGTAACTTTCTGCCATCCTCATCCCTATACCTCACATCAGCAACAATGGAACAAAAAAATTAAAAAACTAGCTCACAGAGCTACACGGACATCATCATGGCAAAGGCAAGTAAGATGTTCAAAAAAGTAATGATGGAAGAAGAAAATGAGAGCGTGACCGAGGAAGAGGCCAAAGAAAAGGACATTTTAGACATCGTTGACTTAAATTCCACCACCTATAGGGGGAGCCAAAGTGCTCAAAATCCCAAAAGTCCTTTGTGCTGCTTTTAGACATCTTTCCAAGAAAAGCAAACATGCAAATAGTGTGTCATTTGTAACACTTGTGTGTGTGTAGCTGATTTCTGCAGCACTTTAAAGAGGTTGCAGCATTACGGTGTTTTATACAGTAATACACTGATAAAATAGTATTAATGTTAGGGGTGCACAATAACTATTGGGCCGATAACAAGAAATTATGACATCATCGTGATAAGTCCGATATCATGACGAATAGCTCCGATAACATTTTTTTTTTTAACACGGCAGTTCCTCGCTCCCTCTGAGCCTTGAATGACTGGCAGTGAATGTTATGTTCAAGTGACGTCGGCATAATCAGAAAAACGATTACTCAACAAGGAAAATCAAGAATACCCCCTCATGCCAGAAAAAAACTTGTTAACTCGGTCATAATTTTGGTAGTTGCTGACTTGAATTGATATTCGCAGTGTTTTCCCACATGTTATACATAAAAAATAGAAAAAAATAGAAAAGGCTGAAAGAACGACTAGCGAACGAGGGGAACGGAGGAATTTACATTACACCTTGAATGCAGCATTGCGGAACAGTGCACTGATAAAAACAAAAAAAAAAACATGGCGGAGATGGTTGTAGAACTTCATTAAAGTTTCAGAGGAAGATAGTTGCTGGTTATTTGTGACAAATGCTCCAAGCGCAGGAGGGAAAAATAGCACAAGCTTTAATACGTCGAAACCGATCAGCCACCTGAAACATAACCATCGCTTCCATTGAGTTTTGAAACCGCACTAACGTGAGCTAACATGAGCTAACGTGAGCTAACATGAGCTAACATGAGCAAGCCAGCAGCAAGTCAACCCCTCCGCTCCTCTCCTCTCCTCTCCTCGCCATCATCTCTCTCATCTAAAGCTTACATGAGATTAAAAAAAAAAAAAAACTACTAAACTTAATTTACTTTAATTAAAGGTATTCATTTGAATGGAACCACAAGCCAAAATCCTTTAAACGTAATTTTCTGTTACTATGGAGTGCACTTTTTTCAGTTTATTTACACAGACAAGTCTAACTTGTGTCAGTACATTATGACCTGTGTATTATTTTTTATTGTCATTAAGGAATACATTTTTTCAGTTAGTAATTCTGATGCATGTATTTCCATCAGTTCAAAGAGCCTTTATTTTTTATATCAGTAAGTAATGAAACCTTATTTAAATTGATGTGAGATATCAAATAGGTTTATTTGATAGCTTTACGAAAATGTTTGAGAGGCTTGCCAATAGTTTTTCATTGTAAAAAATAAATATCTGTTCATTTAAAGAGTTATAACTGTTTTTGGTTTTGTTCACAGTATTGATGTAATGATTTTAGATGTGTGTGTGTTATCGGTATCGGCCTTTAGGAGCTGAAAGTTATCGGTATCAGTTTAAAAAAAACAGTTATCGTGCATTCCTAGTTAATGTATACTATATTATGTAAGGATTAACTGTACCTTCCAAAAAAAATCATCATTGTTTTTTGCTGAAGAGGAATAATGTGTCCCTGATGCCTTGTAGAGTTAAAGGTGGGGTAGCTGTTGTTTTTTTGCAACACTCTTTACAATATTTCCTGAAAACCTTTTCACATTCCCATTGCACCCACTGAAATAAAATGTTTGCAAAAAAAAACAAAACGTTTTGGTCCGGTCTAGAGGGTCTAATCAGAGAAAAACTCTGACCAATCAAAATAGTGATCATCACTATTTTGATTGGCTGCATAATACGTCCATCAAATATCAATGCACTCCCACCCACCCCTCCCTCCCTCCCTGTGGTTCATGTAGTCGTGAATCATGTGAAGGCGTGGTTTCGAGGGGTGAGCTGAAGAGGAGGGGGCGGAGCCTTTGGGAGGAGGGAGGGAGTGTATATTTTCAAAATCTCACTTGAGTTGGATTGCTGGAACTGTTTTTCAAACAACACCTACACCACCTTTAAGCCTACTGTAATATTAGGTTGGGAGTGCCGTCAGTTACATCCACTCTGACCAGTTCACCTGTCTGTTCCGCCCATCTTTTGGTCATGCAGGTGGTGTTTTTCCAGAGGATTTCTCCATCTTGACCACAGTCCGCCCCAAATCGGGCCTCCAGTCCTTCTTGCTCTCAATTTACAACGAGCAGGGAGTCCAGCAACTGGGCGTGGAAGTGGGACGCTCACCTGTCTTCTTGTATGAGGATCAGGCTGGAAAGCCGGCTCCAGAGGACTACCCCCTGTTCCGCTCCCTCCACCTCGCTGATGGGAGGTATGTCAGATTTAAAGCATGCTCTGATGTATTTACAACCTGAAACACACCCTCAGACTGACAGATAAGGAATAACGTGAAGTAAAGTCACAAAAACATTTATTTTTCTTTACAGTTAACTAAAGTTTGAAGGTTTATTTATTTGATCACACACACTGCTTTGCATCATATCAGCAAACTGGATATCTACGCAAAATAAATAACTATGCGTTCCTTTTAACAGTACAGTGGTCACCAGCTAAACTTTAACCCAACTAGAAGCAAGAAAACAGTACAGATCTTCCTCTTGTTGCACCACAGGTGCCCATCACCGGATTATCCATCTCATCGGGGGTTTGTGGACACAGAGGCAGAGTAGACAGGGACTCACTGGATTACTGGGCCACAGTAGGACTGTTCTGGGCAAACTGACCTCATCCATGAACTCACTGCCTCTGTTATTCCAGAGGGAAAGGGAAAAGTAGTCAAGTAGTCCTATCTTTTTAACATAAACCTGATTATCTGGTCCCGAGTTAAAAAAAAAAAAAAAGACAAAAAAGTGTCACTCAGAGCTTTTGCGTAGCCCATCTCAGATGCACAATCTGAAAAAAGAATTTTACAGCTTCTTTTTATGTGTTTTTTCTTTCTTTTCACCTGGGAAACATGCTGTGTTTTTTTTGTTTTTTTTTGAGCTTATTACGGACGTCAGAGCCCAGTGGTAATATTCTGTAATCCAAATTAGCTGGAGATGCGATCTCGTGTGTACACTGTTATGATAACAGAGAGAAGTATGCTTAAATCCTTCAGAAGTCTCATGGCAACAGTTCCAGCTCTGTGAGTGTTTCTCATCTCTCAGGCTTCTCTCTGTTATCTTAGCGCGCTGCTTTGTTTGCGGATGCTCTTCCTGGGAACTACTGTCTAGTGAACAATGCTTTCTGAAGAGGATTTGAGCACTTCTTGGTCTGAACTGATTCCAAGTCAAGCCCAAGTCCTCGATGGCTCATGCGGCGTGCAACCTGCAACCCCTGCAGTTGTATTGTTTGCTGCTGAGAAAAAGCGAGTCACAATGATAGCATTGATGGTTATTTTTCATCTGAAATGTGAACATGAGCTGTTATTGGAGCTCTTTACTCATGCCACCCATAAAACTGAGTTTGCATTTCCTATTTCATAAGGCAAGTTCTAATTATTATGCACCACAAACCTTTAAGAAAATAGTTTAAACCCACCGAAGTCTGCATATGCTTGTCTGCCATCAAAGTAATCCTTTGTGCTGTACTGTTCGGCCCAGAGAGCGTTGCACGTTCATTTTTCTCTAATCTGCGCTCTGGAATCTAGTCGAGAAGCACATTTTCCACTTTGAGTAACATGATTTGAATAATGAATGTAGAACCCGGTAACGCTGTATTTGTAATAAAATGTTCTCCGGGTGTCACCGTTAGAAGCGGTACTGGCAGGGCTCATCCTTCACCTCAGAACAATGTTTGGACTGTGTGTCTCCTGTTCTGGCGAGGCAGGCCACGCTGGATCTCGACACACACTTTCCACAATGTTCACCATGTCTGTCATGCCGAGTTACCCAGAAGGAGGATTAAGTTTGGAGTTTAATGAGTGTAATCCTGTGTTAAACAGGGCCAAAGTGAGGGGGCAGGAATGTGGTCCGGTGCTGCCCGGTATGCACGGGCTCAAGAGTGCAGCGAAAAAAGATTGAGAGACAAGGGAGGTGTCACGCTCTTCACGGGGTCCCAGTTAACCCTCTGCATTTAAAGCATCAAACTATACTGAATGTGAAGTGGTACTGGAAAGTTTGTGAACCTTAATAATAGGGATGCACTTAAGACAATTGAGAAATCGTTTTTCTGATTATGTCGACGTCACTTGAACATAACATTCACTGCCGGTTATTCAAGGCTCAGAGGGAGCGAGGCACTGTTGTGTTGACAAAAATATATATGTTATCGGGGCTATTTGTCGTGATATTGGACTTATCGGGATGACGTCATAATTAGTTATCGGCCCGATAGTTATCGTGTACCCCTAATTATTGAACATGTATTTATTGAGGAATATTAAGATATATCAATAAACAGCCATAACTGAAAATGGCAAAAGCATTGGACTTCAACCTTATGCACAAATACCTGCAATGAGATGTTTCGTGTAACAACTGATGAGTTCTGCATATCGGCTTGAAGGGATTTTAGCCCATTCCTCTGGACAGAACAGCGTGAAATCTGCAACCGTGGCCTGATTCCTCATGTGAACTGCTCGCTTCAGGTACTTCAACAATATTTCTATTGGATTAAGGTCAGGAGTCTGACTTGGCTGTTCCACAACATTAACTGTATTCTTCTTTAATCAATCTTTGGTTGAACCACACAAGTCGTCTCCCTGCATGACCCACTTCCTGCTCTGGTTCCAGTCACAAAACAGATGTCCAAACATGTCTAACTGGGATTGACTGGTACAGTTGGAGGGTTATTGCACCGTCACTGACTGTGTTCTCATCCATCTATATGGTTAAACATGGTTCCAGCAGTTTTAGGGCTCGTTCACATCGACCGCAGGAAACAGCAGACGAGCAGCAATGTTGTCTGTTGAGCCGGTGCTCGATCATTGTCTTAGAAATGCTGAATCCGTTAACATTCGTATCAAAGAGGCTTTTTGAAGCTTAGAAGTAACTCTGGGTTTTTCTCAATTCACTTAAAATTAAATTCAATCCAAAAATTTGCCGAAGCAAATTATACGTTGCAGTAGTTTTTATTAATATTAGGGCTGGGCAACAATTAAAATTTTTAATCGCGATTAATCGCATTATTTCCCTGATTAATCACGATTAATCGCATTGTATACGCAAAATCAAATAATGAATCAAAGGTAGTGTAAAATGCACTTTTATTAAAATGTTCTGCTGCCATATGAACTAAAGTGTCATAACATTTGTTGTTCAAACACTTTTAACATCAGTACTTGTCAGTAACACATATATAGTGTAAATCTCATCTTAAAAAATGTAAAATAAAATAAAGCTTATTGCCACTGCCAGGGCATTAATGTCATCCTGTTTTTATAAAAAAAAAAAAAAAAAAAAAAAAAAAAAAAAATCTACAAACAAAATCCAACAAAATGATTGTGTCTCAGCACAATCAGAACATTAAAACAGGTAATTTCTGAGGTAACAGCAGAAACTTTTAACGGGGAGTTTAGCTTGTCAGTTGTTACAAATAACCTTGTTTCTGTTGAATCCTCCGTCTGGGAGAACTTTAAAATGAAAATGTCCATGTTAAAGTTCAGTAACTTTACCAATCCGTGTATCATTCATTCTTTCCATTTTCAATTGTCAATCAAAAATTACAAAAAATTAAAAAGTGACATTTTGTTACGTTTTTCGCCTTTTAATCTAACAGAAAAAAATGAAAAAAAATGCCTATTTTTTTATATTTAAATTTTAGACTTGGATCAAAAATACAAAATTAAGAACTGAATTTGTTTTATAATCGAGGACTGGACTTTCTGTTGTCATTACACATCTGTGCCACTAGATGGAGCCGCACTGCAGTAACCAGCTAGAGAACAGCAGGACAGTGAACACATGGAGCAGATCTGATGGAACATGGAGGAATTACACGAACGTTTTGTTGCAGTGCAGAATTTTATTTTTGACAGAATTGTTAATATTGCCTGCTAATTTACCTGCCAATTCTCTTCCAGTTCTGCAGCAGCCAGTAACAGTCTTTTCAAAATAAAAGCATGTGAGCAACATACGTTAACACACGATAAAATAAATGTCGGCGTTAATAAATTAATGCGTGATAATAACGCGTTAACTTGCCCAGCCCTAGTTATTATTAAAGTTTTTGAAGAGGTTAATTGCAGATGGTTGTTGCTGTGTTCAGGAAGGATCTCCTGTAGCGTCTGTGTTGCAGCGGATCTGAAGAAGTCTCTGATTGAAGACACTTGTTGAATTGCTGTGTTGTGATGAGGATGTTCAGGGTTGTCAGTGATGATTTTAATGTGTCAAGAGACTCCAGATCAGTCCCCAGAACAGAGCCAGACTTCTTTATCAGCTTGTCCAGCTGGTACAGATGCTGCTCCCCCAACATATGGGTGCAGATGAGATGTTGTGATCCTCAGGGCCTTTACACAGCTGCTTCTTGTTGGTTTGCCACTCCTTGGGAGCGTAACAATAGTCTTGTATGTCTGTGCTCCGTCTGTCTTTCTGCGGATGGCCAGACTCCAAACTCTGGTTTTTAATGTTTTGTAACATTTTAACAAACATCAAAAGCTGTTTTCTGATGTCCTGTGAAATCTCCTTTCCTCTTTTTTGCTATAAATCAATAACACAAACAAATGTTTTTAGCATCAGGGTCACAAAAGCCTTTTTTAGGCCCTGCTCATATACAGTCATGGAAAAAATTATTAGACCACCCTTGTTTTCTTCAGTTTCTTGTTCGTTTTAATGCCTGGTACAACTAAAGGTACATTTGTTTGGACAAACATAACGATAACCACAAAGATTGCTCATAAGAGTTTTATTTAAGAGCTGATATCTTACCATTTTCCATGGTTTTCTTGATTATAACCTAAATCACTTAAGTTTTTACGTCAGTAGCCATGGCGCTGTCCTGCCAAAAACACTGCTTTTATGCATTCAGTGTTTTCTTTTCTGTCTGTTTTAGTCACATGATGACGTTTAGTGGTACCAGGTATTAAAATGAACAAGAAAGTGAAGAAAAAATGGTGGTCTAATAATTTTTTCCATGATTGTATATATGCATTTTATCACCATTTCTGAAGTTATCTCTCTCCTATGCATCACATTTGGTTGTTATGTTGAAATAGACATCTGATATGGGCAAAATCAATAAGGGCATGACATTTATACTGCTCGGACCTTGTCTTCTTTTATTTTTTCTTTGCCCAGGTGGCACCGTGTGGCCATCAGTGTGGAGAAGAAGACCGTCACCATTATCGTAGACTGTAAGAAGAAGATAACCAAGCCTCTGCTGAGAAGTGACGGAGGCTCCATCAGTGCCAACGGCATCACCGTGTTCGGCACCAGACTTCTGGACGAGGAGGTTTTCCAGGTAACGTTCTCAGTGTGGTGACTCGTCTAAATGTGTCCATCAGTGAGTTGCTCAGTTTGTGCTTCAGTTTGTCAGCGGTACTTCTAATCTGAATATTGATCACAGTGATGTAGCAACCGCCAACTGACAAAAAGTGTAACAGTTCATTTCATCATACATCTCTCTTTTTTAATCCAGTGAACATTTCTCTTCATTTTTTTTATTATTTATTATCGTTACTGTGGGTATCTTTATTTTTTGTGTCGTATGTTTTGCCTCAACCTTTATTTTCCCATTTGATTATGGCAAAGAATGCGGCGCTGACAGAAACCAGAGCACTTTATACATACATACCACTTTTTTTCATTTTATAAGGCCCTTTGCACAGATATACATTTGAGATATCAGATTTTATTGATAGTGAAGGTTTCAGTGATTCTTGTCAGCTGGATGAGTAATCTTGTTATTCTGTTGTACTTATTTTGGAGAAACTCAGAATCTGCAACCGTGTGTCCATGTAAATTATTTAGTCAAAATATGATGTTGCATTTTTTTTTTTATTATTTAAAGCCACATGTGATGGAAGAACTGGCACTAATTTTGTTTGATTTTTTTTTTCAAGCAACACCATTTTAAGTACAAAGTCATGTCTGTTTTAAAAGAGGCAAACTGTTCTGCTTTGTCAAAAGTTGATACAATACCCTAAAGCAGCCGTTCCCAAACTTCAGAACAGCAAGGCCCAATTTGAAATGTGAAAAATCTCCGCAGCCCATTGAAACATTTAATCACAACTGTGATCAACATACAGGACTAGGAACCATGATCCGATATTAATGTAAGGGGTCAACAAATAAGGTGACACTTGTCATATTGGGTTAAGATGACGGTAGAATAACACTTAACTGGTTTGTTTTGTTACTTCTTAATGTTTTTAAATCATGTCGTTAATATTTTACAGTAATTAAAAACATTTTAAAAAGATCGAAGATTTAAAACACGTTTAATTTTAATGACCTCTCACGGCCCACCTGCAGTCCCAAGACGGACCACCAGGGGGCCGCGGTCCACACTTTGGGAATCACTGCCCTAAAGTATGAATAAAACGTGTGTGACAAATGTTGCTCCAATTATTACGTAATTACAGGACTAAAGCACCCTTTTCATACATACCTCTACAGTTGTTCTTATAGCAGGTGGTTTTATGGGGTGGAGCTGGTTACCTCAGTTCACCCCACCACCATGCTTCTTTGCTACACCTTTGTGCTGGGTGGAGGTAAAGATGGAGGAGCTGGGTAGCTCTGCGTTGATTTGGCTCTGTGATGTCACAGTATCATGAACTACTCACTTACTTAAATGTTTTCAGTCAGTCAGTGTCACTGACGTGACATGTGCTATTACCTCAGAGTTTTTGATTTATCCAGATCAGAATCCCAAATATATCGACAAAAGTACAGAAAAAGATATGATAAAGCGAGCCCTTTTAATCACATGTGTCAAACACAAGGCCCGCAGGCCAAATGTGGCCCACCACGTCATTTTATGTGGCCCTCGAAAGCTTGTGCATTATTGGCTTAAATTTTAAACCAATATTTTAAGACTTAACATAAGGTTACGCCGCTTTAAAGTGCATATTGACAATAAACTACATCTCCCATCATGCATTTCGTTGTTACCCACAACGATAACGGTAGCCATGAGCAAGACGATTTTTCAGAACTGATGGACTTAAGAAAAACCTCTACAAACTAACCCCAACATGTCCAAGAAAAGAAAAATTGATGCACAAGGAAGGCAGTTTCATGAACAACATGAAAATAAATACAAGTTTGTATCTCAAGGTGAAAAAAAAGAAAAAGAGTATAATCAATGTCGGCATTTTGACAGCAAACACGGAGCTAAGTATGCTAAATATAGCTTACAAGAAAAACAAAGAATCGCTTCTGCTTCTAAAACCAAGGTAATGGATGCTCTGAGTAAACATCACCTGTGCAAGAGCAGATTTGCAACCACAAACCCTGAGTTTAATATAATAGTGAGTTAAATATTTGAAACTTTAATACATAATTAACACAGAATCCGTTATTTAACAAAATAAGAAGGTGTAGTTTATTTTATTTTGATTTACATTCCATTTTGTTACATTCATGCTGTCAGTCTGGCCCTTGGAGGGCAACCATGATGCTGATGTGGCCCTCAGTGAAAATGAGTCTGACACCCCTGATTTAGATGTAATACTGTCGTAGGACGTGAAGTTTAGCATCAGTCTTCAGCCTTGTTCCTTTACTGATGTGTTGCCAATGAACATGATAAGACATGAGATAATCCATCTGATGATTTATTCTTTTAGCTTTGTGTAACCTTCCTCGCCTTTTGTTGCTCCCTACTGACATAAGATTCAAAGGAAACATATATTTTCGCTGAAAACTACATTTGACATTTTGCCTTTGTACAATTTTTAGCTACAAATAGTTTTTAAGTTACTCAAAAACCACTACTTGCTTTCATCATTTACACTCAACACAGTGATCCAATCTTTTGGAAAACAGGATTATTGATGTATGGCGAGTTTGTATTTGCTTATCATTACATTTATTATTGTGTTCCTCCTGCTTAGAGACACGGTTCATTTAGAGGTTAATGTGAAAAGTGGATCAGATGAGCTAAATAAGGACAGACATGCTGTATGGTTTTCTCTGGCAGGAAGTAAAAGTTCTGGCTTTGTTGGTGCTGTGTGCTTCTGAGAGACTGCCAGTTTGCTTAAATGCTGAGTCACTGCACTGATGCCATGTCTGAATGAGTGCTGGTGCTGGTTCTGCCGGTGCCACGGGGACAGGATCTCACTTCTGGGAGCATTTCTTGAGTGTGCAGTTTTTCTTCTTGCATCTTTCCTTTTAACTGAACTGACTTCAAACTGTCGAAGACTGGACTATGAAATTAAGACTAGAGAGAGATTAGTTTAAATCAATTTTTTTAATGAATAAACCTGTCTGTAGTTAGGTTGATTTATGGTACAAATGTTGCTGTTATTGAAGTGTATACTAACTGATCGTGGTACTATATTCCTTTTTATGACAATAGTTTTATACACAGATTTGATTTCACATCCTGTCAGTTTTGATTAGATTTATAAGGGGGGCCTGTAAGCCAGCATTTATTTCAAGCAGAGTGTGTAGTCGGCATTTTGCCAGTCTGAAAATAGGAGCCATAAATTAGTGAATAGAGTCTTCTGTGTATGTATGTGTGTGTTTTCTTTTTTTTTTTTCTTGGATCAAGTCTTCTTTTTTGATCTCTGTCCCTGCTTTCCCCAAAGATCCACAGGAGCCATTGCATTATGGGATATGTGCATGTTTCGTATTGGAGAGTGAACTCAAGTCACGGATTATATGTCAAACCTTCTCCTGGTTGTTTCTTTCTTTCTTTTCTAAATTAGTCAGAATATTTTAGATGATTGAAACACAATATGAAATGAATATGACATATGATACAAAAATGTTGATAGAAAAATGTAAAACAAAAGTACACATTTTGAAATTGAAAATGGAGACATCATTTCTTGTTTCTTGTCCATTTAAACTTTGGAATTTGTTTTCACAAGCTGACCTGCATTTTTTTTTATAAACGTCTATTTATGCTATACCTGCTGCAGGTTGGAGGCAACCACCACAGGGATGTGGCTCATATGAATGGAAGTCTTTCATTCTGCCGTCAGGGCTTCCTTATTTCCTCATGCACCCTCCCCCTCCCTCCCCTCCCCTCCCCTCCCCTGCCTGCATACCCTACCCTAGTCACCTCCTCCTCCCTCTGCACCTTCCCCACCTTGAGGCCTCGCTACTGTGCCAAATGTATGAGACCGTCTATTCATGCCTGGCAGACACAACTTGTCTGAATCCGGCTCAGGCGTATAGAAATGCCTGAGCCTGTTCCCGGTCTTCCTGAAGGCCTGGAACGTGCCTGACGCCATCACTCAATGCGTCCAACAAAAACGGCATATTGGTTCATGATTAATATTTTTGTGTGAATGTTGTCTGTCTGCTCACTTGCATTGCTAATGGCAAAACTAGCATTCATATCTTGTGACTGTGAGCAAAAGATAGCAAATGTCAGTGTGCACAGAGTGTATTTAAAATGATCATCATGCATAAATGAAACCATTCAGCCCATTCAGCCAGCTGTAAAGCAGTGGCCTAATTGACGGCAAAATGATCCAGCCATCTTTTTTGTGTTTCGGCCTCCTGATGTCATGTTTTGGAGTATTGATCCTCCGGGTTTGTGGTGTGGATGCTTCCGTCTTCTCTTTGCTTTCCTAAGTTTATTATACTGTACAGGGAGCAGCTTCAGTTTGGTTGTATTTGTTGTATGAGCTGTGTAATTATATGTGACTGTGGTTAAACTAGAGGTATGTTGCCCTGGGCAAAGATATGTCAAAGAATCAGTGCTGATGATTGTGTGGTCTGATTCATCCAGAGGTGCCCTGCGTTCATTTTATAATCATAGCATACAGGAGGATATCGGTGGACAAAAACACAAAGGAGTAGCCAGAGCCAAACTAAACATTGCAGTGTGTTGATCATTTCATGCAGCTTTCCTCAGTAAATCCAGTACTCCTAAGCTGCACTGCTTGAAACTTTGACCTCTTTTGTATGTATTCATAAAACACGGTGCCTTGTGGTCAGGTGAAGGTTGAGGAAGAGTGCGCATTTTTTAAAACACGTTGTTTGGCACGGTCATCAAATGACATTGGAAAGAGAAAGAATGAATTAAAAAATGTCTTTTAACTTATTGGAAATGGCAAAATTCAATCATCAATGTACCAGTGTGATAATGGTGAACATCCCAGTATGGCGTATCATATTAGTTTCTCAAGTATTAGTTGTTGACCTTGACCCTGTGTCTCTGTTTCAACCTCCCTCTTTACTCATTGACCTCTGACTCTGCTGTCATTAAGGCGAACCTCATGGGCCTTCTTCTGTGCTCAACGGTGCTATGCTGTAGCCTGGGGGGGGGGGGGGGGGGGGCATACTTTGGAGCTCTGGCTTTGCTCAGTCCTCCTTTTTTTTTTTTTTCCCTCAGCAGCACACAATGAGAGCCTTGGTATAAGTCAGCTCAGGTGTCTCACAGCTCACCATCCCAGCTGCTCTTTCTAAATTCCTGTCTGTCTCTGAGTCCTTGCTGCTCCTTCCTGAAGTTGACACTATTTTTTTTTTCTCCGCCCTTATCTTTGCCCTGTGATTTGATTCTTCTTGGGGTTGTGGTTTCATATTGTATTGGAAAGACAGGTTAATGATGCATTAAAGGAAGACACCTGTGTACAGGAATGCTGTTTAGACCTGGAAGTCTGTAGGACTTTTTGGCCAGTGCAGGGATGATTATCTACTTTTGCAGTGTAGGTTCCTGCATCAACTTTCTTGAATAAAGCATATCTTAAAACTTAGACCTGTAAGAGGTTTTATCCTTCTCTGTTTTCTCTCACTGATGTTATTATCGCGTTAATGCATTAATTTATTAACGTCAACATTTATTTTATCGCCCGTTAACGCATGTTGCTCACGTGCTTTTGTTTTGAAAAGTCTGTTACTGGCTGCTGCAGAACCAGAAGTCAATTAGCAGGTAAACATGCAAAAAAGCTAGAACAGACATGGAGGACAGTAAAAATCTGTGAACTTTACAGTTCGGGTAACAACTCCGGTAGCAATATTAACAATTCTGTCTAAAAAAAAAAAAGAAAAATTCTGGACTGCAACAAAACTTCTGCGTCATTCCTCCATGTTCCATCAGATCTGCTCCATGTGTTCACTGTCCTGCTGTTCTCTAGCTGGTTACTGCAGTGCGGCTCTATCTAGTGGCACAGATGTGTAATGACAACAGAAAGTCCAGTCCTCCATTTTAAACAAATTCAGTTCTGTGGCCCGTTTTTTCATTTTGTATTTTTGATCCAAGACTAAAATTGAAATATTAAAAAACAGAAATTTTTTCCTCTTTTTTTGTGTTAGATTAAAAACAAAAAATGTCATAAAATGTCACTAATTTTTGATTGATAATTGAAAATGGAAAAAGTGAATGATACACAAATTGGTAAAGTTACTGAACTTTAACATGGACATTTTCATTTTAAAGTTCTCCCAGACAGAGGATTCAACAGAAACAAGGTTATTTGTAACAACTGACAAGTTGAATTCCCCGTTAAAAGTTTCTGCTGTTACCTCAGAAATTACCTGTTTTAATGTTCTGATTGTGCTGAGACACAATCATTTTGTTGGATTTTGGACTTTTTAAATTTTTTTTTTTATAAAAACAGGATGACTTTAATGCCCTGGCAGTGGCAATAAGCTTTATTTTATTTGACATTTTTTAAGATGAGATTTACACTAAATATGTGCTACTGACAAGTGCTGACAATTAAAGTTAGCCATTTCTGTAGATGTGGTGCTGGTTATCGGTCTTCATATCCATATATTTAATATAAACAGGGAATCAGAAGTATTTTTGTTACTTTGCAGTGCTGGTGCTGTTTGACTTTGTACTCTGACATACAAAACTGGTGCACATTTGGCAGGAAAATACAGGAGGATTAGCCAAAATAAATCAGGTGTTAGATTCTATAATTACCTTTTACTTTGCTGAACTGTGGCATACCTGTGCTTTGAAAGAGGCTTCAGTCTCCTGGCTAGTGTTGTTGTTTTGTGCTATCAGCATCCAAGGATTTATGCTAAAATGGTACTTTTTTTTTAAAATTATTATTATTATTTTTTATCCAGTGGTCTGCATACTAGTTTAAAGTAAAAAACCTGGTACCAGTGTGTATTGGTTAATCTTTTGTTCTCTTAAGTTTCATAAGTTTGGTGATGTGGTTTTGGGGGTTGAACTCTGTGTCACCACAGCCTGTTTGTGTGCAGACGGGTGGCTCTCAGACGAGGACTAATTAGAGCCGACTAGCGGCAGGGTTCAAGTATTCACTGTTGGTCAGCGTGACACATGAGGTAATGCATGTCAACTTGACTCAGGGCAGGGCTTGATCTTTCTTTTTTAGGTTGAAATTCTGCAAGCACGTGGTTGGAGAGACTAATTTCTCTCCAGAATTGGTTGGTAGCTGTCCCATGGACTTCTCCCATGTCTATTCTGTGTTTTTTCATTAACAACAGTAGATCATTTTAATTGGCAAAACAGGGGTTAGTTGGTGTTATACACTGTATGTGAATAGTCATAAGCTCTTATCAGCCTAAGAACTGCAATTTTTTATCATCAGTGGGCATACATGAAATGAGAATATTAGAAAAAAGTCATAAAAGATTTAAAAAACATCTCTCTCTCTCTCTCATATATATATATGTATATATATATATATATATATATATATATATATATATATATATATATATATATATATATATATATATATATATGTATATATATATATACAGTGTTTTACAATACCCTCCAAAATTCTAGGCTTTAAAAAAAAACTTCTTTTATTATTAATTACACCTCATCAGTTAAGTTTCCATGAAACCTCAAATGTGAGCATAATTAATTCAAATTCAAATTCAAATATACTTTATTGATCCCCCAAGGGGGGAATTCAAGTTTCAGTACAGTCTGGTGTACTTGAGGAGCTGCCGGTGTCCAGCGCTACTTTTTCATGTCCCAGTCCTGTGGTCTGAGTGCTAACTCCAGTTAGCAGCCATTAAAACCAGTATATCTCCACAATGATGAATCAAGTGAGATATCTCCAGGTCAGAGGAGGAAACACCGATGAACCAAACCGTCTCTTCTGGGAAGACTGAGCTCCTTCAGTCCGGCGAGCGACAGAGCTGACCGTCCCAGAGACCCCTGTTCATCATGTGGACCAGGTTGTTGGCGTCACCCCTGGCGGTGCCGGTCCCAACCAGGCTCTCAGACGGCCCCTGCCAGGTCAGCTAACTCACCCCGGCGTGTAGACTGCTGGACAGGGGCAGCTGGACAGGTCCCGGCTCAGTCGACGCTGCAGCCCGGATCCAGTGGCGGTGGTTGCCACAGGTAGCAGTTCAGGATTAGCTTCCCCGAAACGCCCCCCAGCGACACCGTCCATGTCCGCGGCGGCACGTTTCCACCAGCCGCAAGAGGACCGGTCCGCACCCGCAGACAGCATGTCGACACCTGACTGCAAAACCACCACACAGCGGGCACAAACTGGAGCATCCAGGGTCCAGTGTCCAGCATCGCAGGGACAAGTCCCCTGGAGCAGCAGCGAGTAGCCTCCATGCCAGGCGTTGTCCAGGCAACGATAATTAGGGGCTGCCATCACTTAAGCTCCTTGGCACTTTAGGTGAACCTGACCTCTGCACTCAGTCTTACCAGAGCATAATCATTTATATTAAAAGATAGCATGACTTGTTGTGCTACTGATTATACTAACAGACAATCTAAGCGCTATCCATCCATTATCGTAGCTTGCATATAGGTGCAGTGTTATCTTAATGCCACCATACAAGATGAGCTATTATTACAGATTTCCTTGCCCTATAAACTTGACATTTCTAACTCTCCAGTTTGATTGAGGCATTCAGCTGAGCAGCTGGGAAGCAGCCAGTTGCTGTGAGAGGATCCCCTCCTGTCTTAGCTTAGTCCATACGAACCCATGATGCTAACTATCATTTTGCTTTGAGCGGTTCTGGGTTGTCCAGGAAAAATGTAGCTAAGCTACAGGTGGCTTGCAGCTTGGACCTGTAAACAAGCACCTCTGAGCACGAGCTAACAGCCGTCCTCTGCTAGGGCATCGCCGCTTCCCAGCGCCAAAATGAGCACAGGTCCACAATAATAATTTAATTTCAGTTTCCAGTTTCACAGAAGAAGTAAAAATTTACAGCTATATTAGACTTTATGCTATCAAATACTATACAATCAAGGGATAAATTGTCCCTCTGGAAGGATGCTGTGCAGCCTCTCCAATAAGATTCCAGCTATTGAATCCGCACAGCTGTTTGCACAGCTTGATAAATCCATAGAACCGCTCCTGTATATTGTTGCGTCCATCAATGTACCTCAGTACCAGGACTAGCTGACATCATGTCCCCACATTGCTCATTCAAAAGCACCACAAAATTTAACACAATTGATTATCTTGGATAAAATATTACGGTTTTTATCTACCTCTTCATTGTGCCTTCTTTCAGCAATGTGGTGCCCATCATCTAGCTGTGTTGCTATGCTAATCTTTACGCAGTTTTCCATGTGAACTTTGGATCTCTAATGTTTCTTGATCCGTTCAAAGAGGTGCTTTAAGTCAGTTAGTCCAGTCTTTGTCCAAGTCCAATCACATCTGTCACTTCTGAAGCAGTTGGGGCTACAATTCCAGCGCCCCATCGGCGTTAAATTTGGTGACGTTGATAGGCTCGTTATCAATAAATTCTCCCTAGCAACCATAACCGGATTGGCTATTAAGCTGCAGGGGCGCTTTGCCGAGCGCCCTGTGAGAGAACGATGCTCTGTAGGTCGGTGGAAATTCACTGTCAGTTGGTGGAAATGTTGTTTAAATGATTTGAATCGCATGTGGGCACACACATACTATTAAGTAAATCTGACGCTGATCAAAAAAATTAATAAAAATAAAATAAAATACATATTTTTCCCCCCCACAGCTGGTGGGGGGGCCCCTATGGGCCACCTGCCTCTGGATAGGCATATTCTGTCAGAATTTGTGTTATGTAATGTTAGTGGGTGTTTTTCAACCGACTGGTGACTTGTTCGTTCCACCCATTTACATTTTTTTTTTTTTTTTTTTTGATTAACTGAGGGGCTGGGTGATGACTGGCGCTCACACAACTGGCTCACCTATGGGTGACATCCTGTGTTTGACATCATAGAAGGGTTTTTTTCAGTTCTTCAACCTTCAATAGTCAATAATGTCTGTTCACTGACTGCTTTATTAAGGCAGCACTTAATAGTGAATACTAACAAAAATGAAAGTTTCTACCTGCTTGTTTCTATGGGACACACCAAGCAGTTCTGGTTTCAGTTTTGCATGGCATCGTGGTGTTTCAGCTGCTGCAGGAGGGAAACACCTGTGGTTTGGTCTCAGGAGATGGCGGCTTCTCCAGGACGCAAGGGAACAGGATTCACTGAGTTGTTCATGGCCCAAACTGAGAGACAATGCTCCTAAAGAATAGACCAGTCCAACAGTCCATTCTGGTAGCAAATGTGGTGGTACATCGGTCCACATTGTCTCTAGCTTGCTTGTCATTTTGAGTTTTGTCCCTTTGGTGGCCACATGCTTGAGGTTTTCTGAGGTTTTCTCTCAATGATGTGCTGACTGATTTTATCATCTGTATGGAGTTTTCAGACATTGTTAGACTCCAGTTACCTCTTGCTGGATCACCTATTGACACAGTCCTGGTTTCAATCCTGCCAAAGCTCCTGTTGCTACCTCTAAGTCAGAATAGAGGTGTAACAGGGCAGAGTAAAATGTCATGCCTTCCTGCCTCTGCACACAGAGCAGCGAGGCAGAAAACAGGCATTACAGAGGCTGAATAAACTGAATGGGCACACGCACACATATACACACAAAGATTTCCCTTGCAGGTTGCAGCTTGCTGGGATTTTCTTCCATTTTATGCCGATTTTCCTTTCCCCCCTTAAATGTGTAGTCCTCACAAGTTAGTCAAGATTTTACCTTTGGGCTCAGGCATCTCCGTATGCTCACCTGCCAAGCACCATAACTGAAGACACACCCATCACTCCACCTCATTAGAACCCCCGTCAGCTGTCTTTGCAGAGTGTGTGTCGGTGTGTGTGTGCATGTGTGTGTATTCTCAAATACCAGCCTTCAGGAACTCAGTTCAGGCAATTACAGACTCAGAGGAAACATCCACATGCTTTCACCAGTATTTTTGCTGTCTTGTGTTAAACTGTGTTCTCTGGCTGAAGGATTGTTGACGAACTGTGACAGTGCTGGAAGGATTTCGGGCCTGGTGGGGTCCTGCTGCAGCAATAAAGAAAGCCTTCCAGCTAGAAATGTTTTTGTTTGTTGTTCTTTTTTCTTCCAGCCTGCTTTTATTCTGTCTTGTGGGGGCTTTATTAATGGATTTTAGAGATTTCCCTTGTATATTAATGTTTTGAGAATTTATTATCCCTTTTTCAAAGTGCTATTCTTGCAGTATTTTAAAAGCAGTTTCCTTTCACAGCTGCTGCACTGAAAACCATCACAAGATGTTGCCATGTTGTTACATATTTAAATTAGAAATAGTTAAACACATTGTTGATTCAGGGGCTTTGACCAATTGAGTTGTTTCTAACCAGAAAGACATCTACAGTGATCCCTTGACAATTCGCGCTTTAAGTTCCGCGTTTAGTTATTCGTGGATTTTTCAGAAATATATAATATAATAGAAAATCAAGAAAAAATCGCGGAAACATCACAGGATGTTGTGCGCATTCTCACAGCAAGAAATGTTGTGAGCCATCCTGGCCCCTTTAAGAAGGTGGCCTTATGGGTAATGGTGTGGCCTTATGGGTAATGTAGTGTGTGTGTCGTGGGACGGCAGAAGAAAACAGGGTTAGATGAAAAGTGTAGTGAGCATCAACAGCAGCCCAGCGTGTATATATTTACATTCTCTGTTAACCGACAGGAGCCCAACAATACAACCTGTGTGATGTTACACGTTCCTGCAGTGTCAGAATAAAGTGCTCGTTCCATGCAGAGAAAACCGGACTTTTTGTTTTGTTGTTGTTAGCGTGTTAGCCGCTAATTACGAGCCAAAAATAGCTCAATACCAGCGGTTTCTTTACTACTGTTCAGAGACCAGAGGCTGTAAAGGAAACAGATAGACCACAGTTGAGCCTTTGTCTTGTTTCGCTGCAGTGTCTCGCTACTTTTTGTGGGTTTTAAACATATTTTAAACACATTGAGGCTCGGGGGCTTCAGCTCCAGATCGGGGATTTTGATTTTCACAGCGAAAAATAAGTGATCACTGTATATACACATTTATACAATTTATTGATAAATAAATATACTGTTGAATTTAAACTAAAGCACGACACTTAGATATCAATTCCTGCAGAGTGAATAATAAAACTAATTGAATTATATTCTCTAAAAAAATACATAACAACAAGTTAGAAGTTTGCATCTCATATTTAAAAATTACAATTCAGTCATTTTATACAAATCTATGCCCAGTGTTGTGTCTCAGATGTTTACCTCTATTTGATTGGTGGAGGTAAAACGCTGCTCTGACAACCACAGTTCTTCCACCCTGCATCATCTCAATGTGGACTGTGTGATTTTCCTTTAAGCTGTTTAATTGCACATGGCAGGTATGATTTCCCGGATCTCATGAGATTAGGAACATAAATAAAATGAGTTTTCCATTCATATTGCCTTACTATGTGTGAGAGCGTGAACAAGACGTGGCATGACCGTCTTCTGTAGCCTCGTCTGGTTGCTTGATCGTGACTGGCTTCCATCAGCTCTTAGCAAATGTTGTCAGTAGCAATAACCCACAGGCAAAAACAATTAAAAGTCAAAGTGTGAGCCTAAGACCATTTTCCTGTTTTCTGCAGGGTGACATCCAGCAGCTTCTGATCGTTGCTGACCCCCAGGCAGCGTATGACTACTGTGAACACTACAGCCCAGACTGCGACACCCCCCACAGCGACTCCATACAAGCCCAGGAGCCAGAAGGAGAGGTCAGCTAACTATGGAGGGTGGGGGGGTTCCACAAAGAGCCAATCGAAGCTGCTGATTCTTTTAGATTTTAATTCTAAATTGAATTTTCACACTTGGTAGCCTTTATTTACTTATCAGTCTCATTTGGAAGCAGATATTTAATTTACTAAATATATTGATTAGGGACTTGACTCTAGAGATAAATTAGGTAGTTAAGCACCATTACATTTTAAAAGAGGGTAACTAACATTTCTACTATTCACAATAACTTCAAAGGCATGAAAACAGTAGATGCAAAGTTGTTGAAGCAGTTTATAAATTACTCAAAACTGCAAATGAGTCCTATGAATCAGGCTCTGTACACCACACCTGCCATTTTTATTGCTTTAATATTAGCTGTGTGGAGGTGCATTTTGATTTTGTTGTGCATGTCACTGCACAAGATTATTATCTGAAGCGCTGCACGTCTAGCCACACTCCAAACACTGATGACACAGCAGGTGGTTTATTTCACTTAACAGAAGTAAAACACTTGCAGCGATCTCCTCGACTGGAGTTGTGAAGGCCGATGTGTCTGCATTACATGAGAAAATTTAACCCCACAGAGGGCAAGTATTTGTAGTACTGAAGTTATATTAAAAGCAGCTAATATGTTTTCCTGTTCGTCTACTCTAGTCTTTTCCTGCAGTCCTTCATACGTCCTCTTTTATATTACGATGCAGCATCTATGCCTGATTAACTCCAAGTCTCTACTTTGTATTTAGTCACAATTATTTATGTGAGTAAATATGAAGCAGCTGTCAGGCACAGATAGATGTGTAAGGAAATGTATCTGTAGTAGTGTTAATTTCTACAAGATATTTGCCTACAAGTCATTATAAAGATGATTATGAGGGGCTCCTTACTGAAGTGGAGTGTAATGTACTGTGTGACCCAAAGTACAGATTTAAGAGCTTTCTGAATAATTGAATAACTGCTAACACCTAATCTGCTAATTAACTCTGCAGTTTATTTATTTATTTATTTTTTTTTATCATTTAAGCATGTTATCACCTTCCGATGTCACTTCTATGTGGAAGTGACACATGGACACAAACAAGGCGAGCTTTATCTGAATCAGTCCAGCTGTAATATACATGCTTTCAGTGAGAAAGTTTCATGACAGTATTCCTTCATCGCAGCTGATAAATTGTTTTTTTTGTTTGTTTATTTGTTTTTTTTTTTTTTAGGTCTCTGTTGTTTTTCTTCCGTTCACGAACTTTCTAGAGACCCCATCTGTGAATGTGGGTGTAGGTTCATCACAGTAACACCATTATCTAAGGAAGAACTCTTCCTATTTTTGATTATTTTTCAGTTAAAGATTACTTTTTTACTTACCATTGTTATCTGGAAATAGTTATACATTTTGAATTATTTACATCATAACTAATGTACAGTTTACATTAACTTGCAACATTACACTGTGTGTTTGTAGCATTTAAAATGATATTCGATGACAAGGAATGCGGTTAGAAACTTTTTTTAAAAGATATATTTTTGTTAATATTATTTGCTAAATGAAATAATATAAGAATATTTTTTCAGTTGAACTGTTTAAACATGTTGCATGGTATGAAGATGACATGTACTGTGTGCATCATCTTCACACGCTGCATCCCAGATGCTTCTGCTAACCTCTCTGCTGTTCCCTCTCCCTCCCTCCTCTGTCTCTCTCACACCCTTCAGTATACTACTGATATAGATTACTCTCAGTACTATGATTACGCTGAGGGAGGAACAGACAGCGTTCCAACTGATGAGTATTCTGAGCCACAGGTAAATGAAAAGAAAAAGGAAAAGGGAAAATGTTTTTTTTTTCTTTCTGCACTCATCTTTTTTTTTGTCTGTCATCCTCCTCATGTCTCTGTCCGTTACCTTGTGTTATGTTTACGTGCACGCTCAGTAACTCTCAATGTGGTGATAATATTTGTTAAAAGTAAGACACAAAAGCTTGAATTCCCTCATGACTACACGAGAAGTTGAAACCATCTGAGTGGACATGTAAACACCCATAATTCCTCAGTCGTTCTTGTCTCTTTTTTTGAGCCCGTTGCCTTCCTGTTAATGCCAACTGCCAAGTGTGTTTTTGCATTTCGGCATGTCCTTGAAACTATTGTACGTGTTACGGCATTATTAGTAACATTGTCCTTTTTTTTGGTGTAAAGTACAATATCTATTTGATCACTGCTATACCCGTAAAGAGCTGCTGAATGCAAATGTTTTGGTTTTTATGTGTTTTTGTGTCTGTGACAGACTGATATGTATATACTGCCCCAAATCGGAAAAAGTCAGGATAAAATGAAAAACAAAAAGCAAAAACAGTCAAAAGTGCAGTGTATTGTACATTTACAAAAATTCCATTTCATTTTAGACAGTATCAACAAAAGATATTTCATATTTTGTTCTATCCTAGTTTTATCCGTTCGGACATACGGTCATTCTTGCTTTTAAGGCCTACAATTTATTGCCAAAAAAGTTGGGATGGTAATGAGGTTAAAAGAGGTGCAAACAGGTGACGTCAGCAGGTGAATGCGATCATGATTTGGTGCAGAAACATGTACGTTTGGAGTCTGGAGGTGCACCAGTGTAGCAACAAATGCATGAGAATTTGCTCTCCACAAAATGTTTGCAAGGTATTTGCTCTTTGAAGGCCAGTAGCACGAGTCTGAGCTGGACAACTGTGATATCCTGTTCCTCAGACAGCACTGCATACATCAGCTGAGGATATAACCGCATGGGAAAGGGATTAATTTGAGAAACTTTTGATAAGCTCTTAAATACAAAGTTATTTGGCTTTCAGATAAGATACTGTATGTGTTGTGTTTTCCAGGGGGGTGGGCAGACTGCAGGAGTGGGCAGTCAATGGTAAAAGGCCTCGTACTTACATACCACCTTTTTAACCTTATTCTACAAAACACTGTACCTTGTGTCTTTCATTTACCCGTTTCTACGACAATGCCTATGTTACATGTTTACTCTGTACAACGCAGCACTTGGATTTTTACACTTATACCTAGGGTTGGGCACCGAAAAATGATTTAAAGTAGGAATCGGTTCCTAACGTCCGGTTCTGGAATCGTTTAGAAGATTTTTGAATTTCGATTCTTTTTTTCGGTTCCTAAATGTCCGTGCTATTTTTTTTTGTTTTGTTTTTTTTTGATTTACTGCACTAGTTTGTTGATGTTACTCCGCCCGGCGTACTCAACTCCACGCTAGTGTCGACGTCACGTCCGTCACCGACGGGACTTCACTCACCACAACATGGATCCCAATAGACGCCGCTCTTGAGTTTGGCTGTCCGGGAAATGACGGCTACCTGGCGCAGTGCAACACCTGCGGGAAGCGTGTCACTGCCAAAGGAGGGTGCACGACTAATATGGCAAAACACCTTCACCTGCATGGCATCACCAAAATAAACGAGTGTACCGTATTCAATTGACCTTTTGGTAAGCACCGCCCCCTTCCTAGTTACTGTTGCTAGGTCGGACAAACTTTCTGCTCCTCCGTTAAGGACTGTGTTAATTCACTATTTTTCTGATGTGTATCATCAGTGTTAATATTATACTATAATAACTCCATGGTGAAATATTGCTGCTGGGGACCTGCAACAGTGACTGGAGGTGTCCAGAACGTTTGGAGGGACATTTTTATTCCTTTTCCCAAACCGAACAAACAACGTGACCCCCCCATTCACGTTGGCTGCGAGGGGTTAAATGACAGTGGAGCAAACACACGAGTGCCACAGAAAAGTAACAGCCTATGTGGTGAAAAGGCTCCTTCCCTTCTCAGTTTTTTTAATGAAAAAATTCTACTGTTAGATAAGTCACCATCTGTTGACCTACACATCAAAGAATCGGAATCAAGAATCGTTTTGAACAGGGATGGAAACAGAGAATCGGAATCGGAATCGTTAAAATCCAAACGATGCCCAACCCTACTTATACCCCTGTGAGCACATTGTGGGTTAATGTGGGGCTCAGTGACCTGCTGTGTCCCACGCTTTGATACATGATGGGGCTGGTGATCAAATCGACTTTACCCACTGACCCACAGTGTGTGTAAATCACGTCTGTTGCTAGGCAATCAAAAAGCTTTTCAGGAAGCGATAAGCAGATAATTAAGTAGCTGCAGACTTGGAAGCACGCTTCATTTTTCTGTTTGTCAGTGAAAAGCTCAGGCTTTAGTTGTATTGATGAGAGGTGGGCGTGGGTCTTCGTTCCTGAGCTGCAGCACTGAGACTGTTGTCAAGTGCACTTCAAGCTGCTATGGGAGCAGTTTGAACTTCAGGCACTCCAACAGAAATGAAAAAAAAAAAGCCCTAAAGATTTCCTAGAGGTACATCACCAAAGTCAAAACCTCCTCAACTGTCTTTGTGGTTTACCTGGTTCTCTGCTATTTCGGTTGTTGGGGTGTTATCCTAGAGTGCTCTGACCAGGTTGAACATTTTTTAACTTCAGTTCAGTATAGGGATGACCCGGCTGTCCATGTGGTGCATGGACAGATGGGTCCCATAGCAGAGCGCAGCACCCATCATGTCCCATCTAAAAGACTCTTTACATTCCGAAGTGCACCTCCGGAGGAGATGGTGACATCTCTGGGCTCGGAGGCATCTGGGATGGGCCATCACACAGTGGAAATGTGTATCAAAGGAATCTTTCCAAATCTTTTTTGGGAAGAAATGTACAATCCATTTTTTTTTCTTTCACCTGAGATGACAATGGCCATCCAGACTGTTATCAGCAGCCCAAACCCCAGGCGCTGTGATGTTATGAGTTGGCATCAGTGACCATGGCAGAGGTAGTGTGCACTTCTATGATGGCAGACAGACTGTTTTCAAGAATGACCGAAGAGAATACCACCTGAAATGCTCCGTTGCCTGATCTCTGCAGTTCTGTAATGTTTTTCTGTGTTGTGTGAAAGAATTTGCAACATTCGAAAGTGGTAAGAGGTTTGCTGTCCCAGCTTTTTCGTTTTTGCAGGCCTGAAATGCAGGAATGCCTTTATGTTATCTAATTAAATGAAGCTTAGGCAATAAAAGATGAAATATAATTGACTAATACTAGGGATGCACGATAGCTTTTTAAAAACCGATACCGATAACCGATAACACACACATTAGATCATTACATCAATACTATGAACAAAACCAAAAATAGTTTGGACTCTTTAAATTAACAGATATTTATTTGTTTCCATTTAAAAAACTATTGTCAAGCCTCTCAAACATTTTCGTAAAGCTATCAAACAAACCTATTTGATATCTCACATTGACTTAAATAAGGTTCATTACTGACTGATATAAAACATAAAGGCTCCTTGAACTGATGGAAATACATGCATCAGAATTACAAACTGAAAAGGATTTACATTTAAAGGATTTTGACTTGTGGTTCCATTTAAATTAATACCTTTAATTAAAGTAAATAAGGTTCAGTGATTTTTTGTTTTTTTATCTCATGGAAGCCTTAGATGAGAGAGATGATGGGAGGAGAGACTGCTGCTGGCTTGCGCACGTTAGCATTAGCTCGTGTTAGCGCGATTTCAAAACTCCATGGAAGCAATTGTTATGTTGTAGGTGGCTGATCAGGTTTTACGTATTAAAGCTTGTGCTTCCCTCCTAGTAGAATTCACTCGGAGGATTTGTCACAAATAACCACCAAACTATCTTCTTCTGAAACTTTAATGAAGTTCCACGCCGCCATGTTCGTTGTGATCAGCGCTGTGCTGCAGGCTGCATTCAAGGTGTAACGTAAATTCCCACGTTTCGTTTGCTAGTCGTTCTTTCTTTTCTATTTTTTTCTTTTCTTATGTGTAACATGAGGGGAAATACTGCAAATATCAATTCAAGTCAGCAACTACCAAAATTATGACCAAGTTAACAAGTTGTTTTCTGGCATGAGGGGGTATTCTTGATTTTCCTGATTAAGAAATCGTTTTTATGATTATGCCGACGTTACTTGAACATAACATTCACTGCTGGTCATTTAAGACTCAGAGGGAGCGAGGCACTGCTGTGTTGACAAAAATATATATGTTATCGGGGCTATTTGTCGTGATATCAGACTTATCGGGATGACGTCATAATTTCCTGTTATCGGCTAGATAGTTATCGTGCACCCCTAATTAATACTATATCTAGTTAAATAAAAGACATTGCCAATGCAAGGATGACTTGTTTTAAATGTTATTTTCCGTACCATTCAACTTTTTCCGATTCGGGACTGTATGTCCACTACACCCTTGCGTTTAATAAAACGTGCGGTTGGTGTGAATGAGCTGCAGCTGAAACAAACGGGGTCTGACGCATATGTTGGAAAAGACTCTGTAGAACATTTGCGGTGTGTGCTTTTAAATCATTGGTGTTCTTTGTTGCCGTCACCTCTTTCAGAGAAAGAAACGTAGTGTCACCATGAAAAAGAAGAAGACCAGAAAGCCCCTCAGTAAATCTAAGTTCAAATCCATAAAGAGCTTGGCTGCCAAAAAAATATCACCAGCTAAATCCTATGTCTCTATGAGGAATCGACATGGCTACCAGGCCACAGCGCCGGCACAACCCAGAGGCGGTTATGGGGTAAACATTTATCCAAGAAAAAGACCAAATCCCATCAAGATCTTCCTGTCCCAAATTCTGAATGGAAAATCTGTGATGGCATACAGAGCTCCCTAACCTCTTCTGTCTAGAAATAGCAGAGCCTCTAGCCAGCTTTAGAGGACCCCTAGCAAATAACCTCCATTATGATCTTTTTTTGTTAACCCTGATTCTTCTTTCCTTTTTTTTTTTTTTCAACATGACTCAGCTAAAAAATTTAGAGGGAGATTACAATACAGACATTGACTACGGGACTGTAGACGATACTCAAACTCAGTCCCCTTTTGCCACGGGTGAAGCCAATGAGGTAATTTTCTATTTCATTCTTGTCTACTTTGTTTGGTGTCTTGGAAATATGAGCCAGAAGGGTTTTACCCAAGGGAATACCTGGTATGAATTGACAAAGACACAACTATTCAAATGAATTTGTGTCGTTTGACCTGCTTAAATTCTGGTATGTAGCAGAACTGATGGACATGAGACATCAGATGCTGTGAGACACTGCAAGTTAATCTTGTTTAATTCTCTCTTGCTTCCTTCTGTGTTTGATCATTTATATGAAGCAATGGCAGTTATTTGAAGGGATGACGACACCACAGACCAGGCATCACAAATGAGCAACATGTGAACAGGCTCTGCAGCCATTCTTCTGTTAGAGATTCGGACTCCTCCTTTCCAGAGCCAAAACTATGTTTTTTATTTTTTTGCTTTGCTCGATATTGATGCATCACCTACATCAGCTCTCCCATCTTAAAATCCACATGAGCAACGGAGACTGGCCATGACCCGCTGTCACATCCCTCAACCACTGCCATTGACACTTAATGACAGTACAGATAAATATGCTTCATGGTCCATCATGTCATGAGCTTGGTTTTAATCATTAGTTCTGTTAATTACCTTGGAAAGAACTGTGATCAGCCAAGCTAAAATCTCTCCACAGCCTGCTATCAATATGCTTTGTTTATGGCACAGTTTGTCAAACTAGATGTGATTATACAGGCTACTTTAATTGATAAATGAAGCAGTATGGAGTACTGCCAATAACAACTGTGTAATGGCATCTAATTTGTCGTGCTCAAAGTGTAAATCCATTTGTGATTACTATTTTGAATTAAAGTGAAAGCTGTGCCAAGTGTTTGCATTTGCAGTACTTTTGCCAAAAACAGAGTACAGCAGGCAAACTTTGCCTTGATGCACAGCCGCTGCAAGCTAATCATGAATTTGACGGGATTGCTTTTAGACGTCAGACAGCCTCTCTTTTCTCCCTGTATCAGTGTGTCACGTACAACTGCATGAACTGAAAGAAAGGAGAGCTAAGTTAACATGAACTGTATGACTGCCAAACCTTAGGTGATCAGAGTCGATAATGCTATAATCCAACGACGATGGTAACACTTCATTTTTTTCTTTTTTCTTTGATATACCGTAGACATCACTACTCTGTGCTTAAACTGAGAATGCAGTATTTATAATATGTATCTGGGAGGAGTCCAGCAGTTTTTCTTAAGATTTCCCTGTGTTGTATGAAAGAAATAAAGTGTTACCGTTGCCTTCATATCATGCTGAATAAATTTGTATTTTGCTTGAATAACATCTTAAAGACGATGATTTGCCTCAGTTGCTTAACTAATATTTCTTTTTCCTTCGTCGCTCATTATTCCTTCCTCCTTCTTTACTTGGGCAACACCCAGAAGGCTGTGGAGGAGGATTTTGCGGGTGCGTACTTCACCGAGGCCACTCCAGTTGCTCCAGAGCCTGACACTGTCTCAGAAACCAGGGACAACACTGGTGCAGAAGCATATGACTTTAAGGAATATGACCTGAAGGAGTATGATTTGGGCGAGGTTGACAGCAGGTTGTATGATTATGGGGCATATGATGAGTATGGAACAGCCCCACCCAGACCCCCGACAGTCCACGAGGATGAGGTGGGGCCTGGGGTGGCCGCCGAAACCGACGTTTCTGAGAGTACTGTGAGTATGCAACCGTGTCCTGGTGGCGGAGGGCTGTGTGCATGAGGAGGACACCTCAGAGACTCACTCTTTCTTCCAGTGCATGTCTTCTAGTTGCTTGGCATGGGAAATGCGTCATTGACATGTCGAGTGTGGAACTGTTAAATGCATATCTATTGTTGCTGTTTCACTGGTGTGTGATTGGGCTCTCAATAACTCAGAACCATGACGGGGACAATGCATGTTTCTGTGTTGGGTTATAAACAGTTTAACCTTCTAATTAAGTCTGTCTTTCCCACGTTGTTGTATAGTCACCATCTGTCACAGTTCACCTGTTTACACGGAGCCTTTAGTCAATAGCTGTTGCCCAACATACACCATGTCCATAATCCTTTTTATTTTTTCTCAAATTCCGTTATAATTTTCATTTTTGGGGTTTTTCTGTTTTCAATTTTTGAGAATTCCATTTCAAGCATTTTATGCAAATTTAACCCCAAGACAATATATAGAATAATGAAATATAGACAATTTATGCAATTATAACTGTAAACTCTAATGTTTTCATACTTTTAAACATATTGTGTCCAATAAAACATTAGTTTTTTTGACAAAGAAAAAATTCAAGAAAAGATAACTCAAATAGGTAAAATCCATTTAAAGTGCAAAAAGGAAAGAAATTGCAACAGCAGTAAACTAATCATTTTAGCTTGTGTACCTGACATTTTTCAGTTATGTCATGACAAACTGTGTGTCTGATAACATAAAAAACTATATTTACTACAGCTGATGTAGATACTATGAAATCCAACCACTGAACACTGGTTGTGTGTGTCAGTGTGTTTTTTTTCTTTAGGTGTTCCAGCTATTACAGCCTCTTTGTGTTTAGCTCAGTGAGTGATTCTCGCCTTTTTACGTTTGTGCTTTTCACTCGTCCAGTGATCCTCGCACGTATCTTTTCGTGTCCATTCAATCGTGTGCTGGCAAAACATGCAGAACATTGAATCTCCAGACACATAATAATCTGGGAGAAGCTGCTCTGCCCTGTACTTGGGAGTCAGCTGTAGTTCCTTCGCCGGTTTCTCAGATAGCCGATTCGACATGTTTTTTTTTTTTTTTTTAATTAATGAGGAAATCGGGGGCAGGAGGGGGCGGAGAGTGCAGCGCGCAGTGTCCCAGCTTTTCGTGACCCCTGTTGGTACGTTTTCTCAAAAGAAAAGTTCCTTTTAGTCCAGGAGAAAAAAACTAACTTTTTTTGCAAATTGCCGTTCATCCATCCATCCATCCATTAACTTCTGCTTCATCCAAAGTCGGGTCCGTGGGGGCAGCAGCTTCAGCTGAGAGGCCCAGACCTCCCTCCCCTCGGCCGCCTCCACCAGCTCCTCTGGGACCCCGAGGCGTTCCCAGACCAGCTGAGAGATATAATCTCTCCAGCGGGTCCTGGGTCTTCCCCGTGGTCTTCTCCCAGTTGGACATGCCCGAAACACCTCTCCAGGGAGGTGTCCGGGGGGCATCCTAACCAGATGAACCAACTCAACTGGCTCCTCTCGATGTGAAGGAGCAGTGGCTCTACTCTGAGTCTCTCCCGAATGACTGAATTTCTCACCCTATCTCTAAGGGAGAGTCCAGCCACCCTGCGGTAAAACTCATTTCTGCCGCTTGTATCTGCGATCTCATTCTTTCAGTCACTACCCACAGTTCATGACCATAGGTGAGGGTTGGAACAAAGATCGACCGGAGAGCCTTGCCTTTTGGCTCAGCTCTCTCCTCACCACAATGGACCGGTACAGGATATGGACAGTTTTTTATCAAGAGCTCGATGTCCCTCACCTGGGTTAGGGTCACCGGGGCCCCACCCTGGAGCCAGGCCTGGGGGAGGAGCTCGTTCGGGAGCGCCTGGTGGCTGGGCCTTCACCCATGGGGCCTGGCCGGGCTCAGCCCGAAGGAGCTACATGGGTTCACCTCCCCGTGGGCCCACCACCAGCAGGGAGGGCCATAGGAGTTGGGTGCATTGTGGTATGAGTGGCAGCCGAAAGCATGGGCCTTGGCGTGCCGACCCTCGGCTGACGAAATTGCCGTTCAGTTCTGTTATATTACGCATTTAAAGTGAATTCCGTTTTTAATCTACAATTCCGCGATTCTGTGATCGCAGATCCCATAGGGCCCTACAGTAAACACAAACAGTGTTTCTGTCCACAGTTTTGAACCTGCCTTTACCAATCAATACTTGCGACATGTCATTTAAATTGTAGGAGAAACACTCACACAGCCAATCCACCCGTTCTTAAACACCCACCAGGCACCTCTATCCTTTCCATGTCACCCCACTTTCAGCACCTCCACCAGGTCTTTTACCACTGTTGATTGAGCCAAACTTCAGACACATCATATTCATTTTCATCAATTACAGTGTTGCACGAAGAATAAAACTATGCTGATAACTTGTTGGTAGTGTCTTATTTGGTCACTGTTAGCCACACTGCTCAATAGCAATGCAATGACAGCATTGTTCCATTTCAAGCATGAGTAGACATCCGTTCTTGCTCTGTACTGCTTTGCCTGTTTTGTTCCAGAGTGTCACATGACTTTCTGTTATTTGTCATTCACTCTGTGAAATAACTGTGGTAGTTGGAGTTTACGATACGGATCTACTGTTGTTCAACCATTCCTACGCAGTGCTTTCACTGCTTCCTCAGTCACTGATCATTAGTGCCCTTTTAACTGGTGAAGTTGAAGTGTTGGATGAAGATGTCACTTCTCCACGTCTTTTGTGATTGCAGGTCACTGGTGTTGATGCAGTCTTTGGCCAGAAGGGTGAGGGCGAGCCGGCTGTTATTGAACCTGTAAGGTTCAGAATGTTTAAGTTATTACCGGTTATTACAGTGACTTTTGCTTTGTTTTGAACAAGAGTAAGCTGTCCAGTTTTTCTTTTTACTTTATTAAAATCACAGAGGAAGTACATCAAGACCTTAGTGCTGGTTTTACTGTTGTGCTGTTTACCAAAGCAGCTCTGTTTATCCTGAAATCTGCTGAATCCTCCTACTGTTGCTGCTGTATTTGAGTTTTTGGTGTGAAACAAGGTATTTGTTATTTTGAAGGGAATGCTGATTGAAGGACCACCAGGACCACCTGGCCCAGCTGTGAGTATAAAATGAAAGACCAGCCAGTGTTTTTCTCCAGAGCATGACTATATACCATTATCAGAATTTAACCAGCAGGCATGTTGGTGGCTGATGGCTTGGTTTTGTCTTTTTAGGGTCTTCCAGGACCCTCAGGTCTACAGGGACCCCCAGGCCCTTCTGGAGATCCTGGTGACAGGGTAAGATGACATCAAAGTCTCCAACCCAAACAGAATTTTGAAGAAGTGAACAAAGTAATTTGTGCTCATACATATTGAGTAATAGAGCTGTGGTGATTCTTACACTCCAGAATCAATCATCAGGAAGTAAGTGGGACAGATTTCTGAGGCGGATTAATAACAAGAAATGACAAAGAGTTGGAGGACTTGCAGTCAATGAGTCCTTTGGTGTCCTTAACTTTTAAAGACACTTAAAACATAGAGTAGATCAGGGATGAATGAAAAATATTTGATTGCAAATTAACTTTGCTCAATTTGTAATTAAGACATTCTAGTATTTGTTAGTGGTCTGTTGAGCTACTTACTTGAATGATTTTCTTTTTGTTTACATTTAATAGAAGGCATTAGTTGAAATAAGGGTATCAGCGTATCATTTGTTCATTTTATATCCGATTTAGAATCCAAAATCTGAAAACGGATAACGATTATTTCATTACTGTTATTTCATTACTCATTTACAAATCAAAAACAAAAAATGGGCTATTTCTCGCTGTTTTGATTTTGTTCTGAAGGTAAAAAAAATAGAAATTGTGCTGAGCCACAATCATTTTGTTGGATTTTGTTTGTAGAATTTTTTTTTATTTTATTTTTCTAAAAAAAAAGGATGACATTAATGCCCTGGCAGTGAGATAAGCTTTATTTTATTTGATATTTTTTAAGATGAGATTTACACTAAATATGTGTTACTGACAAGTGCTGATATTCATATGGCAGCAGAACATTTAAGTAAAAGTGCACTTTACACTATTAAATTCATTTTTTGATTTTGCATATACGATGCAATTAATCGTGATTAATCAGGGAAATAATGCGATTAATCGCGATTAAAATTTTTAATCGTTGCCCAGCCCTAGTTTATACATGGACTGCAACTAAACTTTCAAGCCCCTTTGCTCGAGTCGTGGTTCCTCTATTTATCATCAGATCTGCTCCATGCATTCACTGTGATGCTCCATTCACCTGCTGTTTACTTCGGTGCAGCTCCATCTAGTGGTGCAGATGTGTAATTACAATAGAAAAGTTTAGACCTCAATTATAAGACGACAACCATTTTTGAGAATATGGTTTTTGTGCACACCAACTTCTTCTGTACCGTGTGAAAGGCCAGAGAGGTTGTCTCATAAAAAGGAATCCCTCAAAACCTGTTAAGAGACTGTTACTTTTTAATAAAAATTAATAAAATGTCCTGTATTTAATTGTTCAAGTTACACAAGCATATTCACTTCCATCTTTCAAATTAAACCGGTACTTTCACCGTCCTCTGTCTGCTCAGGCTCATACCAGTCTCCTAAAGTGATAAAAAACCATTATTACACAACCTGCTATATCATATGATACTTCCATACTGGGAAACTTTACACACACAGAATACGTTCATGACATATTTATTATACACATATGACACAATGTACATAGAGAATTTATTTGGCCATACATTATTTGTAATTCATAGTCATTGACGTTCTTTGTAATTCAGTCATTCCCAAGGGCCATGACAGACACTAATATTAAATCTGGCTATTTCCGGGTCACGTAAACCGGACCAATTAAATATTAAAAACAATTCAGCCTGTAATCCCATTTTCTCATATTCTATTTTTTACCTTCAGAACAAAATCAAAACAGTGAAAAATAGCCCATTATTTGTTTTTTGATTTTTTTATTTGTAAACGAGTAATGAAATAACAGGTCGTTAACCGTTTTCTGATTCTGGATTCTAAATCGGATATAAAATGAACGAATGATATGCTGATAGTAAAGGTTTACCTTTTGAGCACTCGACTTGTTTAATTAACCTGTAACCTGAGCAGTATGTTTTTCTATTTCTTTTGTTTGTTAGTTCTGCTCAACAAAATAATTTCATCTTTGCATGTTTTTAATCATATTTAGTTCCTGTTTAGAACCACTTTTATAAAAAGTTTGTAACTGTATGAGTTTGTATTTTCCAAATGGTTTTCAATAATAAATCTTGGATTGTATCTCATCATAATCAGCCACTGTTAATGTATAATTAACAGTGCTTTAGCTAGACATGATTCCGTTTTTCTTTTTTTTTTTTTAATTTAATTAATCATGGATGCAAATAATTAGACTTGGGATGCAGCTGTTAGTTTGAATCTAAATTTCTTAAGCACAAGAAAATTCACTGCAAAGTGTCTTGAGAGAATTAAGTCAGTCAACACTTGTGTTGTTTTTGCTGTCCTCTATAATGCACCTCTTTATTGATCATTTGTTAGCTTGACTTATGTACCTGGTTAGAAGTGGGACTTAACATGTCGATGAAAGATCTGTGGAAGGTTAAGAAGAGCTTTGGCTTTCTCAAACGCTTTGTCTTTAAACTTTGTCATCATACCAACATCAATCGTTCATCTCATTTACACACAAATATTCACACCTCCGTTGATCAGAAAGGATCTTGGAAACACCGTTATGACTGACAAAAAAAAGAAAAGCTTTGGCCACTTCCAACTAGGGGTGTGGGAAAAAAAATCGATATGGCGATATATTGCGATTTTCGGCCGCCCGATATAATATCGATTTTTCAGCTCCTAATATCGATTTTTTTTTTAGGAAAATTCATTCATTCACTTCAATGTGCAAAAACACTAATAATAAACAATAAATAGGTTGTTTTGAAGCAAATAGTTTTGTCCTCTGAATGATCAATATCATCTGATGAACATATACAGCAACTTGATTTTTCATCTCTACTCTTAATTTTGATATTAACTGGGTAGAATATCGCAATATACTGTGATATCGCGATATTGGGATAATATCATATTGTGACCCAAAAATCATGATACATATTGTATTGCGAGGTTCTTGCCAATACTCACTCCTACTTCCAACCCACATACTGTTTACTGCCCATACAAGTCAGGATGAAGAATAGATTATGGAGACACATGTTTGGACCTTAAGTCTTCCTGTCCACAGTTGGCTCTGCATTGTTTAAGTGTTTAAGGGTAAATGTCAGTCATGTGCGCCAACATGAATCCCAACATGAGATTAAGAAAATGGCGAGTTGCTAAGCATTTATTTTTTTATTTTTATTTTATCACCGTAGTTAGTTTTAACACGCATCATGGACAATACAATTAGATAAGAAAAGCCACTTGCGCCCATTGTGTTAGGGTGAAAGTTTGATATTTTCTGAACCTGTTCCCTTTATTGATCTGGTGATATTGTTGTGTTGCGCAGGGTCCTCCTGGTCGCGCTGGCCTGCCTGGTGCTGATGGTTTACCAGGACCTCCTGGTACCATGCTGATGCTGCCAGTAAGTGTTCGCACAAGTCGTTTTTTTTATCATATAAATCTCCAATCAGGCTCATTTTGCCTGGAGTAATGCCAAATGATAGAAACTGTAAACCCAGTGTTCATGTGTTCAACAGTTCCGTTTTGGTGGCGATGGCGAGAAGGGTCCAGTGGTGTCGGCCCAGGAAGCTCAGGCACAGGCCATCCTTTCCCAGGCCAGGGTGAGTCGAGAGGACAGTGGGATGGACAAACTTCTGCCCACGTCTTTCTCTTCACACGCCGGAGTGGGGACGAGTGGGATGGGGGGTTGAGGAAAATAAACTAAAAGTGTTTTAGGGGGGGTTGCCCTGCATTTCGTTGGCTTTGTGAGGCTAAAAAGAGACATGCTGAGCCGGCTAAAGAGCAACAGCATAAAAAGGCCACTTTGAACAGATGGACTCACAGGAGAGACAGTTAAAAATACTTCAGGGGCAGTAAATCAACAGGTGTAGAAAATGTCTGTGTGTTTGTGGGAGAGAAGGTGAAGGTGGGTACTTAGTGGAAAATAAATGATGCGGGTGACGCAAGATAGCTGTTGAGTCAGAGGTTTTCCTCTTTAGTTACACAGTCAGTGAGCTGACAGAATAGATGAGAATAGATCATAAGTGTGATACACTGTATATTAAGAATGAATTATAGAGAAATGGTGATATAGATTTCATGGAAACCTGTCAGTTTAGAATAGATGATCATAGAGAGAAGACAGATATTTAAAAATACAGTATCCATTCAATAAATCTTTCTATTGACTTGGTTTGCTCAGTTTATAGCCCTAGATAAGATAAACGCTAAAACTGTGGGTATATTGAATGCAGGACGCTCTAAGGTCAAATAGCTTCAACTATAGGTCACATGAGGTGTCTTTCTTAGAATTATAAAAAAATATATATGAATTCTTCATCCCAGAAATGTTAAAACAGATGACAAACAAGAAAAAGAAAAACTTAAAACATGTCATTGAAGCAGCTGAAACTGAAGCAGAAGATAAAAGCAATATAAGTGACACAAATGTTGTACAAGTTTTCATCTGAACAAACTTGCACTTTATTTAGTGTGTTTAAGAAAAAAAAAAGTGTCCAGCAACCTTTCTTAAATGGATTAGTTTTTGTTTTTTGTTGTTTTTTCTCCCCTAAAGCTGATGTTTTTCTGCCCCACAGCTGGCTATGAGAGGACCCCCCGGGCCCATGGGTTTGACTGGAAGATCCGGCCCAGTGGTGAGTCGCTTTCTCTACAGATTTCACCACTTCATTTGTTGTCATGTATCACAGATAATATCCATCTGGACTAGCGAGCTCCTGTTCAGACAAACCCTTCTGTGTCATGCAGTCACTAGTATGGAGACATGTCACATTTAGAAGAATTCAGTGCTTTAAATTAACATTCCTGATGACTTGTCTCAGTGTGGAAGGACCAGTGTCCTGATCTGTCACTTCCATATTATATATCTTTTAGACAAGAAAAAAAAAGTTACAAATAGCAGAAAGCAGATTTCACGTTTTGAATTGTTGCTTAGTGGACAGATTACCTGTCAGGTGCTGTTTCTCACTCCCTCTCCTCTTTTTTTCTTGGGCTTGTTGATACATGATCCAGTACTTATTTCAAGGAAAAAGACCCCATGAAAGACACTGAACATTCCCCTCCGTTAAATCTGCTCTTTTCAGGCTGAGCACCAAACATGTCAGTTTGATATGAAGCGTCACCAAGTAGGTACAAAAACAGTGGATGAATCAAAGGATTCGTGTCTTTTAGTAACTGCAGATGGATCTCAGTTCTCTTGATTAGTAACATGCAGCAAACTCAGCTTTTCACACAGTCTGGTATTTTATTACTCTGAAATGCCTGCCCAGAACCTGTACGTGAGTACATACACACGTGGACAAAATTGTTGGTACCCCTCAGTTTAAGAAGGAAAAACCCACAATTCTCACTGAAATCACTTGAAACTTACAAAAGTAACAATAAATAAAAATTTATTGAAAATCAAATAATCAAAATCAGCCATCACTTTTGAATTGTTGATTAACATAATTAAAAAAAAAAAAAAACTAATGAAATAGGGCTGGACAAAAATGATGGTACCCATAACTTAATATTTTGTTGCACAACCTTTTGAGGCAATCACTGCAATTAAACGATTTCTGTATTTGTCAATGAGCGTTCTGCAGCTGTCAACAGGTATTTTGGCCTACTCCTCATAAGCAAACTGCTCCAGTTGTCTCAGGTTTGATGGGTGTCTTCTCCAAATGGCATGTTTCAGCTCCTTCCACAGATGTTCAATGGGATTCAGATCTGGGCTCATGGAAGGCCACTTTAGAATAGTCCAACGCTTTTCTCTCAGCCATTCTTGGGTGTTTTTGGCTGTGTGTTTTGGATCGTTGTCCTGTTGGAAGACCCATGACCTGCGACTGAGACCAAGCTTTCTGACACTAGGCAGCACATTTCTCTCCAGAATGCCTTGATAGTCTTCAGATTTCATTTTACCTTGCACACATTCAAGACACCCTGTGCCAGATGCAGTAAAGCAGCCCCAAAACATTACTGAGCCTCCTCCATGTTTCACCGTAGGGACAGTGTTCTTTTCTTCGTATGCTTGGTTTTTGAGTCCATGAACATAGAGTTGATGTGCCTTACCAAAAAGCTCCAGTTTGGTCTCATCTGTCCAAAGGACATTCTCCCAGAAGCTTTGTGGCTTGTCAACATGCATTTTTGCAAATTCCAGTCTCGCTTTTTTATGATTTTTCAGCAGTGGTGTCGTCTCCCATGAAGTCCACTTTGGCTCAAACAATGACGAATGGTGCGATCTGACACTGATGTACCTTGGCCTTGGAGTTCACCTTTAATTTCTTTGGATTTTGTTCTGGGCTCTTTGGATACAATTCGAACGATCCGTCTCTTCAATTTGTCATCAATTTTCCTCTTGCAGCCACGTCCAGGGAGGTTGGCTACTGTCCCGTGGGTCTTGAACTTCTGAATAATATGAGCCACTGTTGTCACAGGAACTTCAAGCTATTTAGAGATGGTCTTATAGCCTTTACCTTTAAGATGTTTGTCTATAATTTTTTTTTCGGATGTCCTGGGACAATTCTCTCCTTTGCTTTCTGTTGTCCATGTTCAGTGTGGTACACACCTTTTCACCAAACAGCAAAGTGACTACTTGTCTGCCTTTAAATAGGCAGACTGACTGATTATGAGTTTGGAAACACCTGTGATGTCAATTAAAGGACACACCTGAGTTAATCATGTCACTCTGGTCAAATAGTTTTCAATCTTTTATAGAGGTACCATCATTTTTGTCCAGCCCTATTTCATTAGTTTGTTTTTTTAATAATTATGTTAATCAACAATTCAAAAGTGATGGCTGATTTTGATTATTTGATTTTCAATAAATTTTTATTTATTGTTACTTTTGTAAGTTTCAAGTGATTTCAGTGAGAATTGTGGGTTTTTCCTTCTTTAACTGAGGGGTACCAACAATTTTGTCCATGTGTGTACTTCCCAGATCTCCCCCAGGAACAGTAACTTTTCCCTGCACGTTTAGATTTCAGTATATGACGCTCAGCTGTGCATAAACTTTCAGATATTTTTTTGGGGGAGGTTCCCAGGGAGGTTTTACAAATAAGTTGGGGTGAAAACAAACCTTTTTTGCCCAAATGCACATTACAGTGATCCCTTACCACTTCGCGGTTTAAGGTCCGCGGTTTTAGTTATTTGCGGATTTTTCAGAAATATATAATAGAATTAAAAAAAAAATTAAAAATCGCGGAAACATCATGTGGGATGTTGTGCGCGTTCTATTATAGCGAAGAAATGTGAGCCAGCCTGGTCCCTTTAAGAAGGTGGCCTTTAGGGTAATGGTGTGGCCTTATGGGTAATGTAGTGTGTGTGTCATGGGGCGGCAGAATGAAAACGGGGTTAGATATAAAGTGTAGTGAGCATCAACAGCAGCCCAGCGTGTATAGATTTACATTCTCTGTTAACCGACAGGAGCCCAACAATACAACCTGTGTGATGTTACAAGTTCCTGCAGTGCCAGAATAAAGTGCTTGTTCCATGCAGAGAAAACCGGACTGTTTCTTTGTTGTTGTTAGCGTGTTAGCCGCTAATTAGGAGGCCACAAATAGCAGAATACCAGCGGTTTTGTTTACTACGGTTGAGAGACCAGAGGCTGTGAAGGAAACAGAAAGACCACAGTTGAGCCTTTGTCTTGTTTCGCTGCAGTGCTTCGCTACTTTTTGGGGGTTTTTAAACATATTTTAAACACATTATTTAGGCTCGGGGGGCTCCGGCTCCAGTTCGCGTATTTTGATTTTCACGGGGGGGGGGGCGCCGGTCCCCATTAACCACAAAAAACAAGGGATAACTGTAGTGTTTGTGACAGCTGCTCTGCAATAATGAGTAAAAACTTCAAATGATATCATTGTCACGTTTAGTTTCCAGGTCCTTTACACAACCATAGTAAGAGGATTGTGAGGATTAATTTGCCCTCAGATTGACGTTTACTCTTCATGTTAAGTGAAATGTCGCCACCTGCTGTCTGTTTTCTGTAAACCTCCCTCCTCGTTCTCTTTTATTGAACCGTGCGATCAGGGATGCTGCCAGAAAGTCTCTGGTTTGAACCCCAGCTGGGATCTTTGCGTGTGCAGTTGAAGCCTGCTTGTTAGGTTGATTGATGAGTGTAAACTGTCAGGAGGACTCCTAGTGAGTGGTGACCTGTCCAGGGTTCACCCTCCTCCCTCCTGGTGACAGCATGGATAGACTTCCCCCCCCCCCCCCCCCCCCCCCCCCCCCCCCCCCCGGCCCTGAACAGGACTGAACTGGGTATCGAAGATACATGTGAGATTTAGAAAATGTATGCTTGATTTGGTTTGTGTTTCCTGTCTCCAGGGTCCACCTGGTGGTGCTGGACTGAAAGGTGAATCTGGAGACCATGGTCCTCAGGTGAGTAAGGCAATGATGATCCACTAAGGGCCACATCCTAGGTTTCAAGTCTTTTTTTTTTGGCTTTAAATGGTTCTAATGTGTCCGTACAGGGTCCACGTGGCATCCAAGGGCCTCCAGGACAAGCTGGCAAATCTGGCAAGAGGGTGAGTGAGTTCACTCAGCCACCAGGTGTTTTCTGCTGTGTTTTTGTTTCCACTCCACAAACACTGAGAGGATTATTTTCATTCCAACAAACAACTGCTTGATTTGTGCTTAAAGGCCTCTGCTGCCTCCAATCCTCGGATCAATGGTGGTGGGGGGGGGGGTGGGGGTGGGGGGGGGGGGGTGGGGGGGGGGGGCTAATCTGTCTGAAAATGCCAAAACAGAAAAACTGGCTACAGATGTGGGGCACAATTAGTGTCACAGTTCAGTTACTCAACAACAGCCAAACATTTTGACCCAATTGGATGCTAACAAACCTTAGCCAGCCATCAGTGAATTAGTAGCACAAGCCTGATTAAACTGTCAGCTCTTAGCTGATTTTAATGCCAGAACAGTTGATAAAGTAATCTTTAATTTAAACGTTAGTTTCAGTTTAATGACTTTACCCGTGTTACCACGACAGACTTTTTCTGAAAAAAAAAAAAAAAACAATGGAGAAGCTGAGAGGGAGATTAAGTTTACAAATGTTTATTTAAACCTCACAGTAAGGAGAAAATCAAAATCAGTAGCATCATAATTGTATTTTTGATTTGTAATTTTTATCCTGATTGGCTTTGTTTCTCGTTATCGCTCTCCCTCTGTGCTGTGAACTGGTGGTGATGGGCTTTTTTTGATGGTTCCCAGTCTCCCCCAATGCGTACCTCCTGAAATATATAATAGTTGTTTATTAATTATGCCACATTAGTAATGAACTTTTCTTTGCTGCTGAGCAGCCACAATATCTGTTACTTCAGACCAGATACTAACTATCCATCTCTTTATTGATTGATTTATAATTGTCACAACAAGACTTAAATCACCTGGTCCCCAGGATAAATCTAACGGGAATCCAGACAACTAATGGACAAATAAACAGCCTAACAGGATAATAAAAAAAAACAGCAGGTTAAAAAAAAATATTATAATCCAAGTGTCTTGAACATGCAGTGAAGTTTTGTTCTAAACTCCTGAGTGTGAATGACTGTTTCCTCGTGGGGGGGGGCCCTCCCGGGCCCTCCCTCCACACTGGGAGGTGTGTCTGGTCTGCCTGCGGGGGCGTCGTCTTGGAGATCCCTCGGGCCTGGGGGCTGGGGGGGTCTGCATAATGTGTAGAGTCTACCCTGGTCTACCTGGGTCGAGGTGGTCTCTGGGACGGCGCCCCCTGTGGTGCCTCTCAGTGTGGATGGACTCCCAGAGGTGGTCTTTCCTTACCTGGATCCTCAGGGTCCTGCCGTGTTACTGAACTATTTTTACTTTGTGCTGTGAGTGTGCATGTGTGTGCTGGGTATGTGGGGCGGGCGGGGTCGAGGGGTTTTTATTATCTGTTATGATCCTGTTGTGTTTTGTGAAGCACTTTGGGTTGCATTTTTAATGTATGAAAAGTGCTATATAAATAAAGTTTGATTTGCTTTGACTTCACCAGTAAATCTGTGATTACAAGCTGAATCTGTGTTGTGTTTCCAGGGTCGTCCCGGTGCTGACGGTGCCCGTGGGATGCCCGGAGAGACAGGAGCGAAGGTACGAATGCCAGTCCAGCACTTTAAACAGATAAAGAGTGGAAGCGTGGCTGTGAGTGGGCCATAGCTAATGTTTGGTGATGGTCTGTGCTCTGTTTATTTACAGGGTGACCGAGGCTTTGATGGACTTCCTGGGCTGCCTGGTGAAAAGGGACACAGGGTGAGTCCCAAACAGCAGATGTGTCCCAGTCAGCTTTCCCTAAATCACTCGATGAAACATTCCTTTTTGTGATGTTGTTGAATTTGAAATGTTTTCTTGGTCGCTGTTTCGCATTCTCATCTGTTTGAAAAGCTGGGAGCTTTATTGTGTACATGGATGAACCACAGAGTGTTTCTTACCTGAAAAGCAGCTCCTCCAGATGCGTTTGAGCTTATGAGATGAGTAGGGCTGTAGCGATACACTACAGCCCTGCCAGGTCCCTCTTGAAAAAGAGATTGAAAAATCTCAATGAGGCTTTTATCTGGTTAAATAAAGGATATAATAATCTCACGATACGATACGATACACGATATTCGGCTCATGATACTATACGTATCAATATTCATCTTGAAATACATTTACATCATTTTCTGAAAGATTTTAAAGGGACAAAGTGATTTTGTTGACATCTTGTGAGTGTTCCAATGACTTTGTTTGAATTAATTGAACTGAAAACATCAATTACACATTATATGGCTGACAGGCAGCTTACAAATGCTGGACAAAATGAATAAAAGATTTGTTGAGAAAAATAGTTTATTTTTTTAAACAGTGCAAATTGTTGCTTGCAAGCTTTTAACGGTGGGACACGGGGGTTTTGAAAGAAGCTTAGAATATCGATACCCGCGGCTGAAAAATCGATACTCGATAAAATATCGATATATATCACAGAATCGATAAAATCACTCAGCTCTAGAGATGAGCATCATTTCCATGTGTGTTAATTCAAAAAGCTGGGATTAAAACAAAACAAATCCTCTTAATTTACACTGCAAATTATTTGGTTCTTACCAAGAAAAAACACTTACATTTAGAAGCGATATTAGATAGCGAGTTAGATATTTTTTTCTTGTTTTGATAATTACTTTCATATTTTAAGTCTCAGTATAATCTTATATCAAGTAAAACTTTACTTTTTTGTCTCAAACAGGCAGGGAATCCTAAAATGAGACAATTAACACTTAAAATAAGATGTATTATGTTTTTCCTCCTCCTCATCTCCTCTCCTCATCAAAATAAATCTTGTTTTAAGATTCAAAAAACAAATTATACTTTTCTTAAATCTAGAAAGAAGTGTTCCTACAATCCTAATTTAAGAAATCTTACCAAGTGAAATTATCATGCTGCATGGACAGATATTTTTCACTTGTTTTGAGTAGCTTTTTCCTTAGTTGTAGTGTTTTTATCTTGTTTGAAGACCCCCTTTTTTTGCAGTGTACTTTTGTGTGTGTGATTTACCAAAGGGCTAGGATGTGTAGCTACATTTTAAATGATAATAACTCTAGATGCAGTTAGAATTACTCTTTGCTGCAGTCACTGGTAAAGTAAACGTCAGTAGTGAATTAAGATCTTGTCAAATTTACAGTAAAGTGAAAATAACTACTGTGTAATAAGAGGAATAATTTAATAAGAAACTAAACTTAGTTCTTATTTACTTATTTCATGTCTTCCTCTAATAGATCTGCATTAACCAGAAATCAAGGAAAGACTGAAATGACATCACACTCATATGAAATTATCAGTATTAGTCTACCACGTGATCTGTTATTATTTCAGCTTGTGTTTTACATCAATCATTCAGTTTCTAGGCCTTCACATTGAAGAGGAAAAGTACAAGTTTAAATAGCTTTTGAGTCTAAAAAAAAAAGAAAATCATGTGAGAATGAAGAAGCGTATCAGGAATCAATGTCCATCTGAATTAAAAGTGATTACAAATGTGTGAAACAAGAGGAAAATTTCAAGCTGTGGCAAAGGCCCAGTGTGAAATATTTTATTATTTAAAATATTCTAATAAAATACAGAAATATCACATAAAAATGTAGGACACTGGTTCAACCTGTCTCCTTTCGTGTCTTTCACCCCTGTGATGCAGGGAGAGCTGGGGCCAATGGGACCACCCGGGGCCCCTGGAGAGGATGGACAGAGAGTAAGTGTTTCCTTTATGGTTCCTTCATCCTTAAGACGTTTCATTAAACCTTGCTCAGCTGAGGTGGACCACTGATGCCCTCACCAGCTCGGCCCTCAGGCAGTCTCAGCCGGGAGGTGCCTCTTCATTCAAGGGGAGGACAGTTTGTGTTTAACCTTTCCTCAACCTCCCCCACCCCGACCCCCCTCCAGGCTGTTCCTGCCTTCAGCACTGCAGTCGTTGGCTGCGACGAACCTCTGACTAAAACCTTTGAAAGTGTTGATAGCTGTAGCGCTCATGCTAGTCTTCACGTTCCAGTTTTATCTGTTTAAATTGAAATCTTCACTCTATTAGACTGAACCTGAATCTTGTCTTTTTTCTTTCCTCAGGGCGAGGATGGAGAGATTGGGCCCAGAGGATTAGCTGGAGAGAGTGTAAGGCTTGTCTGCCGTTTCATCAAGTTGTCACAAACCTGTTGGATTCAAAAAAAGTGATTTTTTTTTTTTGTATTTGTATTTGTATTTGAATAAATCTTATCTCATTTCAAGTCTTTGTTACTCATTCTTTTTAGGGTCCTAGAGGTTTGCTGGGACCTCGTGGTCCTCCAGGACCCCCTGGAGCCCCTGTACGTACAATGACTTTCTTTTCCCCCTCCTCTGAAATCGCTTCCCGTAATTGATGTGACAAATCACGAGTCTTTCCTGGTCTGTCTTCTGCAGGGCGTCGCTGGAGTCGACGGGCCTCCAGGTCCCAAGGGAAATATGGTACAAACACAGCTTCCTCTCAGTAAATGGACTAAGACTTGCCTGTTTTGGCTCCCGGGGCTGCAGGGCTTCAGGTTGTTGATTGGACTCTGCTGCACCGTCAGTGTTAAAAAGCACCTTTAGGATGCACAGCTGTGAGGTTAAAGTTCATTCCTGAGCCTCAAAGGCAGAAAAGTGTCATCTCTAAAGTCTGGTTCTGTTCTACCAAATATCCAATTCATGAGTCTCACAAGATCAGTCAGACCGATGTAATGATGAGCAGCTGATAATACTGATGTACACGCCAAACCCTTAAAAAAGCGTATAGTGAGTTCTACTATATTTAATTGTAATTTGATGGTCAGTGATTACCCCGGTCTACCCCAATAAGCCAAATCAACAACAGGATTTGTTGTTTAGTGTTTTTCTTGCACTCTGCTTCCACATTAAACATAAAAAGTTAAGAGGCAATAATTCAAGTTGGGGGTAAATGCGACAGGGGAATGGGGCTGGATGTTCCAACGCGTTAATGGAATAAGTCATGGAGTTGATCCTCCAGCAGCTTAGTGATGCTGCACTGAACAAGAATGTTGCACCGACTTTTGTCTGAGTCTGTTCACTACAAATTATTTGGTTCTTACCAAGAAAAAAAAAACTTACATTTAGAAGTGTTAGATATTTTTTCTTGTTTTAATTATTTCTTTCTTATTTTAAGTCTAGTATAATCTTATATCAAGTAAAATTTACTTTTTTGTCTCAGACAGGCAGGGAATCCTAAAATGAGACAATTAACACTTAAAATAAGATGTATTATGTTTTTCCCTCCTCCTCATCTCCTCTCGTCATCAAAATAAATCTTGTTTTAAGATTCAATAACAAACTATACATTTCTTAAATCTAGAAACAAGTGTTCCTACAATCCTAATTTAAGGAATCTTACCAAGTGAAATTATCTTTTACTTGTTTTGAGAACCTTTTTCCTTAGTTGTAGTGTTTTAATCTTGTTTGAAGACCCCCTTTTTTCCAGTGTTTATGGCCTTGTAAAGACACTAACCTACCTGATATTACATTATACCTGTAATGGCAGGTTGCTGTTTAATGAATTGTGTGTTTGACAAATGTTCACCAGGAGGCCTGATGAAGCACATTGGGTCTGGTCCTAAAGATCAGAGTTCAGTTCTGACCATCACTGTCATTTGCAGGGACCACAAGGGGAGCCGGGCCCCCCCGGTCAGCAGGGGATCCCTGGGACACAGGTGAACAAATCTAACATACACAGCTTAAATACACAGATAAAAGCAAAGAAGTGTGATGTAGAGGCATGCTTTTGAAAACTACATTTTTAATAATGAGAACTGTATAAAGTTTTATGTGAAGTGTGACCAAGGTGGCCATAGCAACTCTAGTTTCAGTCTTTATTCTTGCTTATACTTTGGACTCATTCCTGGCAGAGATTTGAGGTCAGAGATTATTTTTGATCAATTGAATGTACAATAGAGCAGCTTAATCCTCACAGAATGATGTGATCACGTTGGTTCCCACTTGTAAAATGCAATACTACAGCTTTTGAAATTTATTTTTGACAAACCAAAAGTTCAGATGAGCGTCTTCATTTTGAGCTTTTTATTTGCTCTACCAGCCGTTTCCCTTTTCCTGCCCTCAGAGACGTAAAACACACATATGCATCTCAGTTTTATCCCAAGACAGGGGAGATTTTTAGGGTTTGAAAGCATCATATTCATGTTGGTTGAATTCCTGCAGAGCTGCCACACCTGCTGGAGCGTCAGTGCCTCGAGTTACCCTGTGACACACAGATGCATAGGAGCACACGAACAAATATTTAAGTGTATTCAGCTCCACAAGCATACTAAATGCTAATATGGCCACCGACACACACGCACAAGCTTAACATTCCTGTAGCAGCTCAGCTATTTGCAGCTCCAACAGTCTTCAGTTTATTCAGCTTCTGTTTGTGTGCTGGCGCGTGCTCGCTGTTGCCGTGGTGACAAACGCTAATTTCTGTCCATGTGTGTCTTGCTTTGTAGGGTCTTCCTGGTCCTCAGGGTCCCATCGGACCGCCTGGAGAAAAAGTACGTTTTCCAATTTCCTGTTGTTTTTCCATAAATATCCATAGTTATGTTAAAGTACCGTACGCATTTTATGAGATATAAAACGTAACTGATGCCTTCAGATCAATAACAATATTCAGATACAGGACAGTTTTCCATAAAAAGACATAATCAATAACCTATTTATTTTCCTTTTTAATTAAGTATGACAAACCTTTTTCACCTTCCCACCAGTGAGCTCTCGCTTTCTTTTGCTTGTGCAGGGACCTCAGGGCAGGTCGGGGCTGCCTGGACTACCTGGAGCTGATGGGCCTCCTGTGAGTGCTCCTCCTACCTGAACATACCTGTTATACGCAGACATTACACAAACTAAAAAAAAAAAACTCACAAAAACACCTCTTAGCTTTAAAAAAAAAAAAAATTGACTCAAACTGGGATTACTTCTGTCCTTGGAACTAAATATTTTTTCTCTCTTTAGAAGAAAAAGGATTGAATCAGTTGTTTAAACTGTCCTCTTTCTTTTCTTCTAATTTAGTTTATTGATTTTACTGACGTTGCCATGACTCCTTTTTAATGGTTTTAGTGTTTTAAAACTAAGGACACCAGTTCCTGTAATTTAAAACTCAAAACACTTCTCCAGTCCCTTCCTTTAGCACGATTTTATGATATTTGTACGTGTATATTTCCTCCAGTGTTCTCTGGGCGACGGGCGTGGACTGGAGGCAGGCCAGTTCCTGTTCCTTCAGATCCACGCTGTTGCAGTGCATGCTGGATGTCGTGCTGTTATCAGTCAGGCCACCCACTAATGCAGAAGTCACCTGCGCAGCAGCACGTCCAGCTCCCAGGCCCGTGCAGGTTTTTTATTGTGGAGGAGACGTGACATTATGGCTCAGACAACAGGACCAAAGAGGGACGGGTTGGCGGGCCTGTGCTCCATGTCCAGTCGAGGTCCCTCTATTTAGTCTGCAGCAGTCTGGCTCTGCCGGACCGCCAGGACCGCTGCTGACACTGCTGGGAGTAATCCTGAATAAAAACAAGAAAACTGCACGCTGTCGTCGTCTGTCGTTGCTGGCGTGAGACCCTGAGCATTTATGAATCGGTTGTTGTCTCTGTTCCTTTTTTGAAATGGATTGGATGCATGAAAATTTGCTGTTGCAGATTTGATAATGCTGTTCTTCACTAATTTCAACTAGTTGTGGAATTTAAATGATTTCCAGATGATTGCATCCTGTTTTTAGCTTATAAACTATTCCAATTTTATTTGATTTTATTTTGAAAGCTGGTCGAGCTGCTTGGATAGATTGTGAGCTCAGATCTATCCCCAGTAAAGGCCCCACCCATAGTTTCCCAGGATGCAGTTCTGTCGGATAGAGGGTCTATCAACTAGCAGGCTCCTGGAGACCTGATCCTTCAGCTTACAGAGCTTTGTGGAAAATGTAAGCAGGGACAATATTTCATTTGAAGTGTTATTTAAAATAATCAATAATCTCCACATAAGTTCTATCATATGCATGTACTAATTTATTTAAGATTATAAATATTGAGTTGGATGTGCATGCTGTATCTTGAGAAGAAATTTGCAAGCAGAACATATTTTGATAGATAGTGTACAGGTGTACAGGAAACCTTCTGGTGAAAAGAAATCATTTCATCAGCATAAATATCATGAAGGGCCCGGGGGGGAGTTTATTATCCAAACCTGTTGTTGCGTATGTCAGGACCTCCTGAGATGCCCTCTGGCCCCAGAGTCTGCAGATTTACAGCCAGGTGCCAGGTTCACAGCTGAACCTTTTAGGATCAGCATAAACATTTATAATGGAGCCGTTCTGTCCTACAGACAAACTGGTCACCGCGCAGCTATTGATATAATTGATAATAAACAGTTCATTGCTGTGATAGTTGTTCTGGTATTAGTGTGCCCCCTGCTGGTGAAGTCACAGAACTGAAATTGTGCTTTGAAAAATCGACCATGGAGAAAACTATTGAACTATTGAAAATGATGTTTATTCCTCATTGTCTGCATCACTTTTTTAATCATTTTTAATCAATCGAACATTAATGTGCGTTAATCTGAAATGGTCAGTCCAGACTTGTTAACCTTTTGTTCTCATCCTCTTCTTTGTCAGAGATCTAGCGTTGCATGATTGCAGTGACTGCTTGTAACTTGTATGTGAATCTTTATTTTACAGGGTCATCCTGGTAAAGAGGGTCCAGCTGGAGAGAAAGGAGCCCAAGTGAGTGTATTTAAACGGCATTAACACCGTAACCACACTTCAATCAGGAACTAAAATCACCTAGTATATTTAAAGTTCCAAAGCTTATTTTGACCGTGACAAAAGTAGTAAAAGTGTGGGCAGATATGACACACCATCGCTACTGTCAAGTCCACCAAATCAGTTTGATTCACGTAAATGTAAAAAGACAAAAGTGTAACAACGTGTTCTCATGCATCGACTGAGTAATTCATATACTTTGTCAGATGGGATGAGCTTCAGCATACCTGTCAAGTATCACGTTTTGGCCGGGAAAGTCCCGTATTTTACTCTTCTCTCCCGCCGTCCTCCTGTATTAGTATTTTTCCCGTAAATCTACCGTATTTTAACCTACGTTATTAAAAAATAATAAACCGCATCGAGCGGAGTAAAAAAAAAAAAAAAAAAAAAAAAACATTCCCAATCTTAGATCTATCACTAGCCTCATGATAACTGCCACAGCAGCAGCTACTACAGGTACTGTAGGTGGAAGATGTCACGAGGTTAGTGTGTGTGACATCCAATGAGTGACTCTGGACCAGTCCACAAATACACTCCTTCTAAAACAGTCATAAAGAATTCAGTCTGCAACAAATGAGTACAACAAGTCATTAAAAGAGTAAAGAAAAGTCATGTGAAATGAGATGAAAAACTAAAAGAAGAGCAATATGAAATGAAAATGTGTGGAATGAAAATCAAATGTAAATGTAAATACAAGCAATGTTAAATGAACAAAAAATATGCAAATCCCTCCAAATAAATATTCTTCACATAAACCCCTTTAGTGTTTTCATTTAGGCTATAATGAATGTTCACATTATGTTAATGTAGCTTTATGCACAGCTGCACTACTTCCTGAACTTCAGCCAGCTGCTGTGTTTCTATTATTTAACAAACTGATTAATCCAGGTGTGTCTGACCTCACAGCAACAGTCAGACACACCTGGATTGATCAGTTTGTCCAATAATGGCACACAGGAAACAAAAGAGCTGGCTGGAGTTCAGGAGGTAGTGTAGCTGTGATTTTAGCTTTTGTACACCAAAAATGTAAGAGATACTGGAGCTGGTTGGGATAGTGGGACTGCATTTCTGCATTTCCTTTATTTTTAAATCCAAACATTGACAGGTATGGGCTTCAGTCCCCTGTGACCCTGAAAAAGATCAAGCAGATTTGTTATGAAATAACTTGCATATTTATTACAATTTAATTATTTATTTTGTACCCACTTCAGTGTGTTGTCAGAAGCTTTACACTGAAGCTAACTTGTTGTTCGCCAACCAACTAGCATGAGACTGACAAACAAAAAAAAAAGGAAAATGCTACTGGTTTTATTTATTTTTTCTTCTATGTAAGATGTCACTCATTTATTAATTTAATCTTTAGAGTTTAGTGTTATACAGTACAAATACAAATATACTTTATTCAAAATATTATCTTAGTATTAAAATATTTTAATAATTAAGGGTTGGCTCCTCTGTCTCCTTCATGGATGAATAATGATGCTTGTGTTTGAGAAAAATGAATTTTCTGTTCACATCTTTGGATGAAATGATGCTCGCTTGTGCTTCTGTTTTCATATGTAGTTTTTCAGTGTAAAGCCTACTACATTTCCCATGTGATTTAATCTGTTGTATAACTGACAATGCCCTTGGGCCAGCCTCTGATTCAAATGCAATGTTCCTAATTGTTTGTTTTTTTTTTGTTTGTTTTAAAACAAAATCAGTGTATTAAAAAATAGAAATATGGTTACAAGCATTTTTTTAATCCTTTTCTACTGTAATCATGCACTAATTTTGCTCCAGGGTCCACCAGGTCCCCAAGGTCCTATTGGTTATCCTGGCCCTCGTGGTGTCAAGGTATGCTTTTCTTTTTTTCTTTTCTTTTTTTCTGTGTGCATTTGATTGACCTGCCACCTTTATGAAAAACTTCATGTTTAGTATTATGACACACCGAATCTCTGGTTCTGTCCAACAGGGGGCTGACGGTGTCCGTGGTCTCAAGGGATCAAAGGGAGAGAAGGTACAATCATCACATATTCAAGTCATCGCCCACAAGCCGCAAAAATGTCAAAAAATCACACAACTGACCTATAAACGGAGTAACATTGAGACACTGACTGGGTTTCTCAGTTTGTCCCATCTCTTGTGTGCAGTTGAATGACGCATGGAAGAGCGTTTGCTTAAACTTCACTCTGTGGTGAAAGAAAATCAGCAAAAATGGACTTTTGTAGTTTGAAACCAGCCTGTAAATATATTCTTGTCACAGATGTTCTGTCTGGGAGTGTAGATCGTCTACCTGTCTGGTTTGTTTTGACACTTTTGAACTTCTTCTGAGCTGCAGCGGATGGCCACTGCAAGCTGAACAGCGTTCAGAAGTCAGTCGATGGCCGACCTCAGTTGAGACAGAAACTTTCTCCAAACGAACCCTGAGTCCCTCAGAGTCGGAGAGGAGGCTGCCATGCTCTACACTTTAATTTTTAAAGATGCTACAATCAGTCTCAAGAACTTTTGAAGTATCTGACTGCAGGTGTTGCCATTTAAAATTTAATCTAAGTTTCCTTAAATATTCATGCATTTTTTTTATTGAACATCAATACTCCATAAAATCTATTATCTAGCTGAAGGCTGTTGTTTTCTCTGCAGTGACAGGTATTCATGTCATTTAAAAAAAAACTAAATTATTAATAGCAAAGACTCAAAAGCCCAAACCTTGAAGAGAAATGTTTTGCCATGAATAAAGGATGTGCTGTACCTGAGGTGTATGTGTGTATGTCTGGAAGGCTGTACTCGACGCATCAAAGAGAAGTCCTGTCTATCAAGATCCTCTGGTGTTTGCCGCCTAAAACTTTCACAAAGTTTCACTAAATACATCACAGCATATTACATTTGTTTGATAAATTCTTCAAAACTGTTGCTGAACATTTGATTTAACTTCTTTATGATGTCCACACGCGTAGACGCGTGTTAAATTATTTGATGTGGGCGCTCAGACTGGAGTACGTTGACAGTATTAGTCCGCTGCTTGTGTCATTCCACTGTCTGGCCACCAGATGGCAACATCATTTCAGAGTGAGCGAAACATAGAGGAGTCGTTTTAACACACAAAATATATACATGATTTAAGTTCTCTATATTGAGAAAGATGATCCCTGCAGCTCTTGTGTTGGGTGATAAGATAATAATTTAAGTAAAACTATTGTGAAATAACCTACTCCTTGTTTGTTCTTTTAGGGTGAGGATGGTTTCCCAGGTTTCAAGGGGGACATGGGAATCAAGGGAGACCGGGTGAGGAACCTGAATGAAATATAATCATGTCCTACCTCTATACATAGAGACTGTTACTGAACTTGGGATTTTTTTGTGCACATTTGTGAAACTCAGGGTGAGATTGGCATGCTCGGGCCCCGTGGAGAAGATGGGCCCGAGGGCCCGAAAGGCAGAGCCGGTCCCAACGGGGAGTCGGGACCGTTAGGTCCAGCTGGAGAGAAGGTAGCAGAGATCCTTTATTCATCTGTTTATTTAAACCTCGCCTTGAGTTCTCCAGAATTGTGGTTCTGCTCTCACCCTTACTGGTAATGTCTCTCAGGGTAAACTGGGCGTCCCAGGACTGCCAGGGTATCCGGGACGACAAGGACCTAAGGTGAGTCTATCACTGGGAGCTGTGAAAGCATCAAAGTTGCCCTGGGAACATTTGTGCAGTTTGATTCTCAGGGTGAGAGCTCATGAAGCTTAGTGTGCTTATATTGTATTTTTAGAGATGAATTTCAGCACCACTTTCATCTAAATCAGGGGTGTCAGATTCATTATCACTGAGGGCCACATCAGCATCATGGTTGCCCTCGAAGGGCCAGACTGACAGCATGAATGTAACAAAATGCAATGTAAATTTATAAGCTTATTATATTGTTAAATAATGGTTTCTGTATTTATTATATATTCAAGTTTCAAATATTTAACTCATTATTATATTAAACTCAGGGTTTGTGGTTGTAAGAGTATCCATTACCTTGGTTTCAGAAGGGGAAGCAATTCTTTGTTTTTCTTGTAGGCTAAATTTAGCATACTTAGCTCCGTGTTTGCTGTCAAAATGCCGATGTAGATTAAACTCTTTCACGACTGACACCTGCCTCATAACACAAAAGACATACTGTTATTTAACCTTGAGATACAAACTTGTAATTGTTTTCCATCGTTCATGAAACTACGACGGAGTATTAGGGCCACACTGAGAAAAAAAAATTGTGGGCAATGATTTTTTTTTTTTCATTCTTCACTTACAAGAATAAAGTTGAAATGCAGTTTCCAGAATTCCAGAACCAGTATAGTTTCTTTTTCTGAATAGGCGCAATTTCTGACACAATCTCTTCAAAGTACGAATACTTATTATAATACTGTGTCTATGTGATAAAAGCACATAGACACAGACATTATGTTGGTAGAGTAAAGCTGGTTTGAATAAATCTTTAAGACAACTTTATTGTGGAAACTGCATTTCAACTTTATTCTTGACATTTCGACTTTCTTATCGTAAGTGAGGAATGAAAAAAAATCATTGCCCACAATTTTTTTTTTCTCAGTGTGGCCTGATACTCCGTCGTATGAAACTGCATTCCTTGTGGATCAATTTCCCTTTTCTTGGACATGTTGGGGTTAGTTTGTAGAGGTTTTTACGTCCATCAGTTCTGAAAAATCGTCTTGCTAGTTGCTACAGTTTTCATTGTGGGTAACAATGAAATGCATGATGGGAGATGTAGTTTATTGTCAATATGCACTTTAAAGTGGTGTAAGCTTATTTTAAGTCTTAAAATATTGGTTTAAATTTTAAGCCAATAATGCCCAAGCTCTCGAGGGCCACATAAAATGACGTGGCGAGCCACATTTGGCCCGCGGGCCTTGTGTTTGACACATCTATGTGATATAAGGCATCATTTGCTGGAGATTGATCTCCTAAATTACAGAATGCTTTAGTCCTGAAAGGGCAATGATGCTGAAATCTTAGATCTGACAGAAGTCAAGGGTTGTTGCTGATTTGATTTTTATTGAATATTCCAATGCAACACATGAGGAGGTTCAGCAGAACCGGTAAGCTTCTTCTTAATTTCCTTTTAGAGGAGTGTGAATAAAGGAGGAATCCTGTCACCTCATGTTGTGTTTCAGGGGTTTTGTGCAAAGTGTTTTATTATAAAATCCTCTTCTCTGTCAACTAGGTGTTCTGCATGTGACTGATTGTTGAAAAATTACCTCTCTCCCTTTTGAAAGTTTCATGACCTCCAGAGATTACATTCCTGTCACAACACGTTTTATTAAATCATATGGTGTTAGTCGCTGATGCCAAAGCAGATTGTTTGTGATCAGTTACATATTTGATCTTAATAGTATTTAATGTAAAAGAGATTAACTGTGTGAGGTGATAGATGACATCCATCCTGACTCCAGATAAATCCAGCATGAGCCTTTATTATCATACATTCACTGACCCACAATACCCGCTCCCCTGTTCATCTCATTCAACCCCATGTTGTTATCTTGTCTTTTTGACAGGGCTCAAGTGGATTTCCTGGGTTCCCTGGAGCCAACGGCGAGAAAGGAGCCAGAGTAAGAAAAACACACACTGTGTATGAAACATGGCTTCATAACCCTCCATAACAACCAACTGGTTCCCAGTATGAAGGCTTCTGTGTGGCCTACAGTGTTGGGATGAGGAGGAAAGACGTGGAAGACGTGTTTTCATCAAGCAGGAAGGCTTAAATGCTTAGTTGTGTTTCACTTTCTGGATTCAGAGAGGGACTGAATGTATCAGTTTTTCCATCAGTATTTAAATGACTGAACTATGATGACAATTTTATCTGAGGTTAATATTCACAGTTAAGGCAAATTAATGAAACTCAGCACTTTATGGGTTTAAAATTCTCCCAGTTGAGCAGGCACTCATTTCCTTCCCAGCCACTGTCAATAAAGGCCACTAGAGCCACAAAATCTTCACATTTTATTTCAGAAAGTGTCCACCTTGCAAAACTAGTTTGGAGTTCTTCACACCATGAACTTTATCCAAAGTTCCCCTAAATCAGTGAAAATGCGCCCACCTTCCCCAATACTCAGCCCCAGGTCATGGTGATTGATTAGATAGAATTTCATTATTATATCTTATAAACTGCTGCAGTATAAACTATTAACCATAGATAGATAGATAGATAGATAGAGCAAGCACTGAATCTCTCCTCTTTTACTCTGCTGCTTTGAATGTAGCCTTTTTCTGAATAGACCTTTTGTTGTCCTGTAATCTCAGGCAGTGGAATTACGATTGTTTCTGTCGCTGTGTACTCATCAGTGCTCCAAGTTTAAATATTTCATTTGCCAGTAATTTAACATTCTGTTTGAGGATCTTCCCCCACTTTGCTCTCTGCTGTCTTACATCCTTGACCTCTGACCTTCACATCCTTTCTCTGGATGTGAGGTCTTATATTTCAGGCGTTAGAGGGCTTTGAGAAGCTCAATCAGCTGCTCCTAAATGTAAACAATTGTCATGGTTTATTTATCATAACTGATGTTAAAAAGTGCCAGAAGTAGCGCAGCATCCAAACCAACATATAAAAATGTTTCCAAATGTGTGTTTTAACTGATGAGTCACAGTATAAAATCTCAAAAAGAGGAACAATAGGACCCGAGCCACTGCAGCAGGCTTCTGCTAGTGCAGCACTGTTTGCAAAAGTTTCTGCCAGTTTGAAGAATCTACTTTGTTAATGCTTGCATAAAGCTTACGTTTTGTTCTTTGAACAGCAATAGAAGCTCCACCAGATTTCGTTCTCTCCCCTAACATTAAGTATACGCTCTGAGATTGGTCTGAGAGTTCCAGCACTGAGTATTACTGCAGCTGGAGCTCAAGACAACAGCGGTCCTCCACCACATTCAACGAGACCTTTATCTTTTCTTTTTTTCTACAAGATGACACACTTTCCTGATGCCTTCTGAAATGAAATGTCTCTTACATGCTTTAGTCAAAGTACCAGAGACAGAGAGTAACAGACCTTCCTCAGCAGCTCTTTTTATAACGGCCAGTTTTATATTACGGAGTGAGACGCTCCAGCTCTCTCTTCCTCAGGGAGTGTCTTATTCAAGATCTGTCCTACAGCTTTAAGCTACCATGAAAGCATAAATTTGGGCCTGAATTATACTCAGAAACCCCTGAAGCATGCGATTACTGCATAGAATACTATTTGCTTTACCCAAACTGAGCTCACATAATCACACACTAAACTAATCAAAAAAACAAGTTATCTCAAAACGTATATTTCCCTCATAGACAGTTAAACCACAGAGAGTCAGTAGCGTTGTTTCATATAAGGATTTATTTTTCATAAATTTTTGTCATGGTAGAAATGGTTTTACTTCTGATGATGCATCCCATGATGAATGGGAAATCATAATGTCTAACGCCACTACAGTGATCCCTTGCTAATTTGTGGTTTAAATTCCGCGGTTTTAGTTATTAGTTATTCGTGGATTTTTGAGAAATATATAATATAATTTTAAAAAATTTTGAAAATTGCAGAAACATCACAGGATGTTGTGCACGTTCTCTCACAGTGAAGAAACGCTTAGAGCCAGCCTGGTACCTTTAAGAAGGTGGCCTTATGAGTAATGGTGTGGCCTTATGGGTAATGTAGTGTGTGTCGTGGGACGGCAGAATGAAAACAGGGTTAGATGAAAAGTGTAGTGAGCATCAACAGCAGCCCAGCGTGTATAGATTTACATTCTCTGTTAACCGACAGGAGCCCAACAATACAACCTGTGTGATGTTACAAGTTCCTGCAGTGCCAGAATAAAGTGCTCGTTCCATGCAGAGAAAACCAGACTGTTTCTTTTGTTGTTGTTAGCGTGTTAGCCGCTAATTCCGAGCCAAAAATAGCACAACACCAGCGTTTTGTTTACTACGGTTCAGAGACCAGAGGCTGTGAAGGTAACAGAAAGACCACAGTTGAGCCTTTGTCTTGTTTTGCTGCAGTGTCTCGCTACTTCTTGGGGGTTTTTAAACATATTTTAAATACATTATTGAGGCTCGGGGGGCTCTGGCTCCAGATGGGGTCGGTCGGTCCCCATTAACTAATAACTAAGTTATATGACTGGTCATGAACATTTGTCATTCATGGTAGAAATAAGAAAAAGGAGAGCTTTGGACTCCCCTCCTTGATGCAGTGAATGCATCATCATTTGTAGTTGTTGGTGCAGATAAAGGTGGGAGGCGGGATAGCTCTCCTCTGAGACGGGACTATGATGTCCTCTGAGACGGGACTATGATGTCCCAATCTCCTGCAAATCTGAACAGCTCCCTGAATGACATTTCCAGACTCCAAACGAAGTGTCAGGACTGTGTTTTTATGGGGTTGCTGGTGACTTCAGACACCTAAATATATGCTGTCAAGCACAGTGAAGTGACTTTGTTTATGACACATCCCCTTTAATGTACATTGCAGGGGATTCTTTGGGGGGAAGTCCTCCACATCAGAATAGTGCTCTGTGGCAGATGCCTCACATTTCTATTCCTCTTCATTTTTCTCTGCTGCTCTGAGCAGCACCAGCATCACACAGCGCCCGTTCCTTCACCTCTCTGCAGTTCTGTCAGACACGTTTCTGTTGCCATATTAAAAGACTATATTGTATCAGCAGCTCCAGTACTTTATTTATTTTTTGTTTTTTGGTGATTTAACCTGTCATTTACATTTTTTCAAGCAGATAGTTGAGATTATAATTTAAAGCTTGCAGACTCGTGCGTTTAAAATGTATCCCGATGCTAATTGCTAGTTATAGTTTAGCTTCTATATTATCTGAATCGAGGGCTTACGTTTCGAGGAGAGCGCAAGCATTTCTGCAGTTGCTCTTGTAGAATAGCAGCATTGTTAGAGCTTTCCTGCAGGAGCATGTCGAAGGGCAATAAAACATGAATGATGTTGCAAAATGCCATTTATGTCACTAAAATATTTGCTTTTGCTAACTGAACAGGGTGTTGCAGGCAAAGCTGGTCCCAGAGGGCAAAGAGGTCCGACGGTACGTCCACCTCCCACTGTTATTAAATAACATTTAATCAGTTCAGTAACTCATCTGATCAATGTACATTACACAACTCTTTAGTTAAGGATTGACGTCGTTATGTTGGACTTTTTTCTGTTTCTCCATAGGGTCCTCGTGGTGCTCGAGGAGCTAGAGGTCCAACAGGGAAGCCTGGTCCCAAGGTAGAGACTCCTTACCAGTCCCAACGCATCACAGCTCATAAAGCACTGGCACAGGCTAGGTTTAGCAGTGATCCCATCATTGATCTCAATCTAAATAAGACAAAATCTTTATTTCATGTTCCAGATGTTTTTACACATTTTACATGCCTTTCACAATTAAATGCAACGACATCAAGCACAGTTTCATCGTTGCTATTATGCTCTCCTAAACCTCATTAAGGTTTTGTGTCTAGTTTTTGCAGTAATGTGACTGTAACGGAATAACGCGGTTATTTGTTACTTTGAGTATGAGAATATTCAGATTAAGGTCGCGACTGTGGACCATGTACACACTCTGGATGGTGGTTGTGGTCCGTCAGTCAGGCCTGTTATTTCACCTTCAGCTGCTCCCGTCCAGGCCCATGTCAAAGACGGTCTGCATGATGTCATAACAGAGCGAAACAAACTGAGGATGATTTGTTGTTGTGTGTTGCAGGGCACAGCGGGCAACGATGGCCCTCCAGGCCCACCTGGGGAGAGAGTAAGTCCAGAACACACCCAGTCTGTGTTTGATGAGTCATATATGATTGCAAACTCCTCATTACTTTCAGCTGATTTTAAATGTTTTATCTAAAAATAAATGAGAATTCCTTAAGATGAGTGCTTCCAAAAGACACAAAAAGTACACTTGACTTGACATCCGTACGCATCAGTCACTTTTGTTCCCACTGGGATTTCTGGGAGGCCAGAAACAAGATGACTAGAAACAAACAAACAAAAAAAAAAAAATTAATTCTGTGATTTAAAGTGTTCGCCTATTTGATATGTGGAACACAGAAATATTGTTTTCTCTGGTTGTTTCTTTACCCCAGAGTAAGGTGACAGTTTCTGTCAGTCAGGATAACAGTAGGATAACAGTAATAGTAGTACATTTGTTTATTTACTGATCAACTACATTTTAAATATTACACTCCAAATCTCAAGTTGTAGCCCTTGTTAGCTAACCTGACAGGAAGGTATTTGCTTAAAAATAATCTTCCAGCAGCAGCACATTGTCAGTGTTTTAGGGGAGTTTAATCTCTCCATGTTACATGTGACACGTGGTTAAATTTGAAGTAAAATCAAAATGAGCCATGAAAGTATGGAGCCCCGTTTGGGTCATAATTCAATGAATAAATGAGTCTATTATTATGAAATACAGGCGTTTATTATTATGAAATATTTCACATTATTATGAAATGCATGTTTATTATTATGAAATATTTCACATTATTATGAAATGCATGTTTTTTATTATGAAAATTTTTTTATTAAATATTTCCGATTATTATTATAATGGTTTCGTTTTTCATAAGAATGAGCTTTTACATTCTCTTAATGTGCTGATAATGGCATTATCAACAGTAACATTTTCAAAGGCCTCTATCATCCCGACCATTTCGAAAACCTCGTCAAATCGGGTCAAAATAGTATCGCCTGATAAATTATAATTTTCGATATTGTCTGCTAACCTGGCCACGTTTCACGTAGCTTAGTCCAAACTGCCATAGCTACAATCGGACTAAGATTAAATAATAATACAAATATATTTAATAATAATTACATTTTTTTCATATTAATGGGAAATATTTCATAATAATACACACATATTTCATAATAATGGTAAATGTTTCATAATAATGGGTACGTATTTCATAATAATAAACGCCTGTATTTCATAATAATAGACTAATTTATTCATTGAATTATGACCCAAACGGGGCTCCATACTGAAAGGAGAAAAGCTGTAACAGTCAATCAACACTGACTGCCCCATTTGCTTTAGTGTTTGAGGTTGTGCAGGTGAAGAAATCATATTTCTTAAAAAGATGAAGGCAGAGGAAATTTATAGAAATGCAGGAGTGTTTTTTTGTAAAAGCATCTCTTCATCCAGATACAATTATGTGCAACTCTTGACTCATTACTATAGTTAAGAAAAATAATAATAATAAGTAACAGATTATGTAAGAAAGCCAAGAGATTCCATTGAATCTCCTCTTTCCTGCAATCACCCCATCCTGAGCAAGCGTGACATGACAGTGGAGAGGAAATAGAAATACTAAACAGGGCTACAAAAAATCCCCCAACAGAACCAGACTCAGGGGGGGCGGCCACCTGACTGGTTAGGGGTCTGAGAAGACAGGAACGAGAGGCCACCAAAGGCAGAGAGAGTTTTCTCTTGTGTCTCACAGACAGATATCCCTGGACCAATGATAACTGAAGTAATAATGGCATTTACGTACAAAACAAGTCAAGAGAACAGGGTGAGGAAAGAGGCCAGTGTGTCATAGAGGGGTCCCCCAGCAGTCCAGGCCTCTAGTATAACCGAAGCCCCATCTACAAGAGTCTGGTCTTAAAGGTAGAGACAATGTCTGCGTCCCCAGCACTAACTAGGAGCCAGTCCCTCAAGAAATAAGCCTGATAACTGAAGGCTGAAAACTTCTGGAAAGTCAAGGAACCAAAGCGGTCTGTTGAGATAATGTGGAACAATAAGGTCTTTAATGTAAGAAGAGGCGAGGCCCTTAGAGAGGAAAAATGTTCAACTCCTGGTCCTGGTTTTAACAGGAAACCAATGAAGGGAAGCGCAGATTAGAAACATATGATCTCTCTGCTCTTCAGGACTCCCGCTGCATCATTTTGGATCAGATAAAGGCTAATCAGAATAATTTCATCTTGCAATGATGCAAGACTGCAGTATGGAATTGCAGTCGTCCAGTTTTGAAGTTATAAATGCAAGGACTCATTTTTTGCATCACTCTGAAATAGGATTTTCCTTAGTTTATAATATTAGGAGGGCTGGAGAAGGCAGTCCTAGAGATTAGTTTTATGTGTGAGTTAAAGGACAAATCCAAAGATTCCTCACAGTAGTGCAGAGTTACTAAATGATGCAAAGCTCAGGTCTAAGACAACAACCTCAGTCTGATCCAAGTTTAGCAGCAGGAAATTAGCAGATCTTAACACGTGTTTGTAATCCAGCTAATTTATTAGTCTCATCTTTCTTCATGCCTGGATATAGCCAAATATCATCTCCATAACAATAAAGGTTGTGCTATTCAGGTGTTTCCATTGTTAGTGGCTGAACTCCATCATGGATTCCAGCCTTCATCTACCAGTGCAGAGGAGCACTGGTTAGAGCTGGTTAGAGCTGGTGATGCTTCTGAATTTAATTATAATTTTTTATATACTCCCTCACCTTTGTGTGGGAGGTGCCTTTAAACAAAAGGTTATTTTTGGATTTGACTACAGAGGTAGATTACTTATTATTTTTTTAATGGAGCTTTATGTTGAGTATTTTCTAAACTGTTTGCTCCTCTGGCCTTTAGGAATCAAAGCGTACACCTTCTTGAAAGCTCCATTGCATTTTAAAAGAGATGCTGAAAGGCAACTATCAGCTTTTTAATTATTAATCTAAGGGCAGTCCAAAAACAATGTATTTCAAATAACCTAAATGGAAAGTTTGTTCTAAATGAATAATTGTTTGCTAAAAAAAAAAAGTTTGTTAGCTGATCACGATTTGCTTCAGTTAAGGAGACAGTATTTAAATATATGATATGGTTTATTAAACAGCAGAAGGTAAATATAAGGGCTAGCCTGGCTTGTGGGACTTGGAAAAAGCTATTCATGTTTTTACTGTCATGTTGGCTGTTTAATTTGATTGGGGGATAAAAAGGAAAGAGAAAGAAAATCAACCCTTAAGGTTTACTTTTTTCCTCACATAATGCCAGAAAAGTATCATAACAGCAGACAAGCAGTTTCTGATAGTATGAGATGCATGGAATATAGTGTTAACTCTACGTTATCTCCAATAAATTACTGACTGGAAAGTAGAAGGAGCATGATTAAAAACCTTTTCACGAGTTGCACTGCTCATGAGCGTGCCAAAAGAGTTTATTTTACCAGGAAATTCATGTTATAGAGCAGTAGTGACTACATTTTTTTTTTTTTTTTACTGAAAAAGACATAATTCATGTAATTGATCATCTCTGGAATTAGCCACAGCGCACCCATTTTCTGTCATTCTGTCAGATTCAAAACTTGTTATAGTTTCTTTTTTTTTTTTTTTTCTTGTTATATAACATATTAATCCATTCTTTTTGCATCTCATATCAGAATGATATATGTTTTTGTTAACTGCAGGGACCTCAAGGACCACAGGGACCAGTGGGCTTCCCTGGACCAAAGGGACCCCCTGTAAGTATCTTTCTGTACTAGAGACACTACAACAGGGGTGTCAGACTCATTTCCACTTAGGGCCACATCTGCATCATGGTGGCCCTGGAAGGGCCAGACTGACAGCATGAATGTAACAAATTAAAAAATTAAACTACCCCTTATTATATTGTTAAATAACGGTTTCTGAATTTATTATGTATTCAAGTTTCAAATATTTAAGTCAATATTATATTAAACTCAGGGTTTGTGGTTGTAAGAGTATCCATTACCTTGGTTTCAGAAGCGGAAGCAGTTCTTTGTTTTTCTTGCAGGCTAAATTTAGCATACTTAGCTCCGTGTTTGCTGTCAAAATGCCGACGTAGATTAAACTCTTTCATGTCTGACACCGCCTCACAAAACACAAACGACATACTGTTATTTCACCTTATTTCACCTGAAGTCCATCAGTTCTGAAAAATCGTCTTTCTCATAGCTACGTTATCGTTGTGGGTAAAGACGAAATGCATGATGGGAGGTGTAGTTTATTGTCAATATGCACTTTAAAGTGGCGTAAGCTTATTTTAAGTCTTGAAATATTTGTTTAAAATTTAAGCCAATAGTGCACAAGCTCTTGAGGGCCACATAAAGTTATGTGACGGGCCACATTTGGCCCGCGGGCCTTGTGTTTGACACATGTGCACTACAGGGACATGGCAGTAAAACTGTCCACACAGTAGCTACATGACAAGCATCTACAAGCCTCATTCCTCTCTGTTTGTTGATTTGTTTGAATTCTTAATTAGCAGACACAAGCATGACGAAAATAATGTTCAGTCCACTTACTGACCAACTTCATTGAATTTAGAAAACATAAAGACATATTTGACTTTATGCCACCCCTGGTATCTCCCTGTCTCTGGCTGAGGCCCTGATTTACTAAACCGGTCGCTCCTGCCCACTGGCCAACCCTGAAATATCTGGAAGCTCCTACAATTCCCAAAAAGAAGAGCATGTGAATACAAATCTGCAAGAGCATAGGCAAGGCATGGCAAGTTTATTCTTGAAGCTCATATACATAAAAGTGATCCTCACCATTTAGTAGCATTAGAATCCACTGCAATCACAATAAATAAATATAAACACTCATAAAGCAACTGTATTTAAATTATCCCCTTTTTCAATTCTGGACTCTGGAATGGAAACTCAGAAACACATGTGTTAGGAAGAGGAGGATCAGACAACGAGTAAAAGATGTCATTAAAAAGATGATTGGTGTAACACAGTTGCAAACATGCATCTCCCTCCTTTTTGTTTGTTTTTAGAATCAAATTCTAAATGTGGTTGTATTTTTAAATGCAATGACGTTGGTCAGTGAAGACAAAATTATTTCTTTTGTATTTGTTTCTGTAGAAGAATGGTTCAAACAAACACACTGCAGGTTTTAGCGTGGGTCTTGGGTACGCTTCCTTTCCTCTCTCTACTGTTGGAATAGCAAATTGGCCTAGTTTGCAAAAATTATAAGTCACTATTGATTCAATTTGAGGAATTGATGGGGTGCTGTAATACACAGTGATATCCCTAATTCTGTGCAGAGATCATCAGTCTGTTATTGAAGCAGAACCCATTTGCTCACTCCCCAGTCTAAACAGGAGACAAGTGGTAATTTCCACCTATTGATTCCAGTTAGATTCATAGCTGCTTCTCAGCCCATTGATGTTTCACCAAATAAAAAGAACCTGTTATTTTTCCATTAGAATTCCAGGTGTCTACCAGTGACTTTTCCTCTCTTGATATTAAATTTAGACTGTATATTGTGTTTGCAAAGAGAATAAAATCTCATATCTTAAAAAAAAAACTCACTTCTTTGAAGAAACAGCATTTTGCGCTGTCATTATTCCTTAATGAGTATGATAATAATGAAAGTACCAAGTATATGTGGCTTTCTTTCTGACAGGGTCCACCTGGAAAAGACGGGCTTCCTGGACACCCTGGCCAGCGGGGGGAGACGGTGAGAGCTGAACACACACTACTTTCACTCACTTATCTGACTCTGTTTCAGCTGTGTCTATCAATGCTGAATGAACTCAATGTGACTTAACTGTAAAGGATTAAATCTCCACTTGTTCTCAAGTTAGGAAGTCTATCCATGTTTTCATCCCACAAGAATTGTGGATAAATGCTTTGTAGTCTGTAAACTAACTGCCTACACTGTAAAAAAAAAATCGTAAAAAAACTGTAATTTTCCGGCAGCTGGGGCGGCCAGAAAAATACCGTGAAATAACCGAAAATTACTTTCTAATAAAAAACAGTTTTTTCCATAATTAAAATACAGTTTGTAGTTGTAATTTTAACAAGATTTTAACATTATTTTTAACATTTAATTAGAAACATTTTCACATTTTAAAACAATTAAATTAACTAGAAACATGGTAAGTAAATGCTGTATTACGAACAATAATGCTTAAATTTACAGAAATGTGCTGTTATTAATTGGTTTCAATAACATTATTTTATGTAAAGAAGTGGTATAATAGTTTGTGTTTGATGTGATATAACAGTATATGACACAAAAATAATGCCATTCATCTTTCTAAACATGTGAAAAAAACTGTTGAAAAACTAGATATTGGGTTTTAAATTGCTACAATTTTAAGGACTGTAGTCTTTGTATTGTAGTGGATCCAGGTCTGCAACACCTGACAGAGCCATGGTACTTGCAAAAGGAGCATTTAGTCAATTTCCTGTTTTTGCACAGCACAAGTTTTGTTTTACACACTTTATTAAACAAAATCACAGGTACTCATTTGAACACAGACAGACTTAACTCAGGGTGACACAAATTAACATGTTAATTGTAATGGGTATACTGTGATGGACTGGCGACCTGTCCAGGGTGTACCCCTGCCTTTCGCCCGTAGACGGCTGGGATAGGCTCCAGCAGATCCCCGTGACCCTTCGAGGATGAAACGGGTATAGAAAATGGATGGATGTAATGGGTATAAATCAACAAAGGGTCAAACCAGCAACAGACTTTACATGACAGCATTGAATCAAATAGCTAACAAATAAACACTGATAAGCACCTAAACAACCAGGGCTGCAAAGGATGCTGGGAAACGACCCAAAAGGACCTGCCAGATCACTAGCAGTTTTACAGTTTATTCCCTTAAATAACAGGCAAATATTTGTGAAATTACAATATATTTGTGGACATATTTTAACAATAAATATATGTATTTTTAATGGGTTTTTTGTAAAAGAACAGCAATATTGTGTGTTTTCACAGTTACAGTGATTTAATGTTATTTTACATTTGACATGTAAAATCACAGTCTATTTTTGTAAATTTTAAATTTTAAAAATACAGAAAAAAAATCTGTAAAATAGACAGTAAAATTATGTTATATTACAATTTTTTTTTTTTTTTACAGTGTATAGGGGGATCGTTTTAGTTATCATACTTATCATACTGCAGGGTTGCTCTGATCCTCCCAGTCAGTGAGCAGCACTCCAGTTCAGTCACCCTGCTCCTCCCATTCCACATCTTATCTATGATGCCTCTGCATACAGGGGATGACAATCAACAACATAACATCTCTGTGGTGCGCGAAAGTGGTGGGTTCCTCATAAAGCAAAAGCCTACAATACAAAGCTGACGTGAACATTGTCTGAAATTCATGCTTGAATCATCCCCAGTCACTCACACACACAATATTCTGTCTTTGTAACTGGAAATGACTCCATGTCACGTCTCAGAGACAGACGCTGGTTAGCTGGGGAACCATCCACGTCTGGTAGAGCGTCTGTCTAGTTGTTGCATGTTGGGCAAATATCTAATGAAATGTTGCTTTCAAGCCTGTTAGGCTGCAGTCAGAGATCCTTGTGCAGAACTATAGTAACTAAAACCCATGAACATGGTATTTGTTGTTGCAGCATGCAAGAACAGTAACTTGTTGTTTTTTTTTTAACCATATGAAAACTATCTCCATTAAAAATCCATCAACATACATGAGGGGAGTATAGGATTTACCACACATTGACAAAAAATATGTTTGATTGGATCACATTTTGCATTCCTGTGCTCTTATCTTCAATCCCTCCACAGGGTTCACTAAAGCACCAGTGAACCTTGGCTTGATGAGTCTCAGAGGGCAATACATTTTACCAAAAACTTGACATAATGGCACCTTTGTCATTAAAATCTTCCTTTCTACCATCCTCTTTCCAATGGATGATGTAATACACCACAATGTCTCTGCTGCGCTTTAAGCAACAGTAGCAGAGTTTTCATTAAGGTGTTTATGGCTGCAGATTAATGTGCTGATGAACAGCCACCACAAGCATTTAATACAAGTATGGATCACAGTAATAAAGTTGCAGTTAACAGTGAATTTGAAGAAGGCTTGAGCCAGACTCTCTGAGTCCAGGCGGTGCTGCAGCTACATGGCCCGTGGGCTTCCACTGAATAATGCATTACCATAAATCACAAAAGAGACTGGTCAATAAATCCGGAGACATAAGCCAACCAGGATCGGCTCTCTAAAAGCTGGAATCTAAAGCTTTATTTGGTTTTAGTAAGATAAGTTGCAAATGAAATTAGTTGAGTTTAATACGTCCTGTGAAAATCGGTTATGGATTTGATGAGTGAGGGTTTCAGTGATCAAAGTCGAAGGAAAAGTCAAAGTCAAAATGCAAAGTCACTGTGGGCCCGGCAGTGTTCCTGGAGTTAAATATGTTTGCTTTAATCTAATCACTCTGTAATTCCCAGCTTAATGGATCTCTGCAATGTTCACTGATGTCTTTCTGTCTAAACAACATCTGCAAGTACACTGGCATTTATCGGTCCAGATAAAAGTGGGAGACACATCTCCTGGTGGTGAGATCAGCGTAAGGGTTACCCTCCTGCTACATTTACTCACTTAAACGCTGAACCCGCGGCCTTTGTTGGGTTAATATTTTGTGAGCCTAATGTGAAACACCAGGAAGAAGACTCAAGCCAGTGCATATTGGATTGTTCATCTGATTTGTGCGGCTCAGGAGGCATCAATGCTTGGAGCTAGAAGCTGCAACAGTTCTGGGGCAGGTACATTATTGAACGTGGCTCATGTGAGAGGGAACAGATGTCACATTCACATTCAGGAGGCGGAAAGCACATTTTCACTTGAATTAATTCCATTCTTCTTGTTGAAAGTTCTTGTTGAAGATTTAAAGTCTTTCAAAACTTTATATTCAAAAATTTTTTTCTGATCTCACAACAGTGAGAAAAGCAAAGAGACAGAAAAAAATGTTTTGTTAAATTAACCAAACAATGAAAACGTTGGCTCCAGTTTGAATAGTTCCTTGAGGAATCCTTTATTATCCTGCAGGTCTGCAGCACTCTTGACATTAACAAACCAACTACAATGAACAAAAACGCTCTTGGTTTTCAAATGACTCTAACTCATTTAGATTAGTCAAGTTGCCTATTATTCCCAATAAATCAGCATTCATCTCCACTACCAGCTAACCAGGTATTGCTGATATAATTTATTTCATACTATGGAAAAAGGGGGGGCCTTCCACAAACATAGAAGAAACTACTTAACAGAGGAGATAAAAACATGCAGTAATTTACACTCACATATAAAGAGCTTATTAGTCTGGTCCTTAATTTAATGAAGACATGTAATTCAGTTTAAACCATCCATGACTGACGGTAGAACCTGAAAATGCATTACAGTGATCCCTTGCCAATTCACTTTAAGTTCTGCAGTTTTAGTTATTCACAGATTTTTCAGAAATATATAATATAATTTAAAAAAATCAAGAAAAAAATCACGGAAACATCACAGGATGTTGTGTGCGTTCTCTCACAGCGAAGAAATGCTGTGAGCCAGCCTGGCCACTTTGAGAAGGTAGCCTTATGGGTAATGATGTGGCCTTATGGGTAATGTAGTGTGTGTGTCGTGGGACGGCAGAAAAAAACGGGGTTAGGAGGAGCCGAACAATACAACCTGTGTGATGTTACAAGTTCCTGCAGTGCCAGAATAAAGTGCTCGTTCCATGCAGAGAAAACCAGACTTTTTCTTTTGTTGTTGTTAGCGTGTTAGCTGCTAAATACGAGCCAAAAATAGCACAATACCAGCGGTTTCTTTACTACGGTTCAGAGACCAGAGGCTGTGAAGGAAACAGAAAGACCACAGTTGAGCCTTTGTCTTATTTCACTGCAGTGCCTCACTACTTTTTGGGGTTTTTGAACATATTTTAAACACATTATTTAGGCTCAGGGGGCTCACTGTAGCTCGTTCACTTCTAGTCTGTTTCAGTGAAGCCACTGCACTTTCCTTGGTAGTAAACTGTGTCATTTCATCGTTGTAAACTTTTTAACAAAGACTTTGTTCTCTTTGTTCAGGGTTTCCAAGGAAAAACTGGTCCACCAGGCCCAGGAGGTGTTGTTGGGCCCCAGGTAAGAGAAAAGCATTTTACATCGAATAAATGCGTTCACCCCACCAATGTTATATGCAAGCTATTTATCAGCAGTGACGCTGATCAAACTCTTCAATGGTTAGTATTTGGAAGTTTAAATTAATGAAAAACTATTTTTACTTCCCAGCCAAAACATTTTCAGAAACTGTCTTCAGAAGATTATATACTCTCTACATACAGCATTTTTAGTAGTTAGACCTTTGAAAGAAAGCTCAGGATGTATAACAGAAACAGATAATAACTTTTTTAATAATAATAAGTTTTTCTCTTCGCGACAAGGAATTAGTCTGATTCCTCTGAAATCTTTCCATTATTGTATACACTTACAGACAATTAGAGAATTAAGCATGTGACATAGCCAGAGCCAGACTAGAATCAACAAAAGACAACCAGAACGGCTGCAGAGGAGTAGAGATGCCACAGAATGATTGTCGCTTTAGCAATAAAAACTTGTTGACCCAAGGTGTCATGAGCAAACATGCAGCTATCTTGAATGGTGGTCCTTGAACGCTGCTCTATGAGTCATCACATAAAGCCTGCCCTGGCCCTGTTGGGACCGGCTTGGTTCTTTATGGCTGGCCATAAAGAACCAAGATTCTGTTCCATAACAGGAACAGAATTGTTCACACATGATGAGAAATGCAGCAGATCCAAGACATGAACTTCATCAGGTTGATACTTGACGTAAAACAGCATAGCAGCGTACATATATGGAAATTAAAAGTAACTTTTGTGATAAATAGTACCTTTTTTAACAAGGTTAGAGTTGAGGAAAAAAGCAAAAACATCTTTAAAACAACAAAAACAAGAACCGAATAATTACATTTAAAGTATAACATTATTTATTAATAATGTCGTAAAAAGAAACAGCTTACATAGTAGAGCCATGTAATAAGAATATTCACAGTGTGTGGTATCATTCTAGGGACCCACTGGAGAAACTGGTCCTGTTGGTGAGAGAGGACACCCTGGACCTCCTGGTCCACCCGGAGAGCAAGGTCTTCCAGGTGCTGCTGGCAAAGAGGGAGCCAAGGTAAATATACTGTTACACAGAAACTAGCTTAACCTTTCTGTTGCCTTTCATAATAATGACTAGTTAAGAGGATATCACATGGCTTGATAGAGATATCAACTACTCACGTACTGGCTGCAAATTGTGCTTATGTGGTTCCAGTTCAGTGTACACGATTTGATTTTACACGCTAGATTAGACTGCATTAAAACTAGGGCTGGGCATGTTAACGCGTTAGTGTCATGTTAACGCATTAATTTATTAACGCAGACATTTATTTTATTGCGCAATAACGCATGTTGCTCACATGCTTTTGTTTTGAAAAGTCTGTAACTGGCTGCTGCGGAACTGGAAGAGAATTGGCAGGAAACATGCGGAAAAGCTAAAACAGACATGGAGAACGGTAAAAATCTGTGAACTTTACAGTTCAGGTAGCAACTCAGGTAGCAATATTAACAATTCAGTCTGAAAAAAAACCCCAAAACTTTTAAACCAGGGTTTAGAAAGACGCAATCGTCTTTGTTCAAGACGATTGCGTCATTCCTCCATGTTCCATCAGATCTGCTCCATGTGTTCACTGTCCTGCTGTTCTCTAGCTGGTTACTGCAGTGCAGCTCCATCTAGTGGCACAGATATGTAATGACAACAGAAAGTCTATTTCTTGATTATAAAACAAAGCCATTTCTGGGTCACGTAAACCAGACAATTAAATATTAAAAACAAATTTAGTCCCGTGGCCTGTTTGCTAAAATTGAAATATAAAAAAACTAGGGTTTTTTGTGTGTTAGATTAAAAAACTGAAAAAAAATAAAAAGTCATTTGTTAAGTTTTTTTAACTTTTGATTGACAATCAAAAATGAAGAAAAAACAAATGATACACTGATGATTACGGATTGATAAAGTTACTGAACTTTAACATGGCCATTTTCATTTTAAAGTTCTCCCAGATGGAGGATTCAACAACTGACAAGTTGAACTCCCCGTTAAAAGTTTCTGCTGTTATCTCAGAAATTACCTGTTTTAATGTTCTGATTGTGGCCTCTAGATTGTTTGGATATTATTGGTAGACTTTTTTTTTTATTTTTCATAAAAAAAAACAGGATGACATTAATGTCCTGGCAGTAGCAATAAGCTTTATTTTATTTGACATTTTTTAAGATGAGATTTACACTAAATATGTGTTACTGACAAGTGCTGATGTTAAAAGTGTTTGAACAACAAATGTTATAGCACTTTAGTTCATATGACAGCAGAACATTTCAATAAAAGTGACCTTTACACTACTTTTGAATTCATTATTTGATTTTCCGTATACAAAGCGATTAACTGTTATTCATCAGGGAAATCATGTGATTAATCACGATTAAAAATTTTAACCGTTGCCCAGCCCTAATTAAAACAACAAACTCATCTGGAAACACTGTGAGATTCTAGCAAGTGAATGTTGAAGATACAGTAGCTGAGGTTTGGAAAAGTGTCTGGTTTCACTTCCCTGCCTGGCGCTTTAGTCCCATTTGGAGCAGACAGCATCTATTTTGTACAGTTGAAGTATGGCTGGCTCCAGACTGATTCCTGATTCCTCGGACCATTCAGCATCCTCCTCCCTCCAAACCACCATGTCTCCTCTTTTTATTTTCTCCCCATCTACCCCAAGCAGACAGTTTAATCAAGTCCGTCAGCCAGGTCTAAACCCTCCACCGTTCACCCCCCCCCCACCGCTCTCAGACCGGTGCATCAGTATGCTAGGGATACTTTGCTGAGGTCTTGGCAGCAGAAATCCTCTAATAGCTCCCAGTCCTACTCTTCTGTCCTTCCCTGTGCAGATAAAGTCAGCCTGCCAATGCAACAGAGAAGAAAAAGAACAAAGCCCCAAGTCACTTTTCTTGAAGTCAAATGTGCTTGTTTTAGAAAATAAAGAAAAAGATGTTGTCCCACAATAATCCGTACTTCTCTCTCCTTTCTTGTAGTTAAAACTAGTTGTTTTTTTGTATTTTTAATTCTGCATTCTTGTAGCAAAAACAATGGCTGCTCGTTTGCTCCTCTCAGTCATAAAAGTCCAGCGTATATCTGAGTGGTTTTGATGTTAGCGCAGGTTCCTGTGACATCAGTGTTGCACTGTTTGAGACTTACTTCCAGACTGCGTGTTGACAGTAAAGATGAATCAGCAGAAATGGTGCGTGTTTCAAATAGTATATGCTATTGGTCCACTGGGATAGTTGTGAGCTTTGAAAGAAGTACACCTCCATCCTGATGTGACGTATAAAGTCATCATTTGATATTTGATAGGCATGCTCTCAGAACTGTCTTGCTCTGGTAAATTGTGGTTTTATTTTTTAATACAGAAATGCTGAAACGCAGAAACTGTGTCCAACAGACCGTTTCTTAAGCTCTGTCAAGGCAGTGCAATTCTGAAACACAAGATGCTGGTGTCGCATCATGTATTCGGTATCTTCAGACCAGGACAGACACCATGCCAACACTAATTAAGAGAAAGATTACGTAAGAGGTTGTGTTGGCGCATAATTACGCTTAACTGACACAGTCAATTCATAAGAGATGCTTAATATGAATTTTGATTTATTCAGATTATTTATTTGTGTTGAAAACATTCATCTGCAGCAATGGCGTGAATAAAGCTTGACCCCCTGTAAATGGTGACCTCTAATTTGTTGTTCAGGGCTGTCTTTTGTAGAGTGAAAACAGCTCATCAGAGCAGAGTTTCAGTCTGGGAGGCTTTATATTCACAGTGTAGATAAACCTCAGTATTTCCCATCATTTCTAGCTTTTACCAGACATTCACTCTGGGATGGATGAATGTACCACATGTGGCTTTGAATTTTATTCTTCGTTTTGTTCTCATGGAGTGAAATTCTGCGTTAGTCCCCAATATACATTGGAACGGTTACCGGTATTAGGGTAAAGCGCAGTAAAATTTTACGCAATAACGATTATCGTTTATGTTTGACTTTGCCTCATTATCGCGGTTGATTACTGGTACATGTAATATCAGCCTCATTCAAGTCTGCGAGCGAATATGTAGTATGAATATGTAGCTTGTAACATCGGCATCATAACGTAATCATGGCGGAAAGTGGTGACATCACGCAGGACATTTACCAAACCAATAAAAGGACGAAATCCAAAGTCCGGGCATATTTTGTTTTTTTCTTTTTAAGAATGCAGAGAAACAACTGGCGGAGGACAGTTATCGTGTCTGCAGAGCACTCTTATTTCACTTTATTGTAATTTGTAGAAACAACTTGAAGGAGCTAAGGCTAATGCTTCAAGCTACTGAGATGTTTGACCAAGAGTAACCTGGTCGACGCGCTTCGCTAACTCACATTTTGTAGCATTACTGTTGCGTGTTGATTGAAAAATAACCCGAACGATGTTCTTCTGATGCAGTTAAAATATTAATTTATTCCATTAACTGATCTGACAACCATAACGCTGGCAGTTAGCGCCACAGCGGTCAAAAACCTTTTGCCCTTCCAGGTCAACTAGCTAACCAATAACAGGCAGCTACCTTTATACCTGACCCTCAGGTAACAACACAGTGACACCCACAGACACACAGAGTGAACTACAATTCAGAACAACATATTTGGCTCCTATACAACTGTTTCTTTATTTGCACATTTATACTTATTTAAGTATAAAAGTTTATTTCATTTGAACTTGCACTATAATTTTTGTTCCTGCTTGTTTGCATATTTTGACCTACTATGGTTGTTAAAGTGTTTATTTAGATTTGCAGCAGACAAATAAGCTTTGTTCCTGTTATTTATTTTGTTCATTTAAAATAAAACCTCTTTCTGTGCCAGTTGTTTGCCCTTTTAATGTGAAAGTTTCATTTTGATAAAATTTTGGCTTCTGATGTTTTAGTATGACAGGAAAATCACAAGATTTAGTGAAATTATTTAAATGTATGTGTGTTTTGGACATTTGTACAGCAAATCGTAAACCGTGATAATTTGGTCACTATAATCGAGATATTAAATTTTCCATATCGTTACATCCCTAATATTAAAGCAAATTAGAACCACTTCTGGGGCAAGTTTTTTGGAGCGGTGCAATAAAGTAAACCTGTTTGATCTTGTGTCTAAAGGGAGACCCTGGACCACAAGGATCGTCTGGGAAAGACGGCCCCCCTGGCCTCCGTGGCTTCCCCGGAGAGAGAGGTCTACCTGGTGCCACGGTAAAAACTCGATTCCCCCCTGCAGCTATTCATCATCATGTCACTCTTCAGACAAAGGAAAGTGATAGAACGTTGCTACGTAACAAATGAACCAGCATCTATCTAGAGCTATTCACTTCATTAGAGACAGAAATGCTGGAATTCACTCGTAGCAATCAATCTGGTGCAGAGGAAATCCAAAGCGACACCCACAAATGAATAGGCGTGCTTCTGCATCGCTCCAGCACCACTTACTCCACAATTTGAACCGCTACGAAGGATAATGGAGCCATGTTATACAGATTGGGATTGTTAGTTAGGGATTCATTTTTTAAAGTCTTTTCACAGGTTAACTCAAGGACTTCACTTGTTTTTCATTTTTTAGAGCCAGTATTTTAAGGTGAAATAAAGTCCTTTGTTTTGTTTTGTATGCATTATTTACTAAATAAATTATTAAGTGACAAATGTTAGCAATTAGACTGAGGCAGCTGGGATTGGAGGGACTGTTGGCAGACAGTGTTGCGCTTCCTTCATCCTCAAGGTCAGTGAGACGCTGCAGGACAGCAACACACCTGATTGTTTTCTAGCATTATAATTTACCCCAGCACACAGCCACAGCCTGCAGAAACTCATTACCCATGCTGCAATGGGCTCTTTGTGACCCACCAGGGAGCTAAACACACACACACACAAAAGGCAGCGCATGTTGAACACTGACAAACATGGACAAAAGCACAAAATTAAAACAATGTATCATGCACACAACATTGATTCATTTGTACGACGGAGTATTAGGGCCAAACTGAGAAAAAAAAATTGTGGGCAATGATTTTTTTTCATTTCATTTCACATGAGAAGAAAGTCGAAATGTCAAGAATAAAGTCGAAATTCAGTTTCCACAATAAAGTTGTCTTAAAGATTTATTCAAACCAGCTTTACTCTACCAACATAATGTCTGTATCTATGTGCTTTTATCACATAGACACAGTATTATAATAAGTATTCGTACTTTGAAGAGATTTGCCTATTCAGAAAAAGAATAGGAATTCTGGAATTCTGGAATAGGGCTTCACGATTTTGCCTAAAAAAAAAACCTAGATTTTTTCCCAAAGAAACCTCGATTTCGATTCGATTTCGATTTTTGCGGGTAAAACTACAAAAAACACAATAATTTATTTCAAATGTTTTTTTTTTTATTGTATTCTCCTCCCTCCAACAGAAGGATTGATAAAGTGCAAATTTCACTAGTTCACTTTTCTTTCTTAATGAACATTCAAGTATTCAATTGTGGTTAAAGTAAACAAAACACAAACTGAATTTCTTTACTCTTTTCATAGTCTGGGACTACTTTTTTTTTTCTTAAGTAAGCAGCAGCAGAACATTGTTTTCTTCTTATTTAACAGAACAAACAACAAAGTGCAAAGATTTCACCTTTTGAAAACCACTGGTTGTGATGCAGAAGCAGCAGCGCGCAATGTCTTGCACTCGTCCCATTCGAGGCTGTTCTTGTGGTTGTTCTCGAGGTGCTGGTACAAGTTGCTCGTGTTCCAGTCTTTAACATGCACAGTTTTTTTACCGAGCTTACATCGCGGAGTGGTTTGGTCATGATCCGAAACGGCAAAGCGGAACCATTTCCAGGCGACGGCCTTTGTTTTGCCTTTTTTAGGCACTAAATCCTCGTTCCCCCCTGACGCACTGGACGCCGCCATTTCTGCCTTCTTTCTTTCACTTTTTGTTGTTGCGCAGCAGGAAGTGGGAAGCGGGGGTACGGGAGTACGTAGGCCCACACAGGCCAGTTCTACCGTAAATGCGCAAGTAAAGGGTAAATCGCAATTTCCGATTTTCATTTTTTCATATCGTTCAAAATGTGAAATCGCGATTTCGATGTGATTTCGATAAATCGTGAAGCCCTGTTCTGGAAACTGCATTTCAACTTTGTTCTCGACATTTTGACTTTATTCTCGACATTTCGTCTTTATTCTTGACATTTCATCTTTATTCTGGAAACCACGTTTTGACTTTATTCTCGACGTTTCGTCTTCATTCTGGAAACCGCATTTTGACTTTATTCTCAACGTTTCGTCTTTATACTGGAAACCGCGTTTTGACTTTATTCTCGACGTTTCGTCTTTATTCTGGAAACCGCGTTTTGACTTTATTCTGGAAACCGCGTTTTGACTTTATTCTCGACGTTTCGTCTTTATTCTGGAAACCGCATTTTGACCTTATTCTGGAAACCACATTTTGACTTTATTCTCGACGTTCTCTATTCTGGAAACCGCGTTTTGGCTTTATTCTCGACGTTTCATCTTTATTCTGAAAACCGCATTTTGACTTCATTCTCGACATTTTGACTTTATTCTCGACGTTTCCTCTTTATTCTGGAAACCCCATTTTGACTTTATTCTCGACGTTTTGTCTTTATTCTGAAAACCGCATTTTGACTTTATTCTCGACGTTTCGTCTTTATTCTGGAAACCGCGTTTTGACTTTATTCTCGACGTTTCGTCTTTATTCTGGAAACCGCGTTTTGACTTTATTCTCGACGTTTTGTCTTTATTCTGGAAACCGCGTTTTGACTTTATTCTGGAAACCACATTTTGACTTTATTCTCAACGTTCTCTATTCTGGAAACCGCGTTTTAACTTTATTCTCGACGTTTCGTCTTTATTCTGGAAACCGCATTTTGACTTTATTTTCAACATTTCGACTTTATTCTCGACGTTTCCTCTTTATTCTGGAAACCGCGTTTTGACTTTATTCTCGACGTTTCATCTTTATTCTGGAAACTGCATTTTGACTTTATTCTAGACGTTTCGTCTTTATTCTGGAAACCGCATTTTGACTTTATTCTAGAAACCGCGTTTTGACTTTATTCTGGAATCCGCATTTTAACTTTATTCTCGACATTTCGTCTTTATTCTGGAAACCGCGTTTTGACTTTATTCTCAACCTTTCGTCTTTATTCTAGAAACAGCATTTTGACTTTATTCTGGAAACTGCATTTTGACTTTATTCTGGAAACCGCGTTTTGACTTTATTCTCGACGTTTTGTCTTTATTCTGGAAACCGCATTTTAACTTTGTTCTCGACATTTTGACCTTATTCTCAACATTTTGACTTTATTCTCAACGTTTCGTCTTTATTCTGGAAACTGGATTTTGACTTTATTCTCGACATTTTGACTTTATTCTCAACATTTCGACTTTATTCTCGACGTTTCGTCTTTATTCTGGAAACCACGTTTTGACTTTATTCTCGACATTTCGTCTTTATTCTGGAAACTGCATTTTGACTTTATTCTCGACATTTTGACTTTATTCTCAATATTTTAACTTCATTCTGGACGTTTCGTCTTTATTCTGGAAACCACATTTTGACTTTATTCTCGACATTTTGACTTTATTCTCAATATTTCGACTTTATTCTCAACGTTTCGTCTTTATTCTGGAAACCGCATTTTGACTTTATTCTCGACATTTCGACTTTATTCTCGACATTTTGACTTTCTTCTATTAAGTGAGGAATGAAAAATAAAAAATCATTGACCACATTTTTTTTTCTTAGCGTGGCCCTAATACTCCGTCATACATTTGAGTTTGCTGAAGAAGAAAAAAGGTTGTTTACATGAAGTTCCACACTGTTGCTTCAACATATGCTTCCACATATGTAGAAATAATTTCCCAGCAGTCTTTAGCACCAGCCTCCAACACGCTTCATGAATAAAATGATATCTGTTTTGATATACATTTGGTCTAATCGATTTTGGTAGTTATATTTTAACTTGCTATATTTTTAGATCCCTATACATGCTGTTGATTTTTTTTTTTATGGTTTTAAGACTGAACGCTTTAAGAGCACATTTCTTGCATTGTCAAACCCATAAACAAAGACTTTACTGGTGTATAATGATGCTGCTGTAGTGCACACATGCTTGTTGATACAACATTTCTCAGGTCTCAGCTGCACGGTCAGTTAATCTTCTTTATTTTTCTTTTTTATCTCTGTCTTCACCTCAGGGTCCAGCAGGTCTGAAAGGAGGGGAGGGGCCCCAGGGACCACCCGGTCCTGTTGTGAGTATACCGTTTTTAAGCACCTCTGTTAAATTTGTGTTATTGATTACTGTGGAAGCCGATATTGTATTTTTCATCTTTCACTGCCACTGGGAGGCCATTTGTATCATTTTAACTGTAAAGATCAGTTCATTTTGCCTTTCTTAAAAGTTTCAGGCAGCGCTCTGAGACTTATGAGAGTGTTTCATTTATTTGTTTATTTCAGCTCTTATCGCCTCAGGTTAAGTTTGATAAGCAAACTTTGATCCTTTAGTTGGACAGTGCTGCCATGAATGCATGCATTCTCATGCAGCGTCCTGATGTCCTCTGCAGGTAGCTTTAATGCCTCAGTCATAGCTAGAAGGAGTGACGCACTGCTCATCTGCAGTCACAACCCTAATGCAAGACAAGAGACGGTAAATTAAATCAGTTGCACTGGATTGACCAAATAAGCCTTTTACTCGTACAAATTCCTTAAGTTATCATTGGTCATATAATTAGTGATTAATCTGTTTTTTTTTTCTTTTCCAATGAAAGCATATTTTATCTCACTGAGCTGCACACTGCGTTTGAAATCCGATCATCCACTTGAGTAGCTAGCTGGAGATCAAGACTTTTTGCTCCGTTGCCTCCTGGCGCACAACCAGACTCAAACAAACAAATAAACACATGTATCAGAACCACTTAGCCAGGATGCACTCATACGTTAAGTAACGCTGTCTACTCATCCTGGGTATCGTCCTGCACATCCTTAAACCTCCCAGTTCTCCAGGACTGGGCTCTTCACGTTATGTTTGGTAGACTTCCAATTTATTAGGCTTTTATTATTGCCCTAAGAAATGCAAATGCATTTGAAACATACTGTTGGGGTTGAATTTTTTTTAAATGTTTTGACATAAAGGCTGTTGAGATTAAAAATGGCGACACAGTGGTGTGGCAGTTAGCACTGTCGTCTCATGGCAGCGCAGTGGTTCAAATCCCTCGACGGCTGTGTGTGGAGTCCAAAAACATGGATGTTGCCTAGTGATCTCTGTAGGCCTGAGTGTGGGTGTGCTTGATTGTTTATCTCCTGTGTCTCTGTGTGGTTCTGTGATGGAGGATGGAGGGGAGAGGGGGGAGCCCCCCTCTCTCCTGATGAAAGCTGGGGTTGGCTCCCTGTGACCCTGAACAGTATGGGAAATGATGTTTTTATCCTTTTTGATAAGACCACATCTTTATGGAAACATGGAAGTTGGCATGTATGCATATAAACAGAGGTTTGATTCAGCACCATGTTTTATGGATTTAGATAAATTCTCACCTCTATAGGAAGTACAGATGCATGATAGCAGTCTGGTCGTATCAGAAATTTATTTTCAGCAGCATACATTAAAGCGCCAGCAGACATCAGCTGTCTGGCAGCACATTATGTTGAATGCACTTTTAAAAGAGTGACAGTGCTTTACTGGAACTTAAAAGCCACCTGTTATTGTGCTGTCTGCTATTTTTTCACTTTTTTATGTAAAAGGTTTGTGTGTGTGTGTGTGTAAGGCATGTATGTGTATTGATCCATTAGCAGAGGAACTGGATGGGTCTTAATGGCAGAGCTTGTTGTTCAGTACTTAGGTTTTATGAGCCAAACAATGAAATTGTAGAATAAACAAATAAGCACGTCTGTTATTATTAACCCTTTAAGCGCCAAAGTCACAATATTGCGACAAGCAACATTGCTGAATAAAACAGGCTGTATCTATAAATGTGAAGCCGAATCTTGTTACTACTTTTCACCAGGAGATGGTGGACATGTGCGCCTGTAATCTGAGAACCATTATTGGTGGTGGCGTTATTCAAATGAGCATTTAGCATAAAATGAGTTTGAAAAACATCCTCTGGCGCAGAGACGCGCGGTGCAGCAGTGGTAGTAATGCTGAAGGTAGGGAGAGCAGAGCAGAGCGAAAGAGTGTTTTTTCATTTACTCACGATACTGAGAAGTCGGTTTACCGTCCACAAAGTATTTTGTCAGGTTCTGGCTAACTCTGATTTAGAGAAGGAAGACATTCAGTTTGACATTCAGTCAGTGAAGCAGAAATTGACATTAGTAATGACGGCGAGTTCGCGCGCCATAATCCACAATCAGCACATCATATATCAGATGCTTCACCTCAGTGTGGTCGGGGTGAAAACATTCTGCGATCGCCAAGCAGGTCGAGATGTCAGGGGGGCTCATAACACTGCAAATATGGAAAAATGTAGCAGAGATAAAACAACCGCGGTTGTCCTGGCAACGCGGGAGAAGCCATGGGGAAAAAACACACCGCTAATGGCGCACCGGAGATCACTGTGATGATGATGATGATGATTATGATGATTGTGGAGGCTGAGAGTTCTTGAGAGAAGAGGAAAAGTATCGAAAGTGGAGCCTAAATTTTGATGAGCCTGTTGGTTTTTGTAGAAATGATCTGACAAATTCTGAGCCCATTGATTTCATCCCTTTTCCAAATGATGAATTCTGGAGCTTTATCACCAATCAAACAAATAGAAAAGGCCACCAGTTCTTTGAAAGGGAAATAATGACACCAAACTTCATGACTTTATGATGTGATTGTCCCTGAAATGAAAGCTTTCATTGTGAATGGGGTTGAGGAAAAAATCTGAAAATGAGGACTACCGGGCAGGTTTGGGCAGGTGATGTCACAACAATCAAATTAGATGACAAATCTACTTCCATTCCAAATTTTGGTTCATACTGAAGATTTTTCTCATTTGCAGTATGCCTTTATCTCAAACCACTTTAAAGTTATAGCCTTTTGAAACCTTGATATCAAAATTGAACATTTTCCAATATGGCCGCCACCTTGTGATGTCATAATATGCAAATTATATGAATAATTTCACTCCCATCACAGACTTTGAGTCACACTTAACAATTTTCTCATTGACAGTATACCTTTATCTCAAACTGCTTTCAAGTTAGAGCCTTTTGAAATCTTGATATCAAAATTGTATATTTTCTTGAAAAAACTCCGGCGCCTAAAGGGTTAACATTATTATCATTATTATTATCATTGTTTTACTTAGCTTGTCTCTATCTTTCTCATGCTGGAAGGGTTCTCCTGGAGAGAGGGGTCCTCCTGGTCCAGGTGGTCCAGTGGGCCTGTCTGGTAGACCTGGTCCCCAAGGTCCCCCGGGACCTGCTGGAGAGAAAGGCGCACCTGTAAGTATTTTTTTCTATCTTGATTATTATTTTCTTATAATTCTTCAATATTTAATGTAATTTTTTTTCACTTCTAGGGTGAAAAAGGACCTCAAGGTCCAGCTGGTCGGGATGGAGTCCAGGGTCCTGTTGGTCTGCCTGGACCTGCAGGACCCCAGGGCCCACCTGGTGAGGATGGTGACAAGGTTAGGAAGCCCTCTCATGCCGTTTATCAGCTTGAACTATTCTCGATCCGTGACCATCACCCTTACTCATCACGTTAACGTGGAAAAAACAAAAAAGATCAAACAGAATTAGCAGAAACGTTGGAATGAAGCTTTGTTTTCATCTGTTGTTATTAGGGTTGGGCATCGTTTGGATTTTAACGATTCCGATTCCGATGCTCTGTTTCGATTCCTGTTCAAAACAATTCTTGATTCCGATTCTTTGATGTGTAGGTCAACAAATCGCAACTTATCTATCAGTAGAATTTTTTCATTAAAAAAAACTGTGACACATTTACACAGGCAACAGGCCATTTTTATTCTTCCACATGCTTGCATGCACATATGCACACACAGAATTCACCTACAGCGTAAATGTTAAACAACTTACAGTTGGCAGTTGGCCTCCAAAATACATTTTGCCCAACAACAAATGAAATCAAAAGTTTTTGTTTAGGAAGATGATCATATCTGCTCTTTCAGAAACAGACAGATTAACAGCAACAAAAACATCCTCCTTGGCGAAGGTAAAAAAAAAGAAATGAAATTTCTTTTGTAACTAGAGGGAATATTTTTCCGTTGATGCGTTTCGTAACCTGAAAACTTCGTATGTAGAAACGTTCGTAAGTAGAGGCACCACTGTATATGAGAAGGCAAGAGTTTCTGGATGAAAACGGACTCTGTTGCAGTCGAAGAAGCGACGGGAGCAATGCAGTGAATTAAATACGCTACACTCATTTATTTTTGTAATGTCATGCAGGCGAAGGTGTTTTGCCATATTAGTCGTGCACCCTCCTTTGGCAATAACACGCTTCCCGCAGATGTTGCACTGCGCCAGGTAGCCGTCATTTATCCGACTGAAATGCAGCCAAACTCCAGAGCGGCGTCTATTGGGATCCATGTTGTAGCGAGTGAAGTCCCGGCGGCGACGGACGTGACGTCGACACTAGCGCGGAGTTGAGAACGCCGGGCAGAGTAACATCAACAAAATAGTGCAGTAAATAAAAAAATAATAATATTAATGATTAGCGCGGACTTTTAGGAACCGAAAAAAGGAATCGAAATTCAAAAATCTGAACGATTCCAGAACCGGACGTTAGGAACCGATTCCTACTTGGAATCGTTTTTCGGTGCCCAACCCTAGTTGTTATCATCATACATGTTTCGCGCACTGTCAGGGATCAGCTTTCAAACAGCTTTAGCTTCCAGGCATGTCCACATCTCAGGGGTGTCAATTCTCCGCGGATTCGCTGATTTCAGAGTTTTTTGCCATCCTGGGGGTCATTTTTGAGATACGTGCAGATCCGGTTTAATATTTTCGAGGGGGGGGGGGTACCCTCCACCAACGTGACGTGAATTCTCGATTGCGATTGGTTGAGTGATTGAGACCAGAGCATGCGCAATGAGCCCGTTGACAATACAACCGCTATCACAGCCAGATCAACGGTCAAAGTAAGCCTGAAACACATATTTTCTGATATTACTTCTCCCTTTCTTGTTTGGATGGATGATTATAAGCTTTAAATTCACAGGAGAGATGTTTATTCCTCATTGTACTTATTTATTGTTAGACAACGCGAATGAAGTATACAGCGCTTCTCACCACTGGTAAATGTAGCTAGGAAACGAATGCTCGTCTGCCTCGTCACCGGCGTGGTCCTGCGTCTCGTCCCGCTTAGCAAAGTAACCTCCAAGTACATTTAAATTGCCGATTTCTGAAGTGCTCAGGTTACATATTAGGGCAATTATATGATCATTAAATAAAAAAAAAAAATCTCCCGACTCTGACCCCCTCCCCTCTCAAAATAGAAAACTCCTCGAATCTACATGATTCACGTCAGTCTCTCTTTTTGACTTCAAAACGGCAAATTTCGCTGAAAGGTGGGGGATTTTCATGCCTGAAGTATTAGTTATTCAGCAGAGCTTTTTGTGATTTAAAAAAAAAAATTAAGAAAAGCTAATGTTCAGAGTTACAGGCATCAAGTAGACATGTTGAATTTAACATGCTATTTTCTATAACTGCTTACTAAAGTTTTGGATTCATGTATCTTGTTGCCAGTTATGTTTTACTGTTGAAGTTCACGAGTGACTGAATCACTAGTCATTCTGAATTTTTGCCTTTAATAGGCAACTTAATTGTTCTATAACAGCTACTTTTATTTTTGATATCTAACCTCAGCCTTATGCTCAGTGGATTCTCACATTAGCAGGAATAATTAAACTTTGTGCCATTTTTATCTTTTATTTTTATGTTGAGGGAAAGTAAGAATTGGATTTTAGGTATGAGCAAGTATGCAAACCTGTGAAGTAAGGCACACCAGATTGCGAGTTTTGCATTTCATTATGTAATGTCAATTATCCCCCCAGGTATATTGTAAAGGCTTAAGTCAGGGGTGTCAAACTGATCCGTTAAAGGCTGCAGGTTTTTGTTTCAACCATGCAGAAACACAAAGAACATTTTTTACTTACAAATTGTAAGTAAAAAATGTTCTTTTCACTATCAAACATTTTCAGTAAAATGTTTAGTCTGTTGGATCTTCAGCAAGTAAAAAATGTTCTTTTCATTATCAAAGTAACAATATGGACAAATACACAATGCTGTGCTCAGAATGCCCCCCAAAGCACCTCAAAATTTTCTCGAGCCCCCCCCCCTTCAGTGTTTTTTCCAATTTCCCGTTGACACCCCTGACATCTGCACATCCATGCAGAACTGTGACATGGCTGTTTGACTGCAGTCGAAGGCTTTTGGTGATCATGTTGAGATCTGGAGAAGAAAGAAGGTTGATCTGAGACAGTGACTGTGGGCTCTTCTCTCTTCTAGGGAGAGGTTGGAGAGCCTGGTCAGAAAGGAAGTAAGGGTGACAAGGGAGAGCAGGTGGGTTCTGAAACACCCATTAACACACACAATTTATCCTCAATAGATTCCTACTTATAGAAATGTTCACATCATTTTAAGAATTAGCTGGGTTGAACTTTATATGAGTCACCTGATATTCCCATTACAGCGTATGCATTGGTAGTAATATGCTTTTTGACTGTCCAGGGTCCTCCCGGACCAGCTGGTCTCCAAGGTGTCGTTGGAGCCCCAGGTCCAGCTGTAAGTACAACTGTCCTAAATGCAATAGACCATAAGCTGCAAAAACATCTCAAATAAGGTATAAAGGCAGATTTGTAAGCTAGAATTATGTATATAGTCATTTAGAAACCAGTAGTAAACATATAAAGACAAATACAGCATGAACATGGTCAGTGAAGGTGTTCTGTTTTTATTGTAGGGTTAAATCTAATATATTCATACTGCTTCTCAGGGAGCCGATGGAGAGCCTGGTCCCAGGGGTCAGCAGGGTATGTTTGGACAGAAGGGAGATGAAGGTCCCAGAGGTTTCCCTGGACCACCTGGTCCAATTGGTCTGCAGGTTTGTCCCATAAGCAGCTGTGATTATGATGTAAAATTACACGGTTTGCCTTCAATACATTTTACAGGTATTTGTGTTAATTTTAAAGAACATCTTTCAAATCAATTCAATTCAATTCAATTCAATTCAATTTTATTTGTATAACATCTGTTACAATGTCAGGTGTCTCTAGGTGCAGGTAAAAAACTCCCACAGAGGGAGAAAAAAAACCTTTCTTTGAGTAAACAGTGAACTGTTTCTCTTCAGATCCTCATGGATATCTTAGTCCTCTGTCTGGAAACAACTTTGCATATTTTCTATCATATGACATGTGCTGTATCAGAAAGGCAGCCCTAATTACTTTCTATATATAGCAGGCTGGAGTCACCAGCAAGACTCCCACTGGCCCTAATGACTGTTACAACTTTGGTTTTAAATGTTAACACACAGCAGATTCAGAGAGGTTTTACCTTTCCCTGATATTTTACACTTTGCTTCTTATAGACTTTGCATTTGAACGTGTTGTCTGTCAAGTGTTAACATTCCCTTCTCTGGTTTTTGTCACAATGATCACATTTAAGAGGAAGAAACTAATTGTGAAAATATAAACAAAATATGATCAGCCCCAAAAATTTGCTTCCAGCTTTTTCTGTCCAGATGTGTACAGTAGCAGAGGGAGGAGTAACCTGAAACAGCACACAGTAGAGTTCACCATCCAGGAAGTCACTTCTAATTATGTGCATGCCAATGCATTGGCAGCACATATTGTTATGCATTAAAATGGCCCTCGGGCCATTTTACTCAACTGTCTTAATACCCAAGATGCCCCTGCTTCATAGGGGCATTTTGGGTTACACCGCCCTCGCTATGGAAGAAAAAAATCCAAAAAAAAAACAAAAAACCACTGAGAAAACGACAAAAAACGCGTTCGAGAGGGCGTATATTAGTATCCAGGATGGGTTTCCCTTTTTTTTTTTTTTTTTCTTATTATTCCGCATCATTTTTCGTCCGTTAATAGGGGCATAACCATAAGGTGTACACATGCATGAAATATATCAAAACGTAGGTCTCAACCGTGCGATGTGTGCTATTACTTTTCTCCATCAAAAGTGTTACCGTGGCGACGCTAGACGCCAAAAACCGGTGAAAATCGTCCCATAGGAATGAATGGGATTTTGGCGGTTTCCGAGCAAATCTGCTCAAATCAGCTCAAAACCCAGCCCTCTTTGGAGCTCTATAGCTCAGCCATATTTTATCACAGAGACACCTTTCAAACTTTAAACGGGTCACAAGACTTTGGACTATGACATAGTGAAACCACGTGTCGCTGTGATTTATAGTTTTTGAGAAATCGCGATTTACGTTTTATGATTTTTCAGAAATGTCTCTGCATCTCTCCCACTCTAGTGATGTCATCACTCCACTCTGGCTTTTCATAAAATCAAACTTTCTGTTACAATCATCTATTATGTCTCCATCTTTCGCTCAACCTACATAAATTATACATCAAAACGTAGGCATTTTTGTCCTCTTTCAGATGATGTGACTTTTGTGTCTGTGTGGTGTTTAGTTTTCCATCAAATCAACCTAGAGTTCAAGGTGGTCCTTCCCGGCTCCACTTTATTTCTATGGGGGAAATTCTGATTTCTCTCGTCTGACAGTAAAAACTTTCATGTCTTTACACTGCCGTAATTTAAAAACCATAGGCATTTGCGAAACAAAAGATATATCTCTGTAATCCTGAAAGCCTTGTGGCGCTCACGGTTCAAGAATTTTTCCAAAAACTTATTCGGTTTTCGAATTACAAGTGTTTGATTGGGACATGGAAAATCGGTCTTTCACAGAATACACAGGCTGACTCAGCACTTGTTTTTACACAAAGACTTATCCTCTTGTCTACCAGGTTAAGTCATGTGCCACGTTAGTCCAGTGGTTAAGGCAGTTGCCCCATGTATCGGGGACAATGAGTTTGATCCTGGCTTAACGCATATGTTGCGTGCCAGCTACAGTGGATGAATTTAGACTTTTTAAAACTGCTCTAGTTTAAAAACGGAAAACATTCACGAAATAAGAAATATATCTGTGGGTAGCTAAAAGCCTTGTGGTGCTTCCGCTTCAAGAATTTTTTTTAAAACTTATTCAGCTTTTCAATTACAGCCGTTTGTTCGGACACAGAAATCCAGATTTGGACTGACAGGAGACAGTGGAATTAGGTGGTCGCTGGCTGTTTCTCTCCAAAACTCACAGACACAGATACACACGCTGGTGGAGCCGCACATGTAACTGCCTCCCCTGAAGCCCCGCCCCTTTCTGCCTGTTCTTCAGCCACAGTATATGATATATTATGAGAATGATCACAGCCTTGACTCACATATGAGCTTTAGTTCATCCCATTCCTAATCAATATGATGTGGCTCCGCCCTTTGCAGCATTAACAGCTTCAACACTTCTAGGAAGTGTGATTATTGGGGATTTTTGACCATTCTTCCAGAAGTGCATTTCTGAGGTCACACACTGATGTTGGCCCAGAAGGTCAATATCCCAAACGTCTTCTATCAGGTTTTGGTCAGGACTCTGCAGGCCACTCTGATCACTGGTTCAGGACTCTGCAGGCCACTCTGGTCACCGCGCTGACGGGCGGCTTAATTGGCCACGCCTCAAAATTTCTCCGAAATTTTCTAGTTAGGCGTAACAAGAGCGTAACAGGTAACACGTCCAAACATGACCCTGCTCTGAAGACGGACGTGCATTAGGCAGCAGCAAGCGACAATAAATGTGCTGCAAGCGGGCATGCACATCTCAAAATTTCTTGAAGAATTTTCTAGTTAAATATACATACTTGTCTTGTTGCAGTGTTAGTGCAGTGCATCTGATCATACAGAAGGGTTTTTCCTTTTGCAGTAATCAGCATATCATGCAATAATCACCTTTTGGGGAAGTTCAGTATTGAACAGACTCCTGGGTATGAGACTTGGAAAAGGTTTAATAGTGAAAAGTACAATCAACAAAAATAAATAGCAACTATCTTCCAGACGTTCATGCAGTTTCTGACACCAGTACCAGAATTTAACAAAGAATGCAAATGAATCTCTTTCCTGTCTCAGCTTGGTGTAGCTAAACCCTAACTTTCACCTTCCACCACACTCCTGTGGAAATAGAGGTGGACACATAAATTCATACTTACACAGCTACCTATGCAGCTTTAATTGGATCTGCAGAGCGTGGAAAGGTGACCGGTGTCGGGAGTGCAATGATTACACCTCTCACCTCTGTTCTCAGGCAACATCCATCTTTCATTACCGCCTGCACTGTCTGTGCAGCGCCATGTCTACGCAATCAATGCTACATTTTTCTCTTGTGATATACAATGTTTTACACCAGTGGTTCTCAACTGGTCTGGCTTCAGGACCCACCATCACCCTTAATGACAAGCCGCAACCCAAATCAAGGAAAATTTCCAACTTCTCAAATTTCATTTCATTTCATTTTTCATTTCATTTCATTTTATTGATTCATTCCAGACATGTCAAAACAATCTTTTAAAGCATAAAACATTTTAACACTATCATGAATCTATGTATCTGAAAATAAATATAATATATTTATAAAATATATAATAATCCATAAATCAATATACACTGACACATGTGCATAACCATAATTTAGAAACATATAGAACCTCTTGTAAATAAATCTAAATATTAAATGGACATATTCCCCCCAAAAAAGAAGAAATAAACAAAATTTTGTATACACACCGATCTATATACATACATACATATACATATCAATATGCAAAACACATATCTGGTTTAACATGTCTGAAAAGGGGTAGGAAGAAGTAAAACTAATTTAATCCTACCCCTTTACCAATGTTCCATAATTACCCTTAAATTACCCAAATTTATTGAATGAAAAGATCGTGCAGTTTGAAACGGCGATAGAATAGAATATCACAGAATGCCAACACAAAAAATAAGTTTATTGGTGAACCAAAATGGCAAAAACAAAAATGGCATAACCAAAATTACTTCAAGTGGGAAATATTCCCTTTGATGCTCAATTAGCTGCATTTTAATTAAATCCAAAACACTTCACTTCAGTAACTTCAGCCTTTTTAACAGACTCAACATGCACAAACATGAAATAAAAAAGTGCAACCACTGAGCAGTAGTTTCAAAAGAACTCAAATATGTAGCATTTGCTGAGTATCCACTTCCTGAATATATAACAATTTCCTATTAAAACTATCTAGTCACTTATTTAAGCATTAATCATAAAGCTGACATAACAATCAGAACATTTCAGTAACAGACATTTTTAAGACTCAACAGTGCTTTTATGCACAAACATGAAATAAAACAGTGCAACCACTGAGCAGTAGTTTCAAAAAGAACTCAAAATATATAGTGTAGCGTCTCGGCAATGATGAAACCAAGTTGGAGGCACTTATGCTTTATTACTGGCTGTTGTAGGCCACAGCCACGCCGTACAGCATCTTCCGTTCAACACCCAGTTCCTTTTCCTGCCCCCCGCCAGCCTCTCTACGCCTCTCCCACAAAAACCTCTAACACCCGAAGAACACAATGCAACCTGCCACAATAAAAGAACCAGCAGAACACATGCAACAACACACTCGTAACACAAAACAATTAACCAAACACGCTACATTACCCCCCCCTTACTAAAGTCCTCGTCCCCGAGGACGAAGTCTTTAAACCTGTTCGGGGGGCGTCTTCTTCTCCGCGCTCGCCCCGTAGCACTCGAGGACCCCCCCAAGTGTCCTGATGGAGACAGTGCTGAACCCCCAGGGGGAGGGCTTGGAGAAGCAGGCGCGGTCGCACTCGGGCAGCTGTCCTGTCCGACCGCAGCCTGCTCCGCCCCGCCCGCTGTCACACCCAACCTGTCCAGTGTTTCTCCTCCTCTCCCTGCAGCCTGGGGAGATGCAGAGCCCCTGTAAGGTGCCAGCCGGTCTCGATGCAGCGCCACGCTGCGCCGCCTCCCCGGTAGCTGCACGCGATACACCACCTCTCCCAGTCTCTGCTCGACCAGACACGGCCCCACCCAATGGCTGTCCAGCTTAGGGCACCGGCCCTTCTTCCTCTGAGGAGCGAAGGTCCAGACCAGCTCCCCAGCTTCGAAGTGCCGCCCCCTGGCACGGAGATCATAATTCCTCTTTTGCCGCACGCCCGCGCTCCGCATTTGTCTCCGTGCGTAAGCGTGCGCGGAGTCCAGGCGGTCTTGGAGCTGTCGGGCGTAACCCGGCCCTGCCGGAGCCGACGGTGCGTCAGGCGGCCGACCAAAGGCCAGCTCTGCTGGGGTTCTCAGCTCTCTGCCCAGCATGAGGAGAGCTGGCGTGCACGAAGTGGAGTCCTGAACCGCTGAGCGACACGCCATCAGGACCAGAGGCAGGTGCGTGTCCCAGTCTCGCTGATGGGTGGAAGTCAGGATGGACAGCTGCTCAGCCAGAGTGCGGTTGAACCTCTCCACTAGTCCATCACTCTGCGGATGGAGCGGTGTCGTGCGGGTTTTCGCGATCCCCAGACGTGCACACATCGTCGCAAAAACCTGCGACTCAAAGTTCCGACCCTGGTCGCTGTGTATGGACTCTGGGACCCCCAGCCTGCTGATCACACCCTCCAGTAACGCGTCGACAACAGTCCCCGCCTCCTGGTCTTTCAAAGCGTACGCCTCAGGCCACTTTGTAAAGTAATCCATCGCCGCTAGTATGTAGCGATTTCCCCGCTCCGTGAGAGGGAAAGGCCCCATAATGTCCACCCCCAAGCGCTGCATCGGCTCCCCGACAGGAAACTGCTGGAGGTGAGCCCTCGATTTACCTGGCGGTCCTTTCCGCGCCGTGCAGGCGTCACAGGACCTGCAGAAATCCTCCACGTCCCTTCTCAGCCGCCCCCAGTAAAAGGCCTGCCTCGTACGCCGGAGTGTTTTGGTCACGCTGAAGTGACCAGAGCCTGCCGAGCCGTGCATGGCGCCGAGCACCGCCTGCTGCATCCCTCTTGGCACCACCACCTGCCACTGCTTGTCGCCCGTTGCCGGCTCCACCCACGCTCGCTGGAGAACTCCATCCAGCAGCCGCAAAGAGTTAAACTTACTCCACAGTCCCTTCGTACCAGGGGAGAGAGCCGCCACCTCCTCCCACGGTGGCCTTTGCTGCGTCTCCACCCACAGCATCACTGGCTGCAGGTCCGCGTCCCGGCCTTGCTCCGCCGCCCATCTCGCGCTGTCCACTGTCTGGAGCTCTCTGCACTCGACCACAGCCTCCTCGCGCGCCTCTCCGTCCCGCACGACCGCCTCCGGAGCGAGCTGCTGTTCCCTGGTCTCTCTACGGTCGCACCGGCAGCCGTCCACAATGCATGGTCGGCGGGACAGCGCGTCAGCGTTGCCGTGCCGTTCCCCTGCTCGGTGGCTCACGCTGAACTCATAGCCCTGCAGCTCCTCCAGCCAGCGAGCTAGCTGCCCCTCTGGCTCCCGGAATGTCATTAACCACTGCAGCGACGCATGGTCAGTGCGCACGGTGAAAGGGCGGCCGCAGAGGTAATATTTAAAATGTCTGACAGCGAAGACTACAGCTAGCAGCTCTCTGCGCGTGACACAGTACCTGCGCTCTGCTTTACTCAGGGACTTGCTGTAGTACGCGACCACCCTCTCCCCTTCAGGCCACACTTGCGACAAGACAGCTCCCACCCCTTCCCCGCTCGCATCAGTGTCAAGCACGAACCGTAACTCCGGGTCAGGGGGTGCCAAAATCGGTGCGCTCGTCAGGGCTTGCCGTAAGGTGTGAAACGCAGCGTCACAGCCTTTAGACCAGATAAAGGGCTGGTCCTTCTGCAGCAGTTTATAAAGAGGGGCAGCGATACCTGAAAACCCCCGCACAAACTTTCTATAATAAGAGGCTAAGCCCAGGAAGCTCTTTAATTCCCTCTGCTCTGCCGGTGTGGGCCAGTCTTGGATGGCGCGGATCTTCTCTTCCGCTGTGCCAATCCCTTCCCCCCCTATTTTGTGCCCAAGAAAAGTCAGCTCTCTACACAGTAGCCTGCACTTATCGGGGTGCAACTTAAGTCCGGCTGCTCTAATCCTTCCCAGCACTGTGCGTAACGCTGCCATGGCAACCTCGAACGAGCTGCCATGCGCGAGAATGTCATCTAGAAACACTAAACACTCTGTGTGTGGGACCCCCGCCAACACCCTCTCCATTAAGCGCTCGAATGTGGCGGGGGCGTTACATAGTCCGAAGGAGAGCACCTTGAATTGCCAAAGTCCTTTTCCGGTGCAGAACGCAGTCTTGGGCCGGGCTTCTTCCGCCAGCGGGACCTGCCAGTAGCCGCTCCACAGGTCCAGGGAAGAGAACCAAGAGGAACCGGCCACCAGGTCCAAACATTCATCCACGCGTGGAAGGGGATATGAGTCTTTTGTTGTGACGTCATTCAGCCTCCGATAGTCCACGCAGAAACGCCACTCACCCCCTTTTTTAGGTACCATCACGACTGGAGAAGCCCAGGGACTCTCTGAGGGCTCGATTATACCAGCTCTCTGCATCTTCTCCAGCGCCTGCTCCGCTGCTTCTTGCCTCCCCAGCGGAAGCCGGCGTGGACGTTGGCGAATGGGCCTGGCGTCACCAGTGTCGATCGCGTGTTGCACGAGGGAGGTCTGCCCCAGCTCCTGCTCGTCGCATGAAAAACAGTCACTGAACTCTATCAGCAACTGCCACAGTTGCTCCCGCTGCTGCTCATTCAGTTCCCCAGCGCTCCTCTGCCAAACCTCGCGCAGCACCGCCATCCTCTCTTCCCTTACAGTTTTTTGCAGCTGCGATTCGGGTGGGTCTGCACCTGTTGTGCTTATGTGACTCCCCTGTGCGATCTCCCCCCTACAGTTCTGTCCGGCCTCGGTTATGCGCGCCGCTGCGCCCCGAGAGTGTGAGGGTCTCATATGCACCACCTGTCCATCGGTAAAGCACAGCGTAGCTCTACCCAAATCCAGCTGGCAGCCCTGTTCCCTCAAAAAGTCCAACCCCAATATGCACGCATCCTGTACCTCTGCCACCCATACAGTGTGTGTTACGTCCCGCCCCCCCACAGTCAACTTCAGCAGCCCCCTGCCCGTCATCGGTGCTAGCTCACCGGTTACGGTGCGGAGCTGAACTGCTGTACTCTGCAGCCGCGTGCCCGCTGGCACCACCTCTGGTCGGACGACTGTCACCGTGGACCCCGTGTCCACTAAGGCAGTACATGGGACCCCCTCAACACATATGGGGATGTGGCAAAAGTCCGCTATCGACGTCCTCCCCACCACGATAACATTCTGCGGCGAAGAGCGGGACCGTAATGAAGGGGTGCGCAGCGTCCCGTCTACTGCGCCCCCGTGACGTTTCCCGGTCCTCTGGCCAGGGCAGGACAACTCTTCACCAGGTGCCCCGGCTGACCGCACCCCCAGCAAAGGCGCGGCTGAGTCGGCGGGCGTGACCGCTGCCGTGCCTGCTGGTGCTGGTTAGGTGGAAGAGCCAATCCCCGGATCATCTGGGTCACCTCATCCACCCATGGCGGCCGCTGTGCAGTTGGCTGGCACTCCTCCGCTGCTCTGACCACTGGAGATGCGTCGTGCTGGGCAGCTCCCACGATCATCTCCCTCTCCATCGCATACTCCAAAGCATCCGTCAGTGTCTGCGGACGAGCCAGCTGAGTGTGCACTCGCAGATCAGATGGGGAGAGTGCCCGGATGAATTGGTCGCGGGCCAGCTCCGTCTGGACGGGGGTGGGCATGTGTACGTACGCCCTCCTCGCCAGCGCCTCGATGTCGTTGGCCAGCGCCCGCAGTGGTTCCCCCGCACGTCTCAGGCGTGCGTGCAATTCAGAGCGGAGGAGTTCAGAGCGGAACATCGTCCATAGCGGCGCTCCAGCGCCCCGACTAGCGCTTTATAATTCGCCCTCTCACTGGGGTCCAAAAGCAGCAGGCGTGACAATGCATCGTCAGTCAAACACAGGGCAAGCTGGAGGGCCTTCTGCTCGTCCGACCAGCCGCATGCCTGTGCCAACAACTCAAACTGAGCACGAAATGCGTCCCAGTCGGACTTTCCCGCATACTTGGGTGTCTTTGCGCCCACCGGTGCTGTCAGTCCATAGGCGCCGCCATCACGGTCGGGAAAAGCGCGCGAAGCCTGGTTGCCAGCTCCGGCGCCCCCAGCCGTCTCCACACATGGCTCCTCCAGGGATGTTGGCTCCCTCTTTCCTGCTGCCTCTGAGCGGATGCCCACCGCGACACGTTGGCCCTCAATTATCTGCATTGGGCGGGTGTATGCATACTCGCCCTCCATGTCCACGCACACGGAGCGGTATGTCTCCCCCTGCGGCAACATGAATCAGCTTCACGAACCTTTCTCTCGTCGCTTTCACTCCTGACACCAGTTGTAGCGTCTCGGCAATGATGAAACCAAGTTGGAGGCACTTATGCTTTATTACTGGCTGTTGTAGGCCACAGCCACGCCGTACAGCATCTTCCGTTCAACACCCAGTTCCTTTTCCTGCCCCCCGCCAGCCTCTCTACGCCCCTCCCACAAAAACCTCTAACACCCGAAGAACACAATGCAACCTGCCACAATAAAAGAACCAGCAGAACACATGCAACAACACACTCGTAACACAAAACAATTAACCAAACACGCTACAATAGTTTTAGCTGAATAACCACTCACTGAGCTTTGTCTTCAAGATAAGAAAATCCATATCTCATATATTCTTGGTTGTATCTGTGTTTCACCTGCTCAACATATGGAAACAAACTCTGCAGGTGTTTTTCTATGGTGTGAACTGGCGGGTGTCAACTCGCATTACATGGCATTATTGCCATCTACTGTTGAGGAGTATGAATGACACACATTTTTTTTGGGGGGGGGGTTAGCATTTCCTTCCCCAGGCAAAGGCCCACGACCCACTGAAAACGGGTCTGCGACCCACCAGTTGAGAACCACTGCTTTATACCATCCAAAAATGAATTTTACTCATTTGAGGATGTTGGCCATAGAATAGAGTAATTTACAAAGCTGATCAATTTATTACAGAAGTGTATTAAAAAAAAAAAAAACTGCGCTGATGTGTTATTGCACCCTCTAACAGGGGAGGCGAGGACCTTCCCCACTTTTATTTGTAATCATCAGTTTATTATTAATAAAGTTTACCTCAGAGACTGGGGTCATCATCTTGATAAAATTACAGACTTTCACTCATCATTTCAAGGTGCAGTTCTGTATCAGCAGGGTTGTGTTCAATGGACTTTTAATTGGGAGTAATTCACTCCCCATCACAATTCCATTAATTGCATGGACTGATCTGCTCCGGTAGTCTGTTCCTCATCAAGCACTTTTACTCTGCTGCATAATTAGCACCACTGCTAATGATGTTAAGATTAGAGGAGACCTTTACACGGATGATATTTCTCAGCATGGGAGGAGCTGACACACAGCTAGCGGTGAAACTTAAAAAACTGGGAACACGCACACAATTAGAGGAAGGGCAATGCACATAAACAAGCGTAAAACAGTCAATGTTTTTTTTTAATCCTTCCCCACGGTTTTATTTGAATTCGGTCTTAGCGTATGTAGAGGGAATGAGTTCTTTGATGTCCTTTCTCGCAGGGCTACACCTTGCACAGATGACAAACGGCCTCCAGCTCAAGAGCAGACACACAGAAAACAAGCCACAATAATTTAATCACGCCAATTACCGGTAGAAATGTCAGGGATCAAACATGCATGAGGTCCTGACCGCGCTGCTCATTTACCATGCATGAGTGAGCCAGATTAATGTCTGCAGCTGAGAGCAAGACGCTCCAGTCACTGACTGCAGAAACAGGAAGCAGACAAAAGAAGAGGATTTTCTTGCCTGGTTGCAGAGATGGGAACAGAATTGCAGAAAAAAATGATTACACCTTCATTTATGCATTTGGAAGGAGGCCTAAACCCCCCTTGTTCTCAAACATCAAATTTGATGATATCTGATACACTTTATTGTCCAGAGCGTCTCATCAAATCAGTCTTTTTCATTCAGTGCATTTATTCTCAACCTTGCCCTGCATATTATTTTTGAATATTTGTTTGAACAAATAAAATGGCGAGACAGCAGTTAAAACGTGGATTGTAATTCATTTATACTGATTCGCTCATGTGTGCGCTCGCTCACAAATACATTTAATATTTAGTGTATCACCGCAATGTATTTAAGCAATCAAATCAAATCTCATTTTGAATCTCAAACAGCATTAAATGCTGTGAATACAGTGAACTGCACAAACTTTAGTCATTAACGGAGCTGTTTCTTATTCATGAAACAGCACCTTGTTGTTTTAATAAGATTATTTGACATTTGCATGTTACATTTTTTTAATCTGTGTATTTTTTCCACAGGGGCTTCCTGGCCCTCCAGGAGAAAAGGGGGAGAATGGTGATGTCGGGCCCATGGTAAGAGACACATCAGTGGTTTGCAAGTACTCATGTAATAGTTGAATAGCCTACTGTCATATCACAGTACTTCTCTTCTGCAGGGTCCTCCTGGTCCCCCTGGTCCCAGAGGTCCTCAGGGTCCCAGTGGAGCTGATGTATGTATGGCAATGAAACTAAATCCCCTTTCAGACTTACACTGCTCTCAGTTAACTTGTCGGTTCATGTCTGACATCATCAGATAATGCACAATAGAAGTGCATTCATTTGATCACGCAGATAAATCTGATAGGTCACATGATTAAACCCTTAAATAACAGTGCTGCCTAAACTTTTCTACTCCGTGGTTTTCCCTGTAATAATCCGTCTCAATGCTTATTTCTGTATTCTTCGGTGTCTTAGACAAATGAGCAAGATGAAACTGAAGCCTTTGAGATGTAACTTCTGCTCTCCTATTATATATCAGTATTTTAAGGGGTTCCTATCTACCTTTGTCAGGGCTTAAAGTATTCCGGCACCGTGCCGGATCTCCGGCGTTTAAAAAAAAAAGAACACACAGAAACATGTTATCTCTGAGTGGTCTTGAATGCAAAATTCAAGTGTCTCTGGGCCTGGATGGGGGGAAAAGGGGCGGAGAAGGTTAGCCGTTATGGGACCAGAAGCTAAAGGAGCCTGGTACCGAATTTTATGTGTTGTGCTCCAAGAAGCTGGTCTATGCAACTAGCGGCAAAAAAAAGCTCTTCACCGTAACGAAGGAGACGCCGGGCATAAAGGTCTGCAGCTCCGACTCACCAGCTGTTTACCGCAGCAACAGCCACAGCGAACGTAGTGACCCCGATGACCGATTGCATTTGCAACCTGAAAATACGCGTGTGCTGGTTCACTACGAATACGACTGATCATTTACGGTCGCTCGCTCCTAGATCCGTGTAAAAAGTAGCGGTTAATTAAAATCGCTTTACAAAACTGTCTGTTTCCACTTAGCCAGTTATATGAACACCCATAACAGCTCCAAAGTTCTAGAAACGTCTGTCTGATCAGCTCCAAGGATGGACGTTTTCTCTGAATGTTGTTGAATCAACCACCCAAAACATGGAAAAATACTGAATGTAATGGTTCACTTTTTTTTAATGATGATGCATCCATAGTAATAACATCTAATAATCTAATAACTGCTTCTGCAACTACATATGTTAAAGAGGAGACGAGTCAAGACCCAATGGATTGTACTTCCTATAACTTATTTTGCCGTTGTTTCGAACAAAAATGATGGAAAAGTTGCATTGTATATGTTTTTTTTTTGTAGAAATTGCCCTTTACTGAATTAAAGAGTTGCCAAATGAATCAGATTAATTGGCTTGACTGAGTTTCATATGTTCTCATTTATAACTTAATAACCTTTACGTTCTAAAATTCACATTTAAATTGTAGGTCATCTTGTATATTACCAAGCACAATGCCAAAATGTTTGTCATGTACTTAGTAAAGTTAGTTACGCAGCGTTTATAGCGACACTTGCTGTTCATTTAATGTTATTGCATGTTAATTCTCATTTCTGAAAGGGCTCGACGTCATTTGTTGATTGTGGTCATGTGATTATCGTTAACTTCCTGTTCTGCCATTTTGAAGCTAGCCACGGATCTTCCGTTTGTTTAAGCCTCTATAGGATTGCATTGCTTTTTTACAGTTGCAGCAATATTGTCTACATGTCGAAGACAAAGAATAAAGCGGACAAAACTTTATTCACCGCGTCTGAGTCATCGCAATTGCTCACTGTTTAGCTTCCTGTCAACTCGTGCACAAGTCACGCATGCTGGGGGGCAGAAAAACGTTGCCAATGATGTGTATGCTTTGGATCCACTGCCCCCCCATAAAAAAGTTCAGGTTCAGGATTTTTTTCAACTTTAAGCCCTGCTTGGTTTTGTTCTTTACAATGTAGCAAAGACCTCTCAGGGGATTCAGGGGTCTTCCAGTGTGGGTCTAGACAAATACACTGTAGACCCCCTTAACAAGATTAAACGGCGCAGAATGGCAAACATTGGATCTTGCCGTCACTTTCAAAGACATGTTTGAATGAAAGTGACCAGCAGCTGATGCTGTCACTGAAACCAGCTGATGAGGCCATTTAAAGGAATGTGTTGTTTGTCTGAAAATGGTTTATGACTTGTCTTTTAAAGGATCTGCCCTCTGAAAGCCATCAAGGCTAGGATGTCTTAAACTGTCCTCCACATGTTGTGTCATGACTTGTATCTGCGTCTTTGTCCTCCTGCAGGGTCCACAAGGTCCTCCAGGTGGCGTAGGCCCCATGGGATCTGTGGGTGAGAAGGTAAGGGTGTCCTACCTGCCCAGTCTGGTGTGTGTTATCACGTACAGGCTTTTCATTTCACATGCTCAGCATTTTCTCACTGAATTAGAGCTTTGACACAATTATTGTCTTTTTTAAAAGTGGCTCAAGCTAGACTAATCCTTTTTTACTGCTATTTGGCAGATGGCTGCACTATTAAGGCCCAATGCTGTCTGCCATGGCTGTTAAAATGACCTTTAAGTATAAGACATGAAGATCTACAAGCATTTCAGATGCAGTAACTTTTAACTCCCCAGTAATCAAATATAGTTATAGACCTATTTGAATTGAATGACATAAATGTAAAAAAAGAAAAAGAAATCTCACTGCAGTATTGTACCCAAATCTGGAAACTCATCATGTATCAGCTTGAAGGTTTATTTGTGCAGACACTGACTTTATCTACCCACAGGGTGAGCAAGGAGAGGCTGGAAACCCAGGGCCACCCGGAGAGCCTGGAACTGGGGTAAGTAAGCTGTGTTTTTGTTTTTCTGCTGAACCAAGATGAATATGTGTAGCAGATTTGTTCTAGTATTCCTACTGTCATTATATTCCCAGTGTTGTACCTTAACGCTCATTGAACGAAAGTTCACGAACTAGTTCATATTTTTCGCAAACGTGAACTGAGCGCGCTCTCTTTCTCCTTCACCAGCGGGGGGCGTAAACGAGTGCATTTGGTCAGTTGTGAACGACGCTCTTTCAAAGTTCACGCACGGTCAAAACCGTTCCAGGTTTCCAGTGAACCCCATTTAAAATCCACCACAAACGAGCCTGATATGTATCTGAGGAAATCAATCAAACATGGCAACACGGCTGTCGCTGCTGTCACGCTAACAATTATGTCATCAAATGTTTAAAACAATCATGAAGGAAGATGAAAGCTGCAGTTACCCAGAGCTGGAGGAGACCCCGACTGCTGGGGGGGATTGAAATATTGAAATGGGGGGAAAACATTTGTACTTTAAGGACCTGTTTTTGTCTGATAATAAAGACCATTTGGCAACAAGTTTTTCCTCATATTTTTAATCTACTGTAGAGCAGTGATTCTCAAAGTGTGGGCCGTGGCCCCCTGGTGAGCCATTGTGGGACTGCAGGTGGGCCGTCAGAGGTCATTAAAATTATACAAATGTGTTTTAAATCCTTGATCTTTTTTACATATGTTTTTAATTAATGTAAAATATTCATGACATGATTAAAAAAACATTAAGAAGTAATAAAACAAACCAGTTAAGTGTTATTCTACTGTCATCTTAACTTAATATGACAAGTGTCACCTTATTTGTTGACCCCTTACATTAATATCAGAACATAGCTTCTAGTCCTAGTATGTTGATCACAGTTGTGATTAAAGGTTTCGGTGGACCACATATATTTTTCACATTTCAAATTGGTCCTTGGTATTCTGTAGTTTGGGAATGGCCGCTGTAGAGAGAAACTGAAACGGAAATTACAGTTTTACATGGGCTGTCCCTTCAATGCTAATGTGAATCCTGGTTGGTTCAGGATTCAGAACTGGACCAATAGTTTTCGACAGTTAAAATGGATAAAATAATTGCTGTTTGTGGTGGTGTAGTATATGGGCAGTGGTAATCATTTTGACAAATAATTGCTCGCAGCAACATTAAAAAAGAATAAGAAAAAAATAACTAAAAATGAAATATTTAGTTAATTTTTTGAAATGGTAACCTGAACTAGTTCGTTTTAATTTCTGTGAACTATGAACTGAACTAGTTCTTGTAGAAAGTGAACTTGCCCAACATTGTATATTCCAGATGTTATTCCTATTCCTGTACCATTTTTGTCTCATGTGTGCATCTGAGCTGCTGTGGGCTGCTGTGTTGTAACATTATTTCTAGCATTAGCATGAGCATTTATGCAAGTCCATTTGAAAACATAAACTCCTACCTCAGTTAACTCATTAATAATGTACACAGCCCGGTGTTTGGCTGTGGACAGCAGGGTAAATGATCATTTCAGCAGTATGTACAGTATCCTACAGTGCTGTTCTCCATGTTCTCCTGAAGCGAATGGCTAGTGATGTGCATATATACAGAAAAATGCTATTTAATAGGAACTGGGAATTTTATTTATTTACTCTTTTTTTTCCAGAGAGGTACAGTGTGTTCATAACAGTAAAAATAATAACTCCTCACATTTAGGCTGGTATATCGTCTCAGCATGGCTCCCCTGCTTTGCACCACATGTCCACATGGCCTGCCAAATTGATACTCTTCCCAGACTCTTAAAATGCAATTACCAGGAGAATAAGCCTGGTGCTTTTGTCCCAAAGAACAATGTTTGCATGAAGCAAATTAGTATCAGAACATCAGATACCCATTTAGCTGAGTACAGTTTAAACTCTGATTTACCCTTGTTGGAGCACTACTTTGCTGAAGGACTTTACAGTCTTTTGTAAACACTCTAATGTGCCATGTTTTGTTTTGTTTTTACTTTATTCATATCTTTTTGTTTCTTTTTGTGTCAACTCTACATTATTGCACCTATATGGAAGCCTGTGCTGTTGCAAAACAAAAATTTATAACAATTTTATTAATTTTCTTGTACGAAAGACCTATGATTGATTTCTGTTAGCTCCTGTATGCTTCCTCATTTATCATTATGGTGACACAAGAGCTGATTGAAAAGTTGGCCTATTTCCATTGGGAATAACGGGGGAGTGTGATTACAAGAGCTCATAATGTCTCCTATTAGTTCCTCATTTATTGACTGGAGTCACTGACATTTCCAAAGTAAACTGCTCTAGTTCCAGTCATAGGTACCAGTCTTTCTTTTTAATGTCTTCCCACATAGCAGCAGCTGTAATAAAGAGCTCTAATCACTCAGGTGGTTATATTTGGACACAGACACACATGCTTTCACACCTCGTATATGCATAGATTTACCACAACACAGAAAATATATAATACATAGGAAATTAATTCTTAGTCGTAATCAGTGAGAATAACTATAGAAAGATGTTGGTGTTGTTTCTCTGTGCAGTGAGAAAAAACATTCAGGAATATGTGTAAACAGCAACTGAAAGGTTTCTTGGTTCTTAACATTTCATGAGGATTTTAATGCATACTAGGAACTTTATTCAGATGAGCTTTATACTTTGGTCACCCGTAAAACAAACAAACAAAAAAGCTCAGGTGCATCGAAACAGAAACAAGTGAATACAACAAATGTGATGCAGGAGTGGAGGACAGTCAGGAGAAAACTCCCACTCAAATCTTTAACTGATTTGCCACAGGGAATCTGCTGAACTCTTTCACGCCACATCAGAAGTTGCCACCAGATCAGGAAGAGACCAAAACTGCATCAGCATGAATAAGAAATACACTTTTTGAAAAGGTGCCACAATAAAGTATGATTCACCATAGCTAGGGAGTAAAGTTGTTTTAGTTCTAAAATGGTGCATATTGCACCCCCTGAAATTTAGTGACCACATTAGAGGCACAGTATGATCACATGTAAGAGTATATGAAAGAATCTAGTCAGCTTTATATCCTGTCATCAGCAGCCTCTGATGATGTATGTTTCTATGTTTCTATTTGGTGCCATTCAGACAATTAAAAATATGCTGCCTCTCAGGGCTGTAGCGATACAGTAATCTCACGATACGATACGATACAATACGATACCCGATATTTGGCTCATGATACGATATTTATCGATATTCATCTTAAGATACATTTACATCATTTTCCGAAAGATTTTAAAGGGACAAAGTGATTTTGGTGACATGTTGTGAGTGTTCCAATGACTTTGTTTGAATTAATTGAACTGAAAGCATCAATTACACATTATATGGCTGACGGGCAGCTTGCAAATGCTGGACAAAATGAATAAAAGATGTGTTGAGAAAAATAGTTTCAGTTAGTTTATTTAAACAGTGCAAATTGTTGCTTGCAAGCTTTTAAAGGTGGGACATGGGGGTTTTGAAAGAAGCTTAGAATATCGATACCCATGGCTGAAAAATCGATACTCTCTGGGGAAATAAAATATTGATATATATCGCAGAATTGATAAAATTGCTCAGCTCTAGTGCCTCTTGTGATATGGATGTAATGAACCCTGTACCTCCTCCCTACCAGGGTCCCAAAGGTGAGAGAGGAGAAAAAGGAGAAGCTGGCCCCCCCGGAGCTGCCGGACCCGCTGGTCCCAAAGGACCCCCTGGAGATGACGGTCCAAAGGGCAACCCTGTAAGTCTGATGAATATTCCTGAAATCTGGAAACAAGGGTTCCTCTCGCCCCGTCAAAAGCATAAATGCCCCATGTAGCCTTAAGGCTGGCAATTTTATTCTAGCACCTATTTCAGAGCCATTTTATTAAGGGAGATTATATTTAATGGGATGCAGTGAGGCTTTATTCTCATAGATTTGCAACATCATCGTTAAATCTGTCAAAATTACCTTCACAACTTGTAACCTGGTACACCAGGACTAAATCACTGTCTAAATGACTAACCATGTCATTGAATACCTGTATCCAGAATAGCAGTGACTCATTTTCTTCCTGCTCTAATGCATCTCATTTCTCTCTCTTAAAGGGGCCCGTCGGATTCCCTGGAGACCCTGGACCCCCTGGAGAACCAGGTGTTGCCGTAAGTATGGAATTTAAAATATAGGATTTTGCACAGATGATCATGCATGGGTTTGTTTATGAATCCATACATTAAAAACGATTGTCCAGGATGGACGTTTTCATTGTCAGACTTGTCAAGCATGTACATCCCTCTGCTGCAGGGAACTGATGGAGAATCTGGCGAGAAGGGAGAGGACGGTGAAGCAGGTCAACCGGTAAGCTGTGACACTTTATATAGTGTGATCCCTCGCCAACTCACGCTTTAAGTTCTGCGGTTTTAGTTATTTGCGGATTTTTTTCAGAAATATATAATATTCTTTAAAAAATCAAGAAAAAAATTGCGGAAACATCACAGGATGTTGTGCGCATTCTCTCGCAGCAAAGAAATGCTGTGAGCCAGCCTGGCCCCTTTAAGAAGGTGGCCTTATGGGTAATGTAGTGGCCTTATGGGTAATGTAGTGTGTGTATGTGTGTGTGTGTGGATGAGTTTTTGACTTTTTCATGGTACAAATTTGTCTTTTTTTTAATTATACAATATAGTTGTCTTTCACAAGTTTGTCTCCTGTGAAAAGGTAATTGCTGCATGTTTAGTGAGTAAGTCATTTATTATAATTCATATTTACTACATTCCCTTGTGCGGATTGTAAATGGACTAAACAAGTTAAGAATATTTAGAAAGATAAGCCAAGTAGCAATGTGCTGTTTTAGTACAAAGTATAACAAATCATTGATTATTTCATATTGCAGTAACTCGATTGTCAGTAATATCGTCATTTTGAAGATGGATTTCCTGTCGTGGTTTGTATCTCCTCTTAAGAAGACACTGACTGAAGACACTGGTGCTGAATCACTGTGTTATGAAGATGTAGTGTACGTTGTTCTCCATTATGTTTTGCATTTTATGAAGCATCGCAGCTTTTCAGCTCTGGACACTCCAGAACATTCTCCAGAACAGAGCCAGCCTTTTTTTCTTATCGCTTTGTTCAGTTTTTATTTTCCTTTAGTACTCAATAATAACAATAATGTGCAAGGTCTCAGTATTTAAGAGAAAAAAACAATGTATCTGTTTGTCATTTGTGATATATGTAAATGTTCAGACTATCTAACAGTGAGCTGAAAACCATCTGACTAAAGCAAATGAGAAAGAACTGCTATGATTGGATGCAGTGAATCAGGCAGTGCTAGGATTCATCCAAGTATAGGTTTTTACTCATGGACTGTCTTGGGTTGCATATTCTCAGAATTTCAGTATCTTCTCCGTGTTAATTAAAGTATGCAAAATATAAATAAAAATGGACTCACAGCATCCTGCATGTGATGTTTCTTTGCCTGTTTTCAGGGACCTCCAGGTCCATCAGGAGAAGCAGGCCCACCTGGCCCACCTGGCAAGAGAGTAAGTACTTTCACTTCAGTATTTGTGTGTACGCACCACTGATCTGCCTCTGGTAATACACAGTCTGATGGGTCCAATTCATTACTTCAAAGGTGAATAGTTTTGATCTGAAAAAATACCAGTTGAGTTTAGTTGTGTTTTTGCGGGCATTGTTGGGGTGGCTCTTTGGCTAATCTCGCCTCACAGGAGCTTCACCTCAACAACTCAATTCTGGTAGTAAAGCTGGAGAGATTAATTTATCATTAAAGCAGAGTGGAGAAAAACAATGTCGAAGGTTTAAGGCACATGTGTCAAACACAAGGCCCGTGGGCCAAATGTGGCCCGCCACATCATTTTATGTGGCTCTCGAGAGCTTGTGCATTATTGGCTTAAATTTTAAACCAATATTTTAAGACATAAATAAGCTTACGCCACTTTAAAGCACATTTTGACAATAAACTACATCTCCCATCATGCATTTTATTGTTACCCACAACGATAACGGTAGGTAGCTATGAGCAAGACGATTGTTTCAGAACTGATGGACTTAAGAAAAACCTCTACAAACTAACCCCAACATGTCCAAGAAAAGAGAAATTGATGCACAAGGAAGGTAGTTTCATGAATGATGGAAAAACAATTACAAGTTTGTATCTCAATCTACATAGGCATTTTGACAGCAAACACGGAGCTAAGTATGCTAAATTTAGCCTACAAGTAAAAGAACCGCTTCCGCCTCTGTAACCAAGGTAATGGATACTCTCAGCGATGTTTACTACAAACCCTGAGTTTAATATAATAATGACTTAAATATTTGAAACTTGAATACATAATAAATACAGAAACTGTTATTTAACAATATAATAAGGTGTAGATTAATTTATTTTTGATTTTCATTGCATTCATGCTGTCAATCTGGCCCTTACAGGGCAACCATGATGCTGATGTGGCCCTCAGTGGAAATGAGTCTGACACCCCTGCTTTAGGGGGTAAAGGTGTTACACTGTCTGAGAAGCAAAGCCATCTTAAAGCGATAGAGAAATAAATGACAGGATGTAAGAATTGCAAATCTCTCTCTCTTGTATTTATTTATTTATTTATTTCACACCAAGAAATTGAAAAGGCTTATCCAAAAAAGAGAACTCGAAAGTTATGGGTTTCAGTTTAAAAGGAGCGATGCATAGTAAGCCTGACACATTATTGATCCGCGGCTGCCTGACTGGCAGCAGCAACAAAACAAAAGCACACATAACATGGTCGTGGTGAACTTGGTGAGCGATTATTAGAGAAGAAAGGTGCGTTTTAGAAGCACTCATGAAATAAAAACAAATATAATAAAAGCTTTGATGCTTGAATAAGTTGAGATTGATGTGATTATCTTGTCATGTCTTCTGTACATTTACTTGGCAAAGACAGAACCCCACATACCAATTTTCATCTTCTAATTCTTGTCAAATCATAAAAATGTCAACCCTAAAAGTCAGACTAAAATGGCTTACTGTATTTTACTGACCACACACCCGCTAATAACCAAATATCCACTCACTACACTGCAATTTGCAAGACTTTGACTATAAAAAGCAAATTTGTTCTCTCCTTTATTGAAAGTTCTTAAGTCTCAACCAAGATAGAATACATTTAACCACATTATAAATGAATGGCTCTGCCATTCTCACTCCATCCACCAAGCTAATGTCCTTTATATACACGTGAGGCTGGAATATCTGTGTGAAATATCAGAACTGATAAACTGCTTATTGAATGCTCGCATCAGAGATGCAACATTAACATATTTCCAATATGATGTGAAATTTAAAGTCCACAGGAAAACAGGCAGCCGTCCCCCTGAGTTTAAAAGGAGAAGTAACAAACTGAAGCGACTCGCTGCATTTCAAAGAAATGCACCAGAGCCTGGTCTGATCGGGGAAGAAAAACACATCATGCATTTTAAACAGTGGCTGATTGCTTCTCTAACATGTGCAGAGAAATTTGCATTCTGAGTATTTAGCGCGGTATAAGCATATACAACACTTGAAGGGTCAAGGAATTATGATACCACATGTAGGTCTTAAACCACTGAGGGATGAAAGGAGGTCCAAGATGATCCACGTCTTCTCCAACCGGTCATTACTCTGAACGTAGAATTCTCAGTTATTTGAACCTTTTGACCCATTTGCTGGTTTCTGAGCAGTGAACCGTTACAAACCTAAAGCAATATTTTTTTATTATTTTATTTTTCTTGCTTTTGCCTGTGAATCTGAATGAGTCAGTTTTTCTCAGCCAGAAATGTGGCTGAAAATGTCTTCTGCTTTGCCTCCAGAAGAAAAATTATAATACTGAAAAAAAATGTATTAATCTTTTCTAGCTTTAAATCTTTTTATTCGACTGCAGGCCACAACACAATAAACGTCTGCAGTTTTAATGAATTATGAACTATTTTAATCTGCCTCTCAAACACACAATATTCCACATTTAACAAAAAAAGTTATTTTGTCACCATTGAGAGGAAGAACACACCCGTTCACTGACTCGAGACCAAAGGTTCAGACACATTTTCACTGGGGGCCACATCAGCATCATGGTTGCCAGGGAAGGGCCAGACCATGAATGTAACAAAATGCAATATAAATCAAAATAAATGAAACTGCACCTTATTATATTGTTAAATAACTGTTTCTGTATTTATTATGTATTAAAGTTTAAAATATTTAACTAATTATTATATTAAACTCAGGGTTTGTGGTTGTAAACCTGCTCTCGCACAGGTGATGTTTACAGAGTCGTTGCTATGGTAGCCATTACCTTGGTTTCAGAAGTGGAAGTGATTCTTTGTTTTACTTGGAGGCTAAATTTAGCATACTTAGCTCCGTGTTTGTTGTCAAAATGCCGACGTAGATTAAACTCTTTCACGACTGACACCGCCTCATAACACAAAAGACAAACTGTTTTTTCACATATTGGGGTCAGTTTGTAAAGGTCTTTCTCAAGTCCATCAATTCTGAAAATCATCTTGATGTCTTGCTCAAGGTGAGATACTGTTATCATTGTGGGTGACGACAAAATGCATTGTGAGAGATGTAGTTTATTGTCAATATGCGCTTTAGAGCGGCGTTAGCTTGTTTTAAGACTTAAAATATTGGTTTAAAATTTAAGCCAATAGTGCACAAGCTCTCGAGGGCCACATAAAATGACATGGCGGGCCACATTTGGCCCGCGGGCCTTGTGTTTGACACATGTGCTCTAGACGCTGTATATTGTGCCACGGCTAAAAAGCTTCATCCTGCTCAATAGTCTGCCTCTTCCTTATCTGTAAGAGCTGCACACCAGGAGAATATGAAAGCTCCAAGACCTGGGGAGAGCTCGCATTTATAGACTCTCAATCAACAGCTCTCAGACGGCAGTCGGCCAGATCAGAGTGGAGTTTAGATGGAGGGTGGTTTTGAAGAGGAATACTGGAGGTGGTGATGAAAGAAGTCCTTGTTGGCTCTGGAGAGCCTGACCAGAGAGAAAAGATGACCTGCTGGACCAAACACTGGTGTGACTGAAGAAGTGTGTGGCTGCATGATTGTGTGTTTTGTGTGCTTAGAAAGGACAGTTCCTCAAACAGATCTTGACATAGGAAAACTAGTGCAGCTCTGATGTCATTAAAGTACCTTCCTTGCTCAAAGAAAGCACATAAGAGGCTTTCACCAACCATGACAGAGGTTCGATATGAATCAGAGACAAACTAAAATACTAAGATGTTGGGAGATAACAAAACTGCAGCCAGAAAGAGCTTTCTTTTTCAATATACATCACATATTATTGAAATAAAAGAAGAGTCTGTGAAATGCTGTGACATGTGTGTTGATATTAGTAGTCTGAAAGGCTGTCCTGCTATTTTCCTCAGGGACCTCCAGGTGCTGCTGGTTCAGAGGGCAGGCAAGGAGAGAAGGGTGCTAAGGTAACAAAATCACTTCACGCTTTGCATAGAAGAGCCGTCTGAGCAGATCTGTCAGCTGTCCATCCCATCTCACTGCTCCCACAGTGTTGACATTAAAGCCTGGAAATACAGAGCTAATTTTATTCTCCATCACAGATTACATGGAGATGTAACTAAGATTCGCTGGTTGTTCACACTGTTTGGGGACTTTACATCCAGCCTGGCAGAAGAAGCCAGCGCTACAATATTTATGTCTGGCTCTCTCGTACTGAGTGTTATTGTGCATCAGAGACTGATGTTTGCTGTAATTTGTGCTACCAATCTCTTATTTTCATCAGGGTCCAGTTCTTTACGTATGCTGCTTTGTGCACAGAGTCAATTATATCAGCTGCTACTTGCAACTAAATACCTCTCTCTTTGCTGTTGCACTGGCTACTCGAAAAAGGATTTAATTCTCTCCACCAAACACAATTTGTATGCAAATGGTATTATAAACTTTCCAAGCACTAATGCGTTTGTTCAGTGTTTGCCTTGAGTGACATTCACTAAATGAAATGCATTTTTTAATGTTCTCAAAAGTCGCTTATTTATCTGAAGCAGCATTTAAGCATCTGATAGAAAGCACTGCATCTATATTACATTGTAGTTGTAAATTCAGTGCCATAGTCCTGGCAGATCTGCAGTGAGCAGGTAACATCGAACTGCCTTGCACCTCAGGCTTGACTTATTTTATTTCCATCTGCTCTGTGAAATTTCTCTCTATATTGATGTGCAGGATTACACTTGGTCAGTGTGCGGCTATAGAATATTAAGACGGCCATCCTGATTTTTTTATACCTGAACATCAAATGAAAGCGGGTTATGAGCGTCGTTAGGCAACCTGTACTGCTACAGCATTACTTCAAACTAAGAGCAGCTGCAGTTGAATTCTTCATTTTTTTCAGAAGCTTTAACACTTAATTTCCTTGTTTTTATCAACTTTATCATATCCTGCGCCTGCACCCTATATCAGTACAGTGGTACCTCTACTTTCGAACGTCTCATGTTACGAAACGCATCAACGGGAAAATATTGCCTCTAGTTACAAAAGAAATTTCAGGATACGAAAGGCTAAAATACAGTAGCACTGCTACTTGCAGTTTCCAGAGTTTACCGAACTTAAACATACTTGTAGCTGCTCTGCCATTGGCTATCGCTTAGCATCTTCCTGGCATCCCATTGGCTAGAAGGGCCTCTTGTCTGTATGAGCGTAACCCAGCAACCCAGGTAAACAAACAATTTTAACTCCACCAAGGAGGTTATGTTTTTGCCGGCGTTTATCTGTCTGTCTGTCTGTCTGTGTTCAAGATAATTCAAAAAGTTATGGATGGATTTTGATGAAATTTTCAGGAGTTGTCAGAAATGTGAAAAGGAAGAACTGATTTCATTTTGGGTGTGATCCAGAAGAAATCCTGGATTCTGGATCACTTTCATATTTTCGATAATTGTTGCATTTAGTGGAGGTCTGTGCTCTCTGAGTGCTTTTCTAATTCTAACATGTATTTCTTACAGGTTTTTATGTAATTTCATGTATCATTTATAATTTATAAAAAAAAAATATATGTTCGAATTTTGGGGGCTTGGAACAGATTAGGACATTTACATGGAAAACACGTCTCTACTTACGAAAGTTTCAGGTTACAAAACTACTTCCAGAACCAGTTAATTAGTAAGTAGAGGTACCACTGTATTTAGATTGTCTGTGCTGTGTGCTCCCTGGCACCATTTACCGTATTTTCTGGACTATAAAGCGCACCTGAATATAAGCCGCACCCATTAAAATATAAACGAAATATATATTTTGTCACATATAAGTCGCACCGGACTATAAGTCGCACCGGACTATAAGCCTCCGGTATCCAGGCTGAGAAATAAGATATTTACATTAAAAGATTTTGTACCATGATTGTAGAGTAGCATAGCCAATATAGGCTACTTAACAAAAACAGAATAGCCTTTAACTACTTGGTTTGTTTTTGGTTTTTGCACTTCCTGCTAGAGGGCCCCCTGAGGGCTGAAGAAAAATTAATAGAAAAGCTGTATCTCTGTATAAGCCTCATGGTTTAAAGCGTGGGACAAAAGTAGCGGCTTATAGTCCGAAAAATACGGTAAATAACTCCCTGGGACAAACTGAATAACTAACATTCATATTTCATGTCACATGAGGTCTGCTCTAACCCGCTTATCCTGACAGTGAGTTAATTACTGGCGTTCGTACAACATTCCTGAAGTCAGGCTCATATTGTGTATTTCCACACCCACAGGGCAGGTGCTGAGGGCCCAGCAGGTAAAACTGGACCAGTGGGACCCCAGGGACCTCCGGGAAAGCCTGGTCCAGAGGGTCTGCGTGGTATCCCTGGCCCTGTTGTAAGTCAGTAATCTCTGCATGGATACACAACCAGCAGCTCAAACTGAGACGCACATGCTCAGTGTACTCACTGCTAAGGCCTGATGATACACTTCATGGAATAATCAATACTCCATTTGGCTTATTCTTCAGTTTCACTTGTTTATTCCACCACACCTTTTTTTTTTGCCTGTGTTGGCTATTAATCATTGAGTTGAGCACAGAAAATCAATGTTAGACCAGAAAAACTACAGCAGCCCATAATACTCAGTACGACTGAATGGCTTTTCACAGGGTGAACAAGGACTGCCCGGCGCCCCAGGACAAGACGGTCCACCGGGTCCAATGGTTAGTATGCATACTAGCTCTGCTGTCTGTATTTATTAACCAGAGGTGTTGAGAGGAGAATTATTTCACTTTTATTTCTTTTTTGTTTTTTGTTTTTTTTATGCCTTCCTAGATTCTCTCAGATTTCTCCCACTGTCTTTTCTCTGTTAAATTGTTTTTTTTACCTTCATCTGTGGTTGTGCAGGGTCCTCCTGGTCTTCCAGGCCTGAAAGGTGACCCTGGGTCTAAAGGTGAAAAGGTGAGTGGTGTCTATTTTCTGGTTTCATTTCTGTAAGCAGTGACAGGAACCTCAGGGCAGTCGTTTGTTTCAGGCTTCAGTAGGTGTTGCGTCTAGCACGCAGCTTCACTGGCTTTAGTACACAGTGGCTGCGGTTACATGATGTTTTTTAATTCGGAATTAAAATTAGGAATTAAATAATTCCGAATTAAACTATTTTCCTTCGAGTTTACATGGAAATAGTAATTCCGAATTAAGGTTTACATGGAAAACACGTTAGTTCGGCTTTATCCAACTCCGCTTTAGGTCTGGGGGTTGGGAAGGGTTCTGATTGGATAGGGGGGGCGGACGTCTTTACATCTACCGGAAGAAAACAAACTTAGCTAATTGGTTAGAAACAACATTCCACTTATTTTTGACCTGGGTGGCGTCTCTATCCGCGAAACCTCCTTCATTTAACCTGGCCGCTTTGAAAAGCTCACAATTTTTATGTTTCCTGCCATCTGTTCTTTTAATTATTTCCAGTTCCTCCAAGCTATTTATTAAATAAATCGTCTCTGCTCTTGAACACCGTTTATTGCGTGCTGCCGGAATATAAGCGTCATCGCGACAGACGGGCAAGAGAACGAGCATGCGCAGAAAGACGGGAATTAATTTAAAGAGGAATGAGTGTATACATGACCGCGGAATTACTTAATGCGGAATTAAAATGGGAATAAACCAGCCACTTACTTCGGAATTAAGTTAATTCGGAATTGACATTTTCATATGGAATTAACTGTTTACATGGTAACTTTTATTCGGCTTTAACTTTAATTCTGAATTAAAGAGGAATTAAACTTCCCATGTAAACGCACCCATTTTGTAATTACAGTAGCCTTTCAAGAACATTTAGGAAAGTACATTTGTTTTTGTCTCTGCTTCTGAAAGAGAACATGTGTTCACATGATGGAAAATGTTGATATTAAATGCATCATTCTAGCCTTGTTACATTTAATTGCGCTATATTAGTTGTCATTTGGATACTGCCCTGTTTTGCTGCAGGAGACTGAAAGGGACAAACCAGGATGAGAATTATGCCCACTGCTATTTATTTTTATTTTTATTTATTGTAGCTATATGCCCACACTCTGTTTTGTTTTTTTTTATTATTATTATCGTGTCTGAGCAGTTTTGTTTGTTCTGCATTTTGCAAAAATGTTAATAAAAATATTTATTAAAAAAAAAAAAAAAAAATGCATCATTCTAGTTAGTCCAACCGAGGGATGGAACTGTTATGGTAAAGCGCGGTAAAATTTTACACGATAACGATTACCGTTTCTGTTTGACTTCCTCTCATTATCGCGGTCGATTACTGGGATATGTAATATCAGTCTCATTCAAGTCTGCTAGCGACTTGCGACTGTGTCTCGCATGAAAGTGTAGCTTGTAACATCGCCATCGTAATGTGATCATGACGGAAAGTGGTGATAGCACACAGGACATTTACCGACCCACTAAAAGGACGAAATCCGAGGTCTGGGCATATTTTTTTGTTTTGTTTTTTAAGAATGCAGAGGGACAACTGGTGGAGGACAATTATCCTGTCTGCAGAGCATTTGTTTACATTTTATTGTAACTTGTAGAAGCAACTTAAAGGAGCTAGCTTAATGCTTCAAGCTACTGAGATGTTTGACCAAGAGTAACCTGGTCGACGCGCTTCGCTAACTCACATTTCGTAAACGGTACGGTTGCGTGTTGATCAAAAAAGGGCCGGAACGATAAATATTAAAATTAAAATATTAATTTATTCCATTAACTGATCCGACAACCATAACGCTGGCAGTTAGCGCCACAGCGGTCAAAAACCTTTTACCCTTCTGGGTCCAACACCTAACCAATAACAGGCCTTTATACCTTTATACCTGACCCTCAGGTAACAACACAGCGACACCCACAGACACACAGAGTGAACTACAATTCAGAACAACATATTTGGCTCCTTTACAACTGTTTCTTTATTTGCACATTTATATATATTTAAGATTCAGCTTAAAGTCCAAAGTTTATTCATTTGAACTTCACTGTAATTTTTGTTCCTGATAATTGTTTTCATATTTTTTGACTTACTATGATTGTTAAAGTGTTTATTTAAATTTGCACCAGACAAATAAGCTTTGTTCCTGTTATTTATTTTGCCTCTCAACAGTATTCAGTTGTGTATCAGACATGCAGGTTATAGCTTTAAAGCTGCTCTTCATCAGGGAGCATCGCTGCTATCTTTGATTGTTCTGTATATTTGTTTCCATCCGGCAGGGTCACCCAGGTTTAATCGGTCTGATTGGACCCCCTGGAGAACAAGGCGAGAAGGGAGATCGAGGTTTGCCTGGGCCCCAGGGTGCTCCTGGTGGCAAGGGTGACAGTGTAAGTGATTGTTGGTATCATTCCTCCACACCTCCAACCATCTTTAACCCATTTGCCTTTCTGTGGCTGCAGGTCTCGTCACATTCACAATCTAAACTCCACTGTATTGCATTGTAGTGCAGCTGAGACCTGACGTGCACATCACTCACCACCATACACTGATCAGGCATAACATTATAGCTGCCCACTTAGTAACGAGCAAGTCCTCCCTGTGCCTTTTTTTAAATTTTATTTTTATTTTGTTTTCTCCCTGTGCTTCCGAAACAACTCTGACTAGCAGTGTTGTACTTGAACGCGTTCATTGAATGAAAGTTCACAAACTAGTTCATATTTTTTGCCAACGTGACCTGAGCGCGCTCTCTTTCTCCTTCACCAGCGTGGGGCGTGAACGAGTTCAATTGGGCAGTTGTGAACGACGCTCTTTCAAAGTTCACGCATGGTCAAAACCGTTCCAGGTTTCCAGCAAACCCCATTTAAAATCCACCACAAACGAGCCTGATATGTATCTGAGGATATCAATCAAACATGGCAACACAGCTGTCGCCGCTGTCACGCTAACAATTGCGTCATCAAACGTTTAAAACAAGCAGGCAGGAAGATGAGAGCTACAATTACCCAGAGCTGGAGGAGACCCCCGACTGCCGGGGGGGATTGAAATATTGAAATGGGGAAAAAACATTTGCACTTTAAGGACCTGTTTTTGTCTTATAATAAAGACCATTTGGCAGCAAGTTTTTCCTCATATTTTTAATCTACTGTAGAGCAGTGATTCCCAAAGTGTGGCCCCCTGGTGGGCCGCCGAGGTACTGCAGGTGGGCCGTGAGAGGTCATTAAAATTAAACAAATACAGTATGTTTTAAATTCTAGATCTTTTTTAAATATGTTTTGAATTACTGTAAAATATTAAAGACATGATTTAAAAACATTAAGAAGTAATTAAACAAAGCAGTTAAGTGTTATTCTACTGTCATCTTAACTTAATCTGACAAGTGTCACCTTATTTGTTGCCCCCATTACATTAATATCGGATCATAGTTCCTGGTCCTGTATGTTGATCACAGTTGTGATTAAAAGTTTCGGTGGGCTGTCGAGATGTTTCACATTTCAAATTGGGCCTTGGTATTTTGAAGTTTGGGAATGGCTGCTGTAGAGAGAAACTGAAAGGGAAATTACAGTTTTACATGGGCTGTCCCTTCAATGCTAATGTGAACCCTGGTTGGTTCAGGATTCAGAATTGGACCAATAGTTTTCGACAGTTAAAATGGATAAAAAAATTGCCATTTGTGATGGTGTAGTATATGGGCAGTGGTAATCATTTTGACAAATAATTGCTCGCAGCAACATTAAAAAATAATTTAAAAAAAAAAGAACTAAAAATGAACTATTTAGTTCGTTTTTTGAAATGGTGAACTGAACTTGTTCAATTTATTTCTGTGAACTATGAACTGAACTAGTTTGTGTAGAAAGTGAACTTGCCCAACACTGCTGACCAGTCAGAGTCTGGATAAAACATCTGATGGAGCGTCTGTTACTGGGATGTTATCAAGAGATGATTTGGGCCTTGTGGGTTGTGGGTTTTCTGTGGAACAGGACTGAACCATCACACTGCTGTCTGTGGAGTTTGAAGACCAAATAAAGACCTCAGACTCTTTACTGTATTCTTCGAGCAATTCCTAATTCCGAGGTTCCACTGGGTCCACTGGGTGAGGCAGCCTTTGGAGGGCAAAGAGGTTGAGGGTTTAACTGGTCTGCAAAAACCTTTTGGGAGGGACCAAATTAGGATTAATGTAAATTAATGTAAATCTTCTCTTTGGAGAGGATGCAACTATATCCAATAATATTTTTAAACCATGTTTGTATTACTTTCCTGTAGTTTATTGTGCATCCTGAACACTGTGCCCATGACACTATTGTGTCAGTTTCTTTTGATGTCGTGCCTTTTGTAGTAAGGTGGACTGTGATTTTTCATTTCTATGGAAACCAGTAACAATTGCGCTTTAAGGCACAGCCTATTTTTACTCCATTTCCCTCAATTTGTATTAGAGAAAGTATTAAAGAAGGTAAAGGCTACAGTCTTGATAAAGGACTGATGGAAACCTTCATTTTTTAAAAGAATTTGCAGAATGACTGAACATGGTACTCAGCCTGCCCTTGATTAACGCTTTAAGGTGATGCATCGCATGGAGAGTTAGCCTAATGAAATCACAATGCCCGCTTTTGTCAGAGCAAGAGCGTTTCAAAATGTTTTCATTCAATTTGACACTGCTAAATCTGGGTCTTAAAGAAAGCCACGCATTGTTAAGCTTTTTATTTTTATTATTAAGCCTTTATTTAACCAGGTCGGTCCCGTTGAGGTACAATGACCTCTTTTCCAAGAGAAGCCTGGCCAAGACAGCAGCCAAAAACTGTTACAATGACAAATAAACACAAACATACAAGTCCACTTGAGCATTAAATACAATAAAATGGTAAAAAATAATAAAATTAAAGGTTTTCAGTTAAAACAAGTGCAATTTTGGTGTGAAGCAGCTTCAAGGTTTCTTATAAAATTCTTAAAAGTTCCAAGACCGATAAGTTCTTTCAAGTGCAGCGTGTTCTGCAGAGAGTTCCAGGAAGCAGGGGCAGAGTACTTGAAACTGTGTTTCCCTAACACAGAGCGAACTTTGGGCACTTTTAGTAAATAAAAATCATTGGAGCGCAGGCCGTAATTGCAATTAGTTTTAGAAATATATTCACTGAGGTAGTGGGGCAGTAGACCCAAAATTGCTTTATAAATAAAAGTATACCAATGTGAAAGGCGCCGTGCTGCCAGAGAGGGCCACTCTACTCGAGCATATAGAGTGCAGTGGTGAGTGAGGGCTCTACAACCTGTAACAAACCTTAAAGCGCTATGGTACACAGAATCTAATGAGCATAAACAGTTCGCAGGAGCGTTCATGTATAAAAGGTCACCATAATCAAGTACAGGCAAGAAGGTAGCAGCAACCAATTTTTTCCTGGCAGCAAAAGAAAAACACGACCTGTGACGAAAAAAGAATCCAACTTTTAACCCTAGTCTTTTTACTAGGTTTTGTACATGCAATTTAAAAGACAATCGGTCATCAATTAAAATTCCAAGATACTTGTAAGAAGGGACATGCTCAATTTCACACCCCTGTAAAGATAAAATGCTAGGAGAAGGTTCAGTTGTCTTTCTGCCATTAGAAAATATGATGAGTTTAGTTTTTTCGGCATTTAGAACAAGTCTTAGGTCAAATAGTTGATGTTCTAACAGGTTAAATGCAGTCTGTAACTTCATTAGAGATTCGACAAGGGTGGAGCCACAGCAATAAATCACTGTGTCGTCAGCATAGAAATGAAGTTTAGCATCAGGAATATTACTGCCCAGTGTATTCACATAGATGATAAACAATATTGGCCCTAAAACTGATCCCTGGGGCACACCAGTCGAAAGATTTAATAAGGATGATGAGCTGCCTTCAAAACAAACACATTGCTTTCTGTCAGAGAGATAGTTATCGAACCAGCCAACAGCTTGTTCCGATAGCCCGATGTCAAGCAGCCGTTGCCTCAAAATAAAGTGGTCCACAGTGTCAAAGGCCTTGGAAAGGTCAATAAAAAGGGCTGTACAAATATTTTTGTGATCTAATGAATCTAGCTTGATTGATACATTTACAAATTGGTGAATTCAAACGGAAGCAGCGCCCCTTGAGTGATTTGTTTGGCGTCCCTTAATGGATAAAAAGATTTATTCATCGTCCCTAGTTCTGCAGATCTTATTCTTCTCACCCACAAACTATCAGAATGATATTTTGGTAAATTGTGTCTATAATTCTAATTTATATTTGGCACCTGCTTTAATCTTTTAACATTGCAGGGTATTGGTGGAGCTGCTGGTCCTCTTGGCCCCCCCGGTCCCCCTGGCCTACCTGTAAGTCTTGCAAATATTTAAAAAGTAATTTAAGTTATGAGTTTTTGTCAGAAGAACCTGTAAATTACAGCGTGATATCCCATTCAATGCAGGGTCCTCAAGGTCCCAAGGGAACCAAGGGTTCATCTGTAAGTAAATGTTTTAGATGCTTGTAATAAACTGCTGCTTTAAATTCACCTTGAATAAAACTTTTGACTTGTTTCTCTCAGGGTCCTGCTGGTCCAAAAGGAGACACTGGTGCAATTGGTCCTCCTGGTCCTGCTGTGAGTATTTTAGACTCACTCCTTCCTCCGTTGTCAGAACTTAAAACTGTCTCAGCAGCTTTTTCCAAGTAAAGACGGTCTCCTTGTATGAATTAGGGCCCGCCAGGTGAGGTTATCCAGCCTCTCCCCATTCAGTCACCGAAGAAGACCAAGCGCTCCAGTGACGTGCAGTCAGATGCTGCTGGCACCATCATGGATTATGGGGAGGGAATGGAGGATATCTTTAGCTCACTCAACAACCTCAAGCAGGACATTGAAAGAATGAAATACCCCATGGGCACCCAGAACAACCCGGCCAGAACATGCAAGGATCTCAAGCTCTGCCACCCAGAGTTCACTGATGGTAAGTCGAAACTGACCAGGAGACATGAAGAAACCCTAAAACTAATTGTTTTTATAAAATTGTAAAAAAAAAAAAAAAAAAAATTGGGGCAGTGATTCCCAAAGTGTGGGCCGCGCCCCCCTGGTGGGCTGTTGCGGTACTGCAGGTGGGCCATGAGAGGTCATTAAAATTAAACAAACATGTTTTAAATCCTCAATCTTTTTAAAATATGTTTTTAATTACTGTAAAATATTAATGACATGATTTAAAAACATTAGGAAGTAACAAAACAAAACAGTTAAGTGTTATTCTACTATCATCTTAACTTAAAGGTGGAGTAGGTGTTGTTTGAAAAATGGTTCCAGCAATCCAACTCAAGTGAGATTTTGAAAATATACACTCCCTCCCTCCTCCCAAAGGCTCCGCCTCCTCCTCTTCAGCCCACTCCTCGAAACCACGCCTTCACACGATTCATGACTACATGAACCACAGGGAGGGGGGAGGGGTGGGTGGGAGTGCATTGATATTTGATGGACGTATTATGCAGCCAATCAAAATAGTGATGATCACTTTTTTGATTGGTCAGAGTTTTTCTCTGATTATAACCTCTAGACTGGACCAAAACGTTTCGTTTTTTTTGCAAACATTTTATTTCAGTGGGTGCAATGGGAATGTGAAAAGGGTTTCAGGCAATATTGTAAAAAGTGTTGCAAAAAAACAACACCAACCCCACCTTTAATATGACAAGCGTCACCTTACTTGTTGACCACTTACATTAATGTCAGAACATCGCATTCCAGTCCTGTTTGTTGATCACAGTTGTGATAAAGATTTTGGTGGGCCGTGGAGATTTTTCACATTTCAAATTGGGCCTTGGTATTCTGAAGTTTAGGAATGGCTGCATTGGGGTAAATGTGACAAGTTACATTGCAGCAGAGCACTGTTTTTCAATCTTGGTCCTCAGGGCTCATTTCACTGCTTGTTTTACACGTGTCTCTGCTCTAACACGACTGGATCGAATGTTTCTAGCTTTGACACACTTATGCATACGCTGATAAGGTGAATCAGGTATGTTGGAGAAGTGATACATGTAAACCATGCAGGGCTTTGAGTCATCAGGACCGGTACTGAGACACATTGTTCTGAGCAGTTGGTGTTGGTCCAGAGGGTTCCTCTGACAAACTGGTGATCTTTAGAAAACAAAAATACAGTGATCCCTCGCCAATTCGTGGTTTAAGTTCTGCGGTTTGAGTTATTCATTGATTTTTCAGAAATATATAATTTCTAAAAAATTTTTAAAATTGCAGAAACATCACAGGATGTTGTGCACGTTCTCTCACAGTGGAAAAAATGTTGTGAGCCAGCCTGGCCCCTTTAAGAAGGTAGCCTTATGGGTAATGGTGTGGCCTTATGGGTAATGTAATGTGTGTGTCGTGGGACGGCAGAATGAAAACAGGGTTAGATGAAAAGTATAGTGAGCATCAACAGCAGCCCAGCGTGTATAGATTTACATTCTCTGTTAACCGACAGGAGCCCAACAATACAACCTGTGTGATGTTACAAGTTCCTGCAGTGCCAGAATGAAGTGCTTGTTCCATGCAGAGAAAACCAGACTTTTTGTTTTGTTGTTGTTAGCGTGTTAGCCGCTAATTACGAGCCAACAATAGCACAATACCAGCGGTTTCTTTACTACGGAAACCGCAGTGTTTCTACACTACACTGCAGTGCACTGCAGTGCCTTGATACTTTTTTGAGGTTTTTAAACATATTTTAAACACATTATTTAGGCTCGGGGGCTCCAGCTCCAGTTCGCGGATTTTGATTTACGGGGGGGGGGGGGGGGGGGGGGCGCCGGTCCCCATTTATTGCGAAAAATAAGGGATCACTGTACACTTTAAAACTTTTTCTTTGGAAACTTGTCCAGAGAGAACAGGGTGCATCAGTGGTTGACATTTCTAGTTCCTTTTTGAAAATGTATGCTTACTATTTGCAGTAAACTTGAGAAATGGCCTCAGAGCCCCCGGTCTTCCCAGGGTGTTTTTGTAGTTATGGTGGAGCAAAGTGCAGCAGCTGGGCTGATAGACAAAGCTGTCACTGCAGGATTTGGTTTAAGTTTATTGTCACTCAGTAGTAAAACTGTACCTAGCTTCAGGCGTGATGATAGCATTTTATCCAGCCATGAAAATGAGAAGCAAATTACTTCATAGAATTTCACTTCATATCCAGAAATCGAGCACAGCACACTTTAAACTGAAATGGAGCTGGACATTATTTCCTGCGGACATCAATTGAAAAGGATATTTGAGTGTTCTTGGTTTTCCTCAGGCGAATACTGGATTGATCCGAACCAAGGCTGCTCTGGGGACTCCTTCAAAGTCTACTGTAACTTCACTGCTGGGGGTGAAACCTGCATCTATCCAGATAAGAAGTCCAATGGAGTAAGTGGCTCTGGGTTTATAGCCAAAACACATATAAGTGCCTGTTCATCACAACCCATCATATATAAAGACAAGAAGCACTGTTTTGTAGTTGGTAGAGAAAGACATGCATCTTACCCCAGGATTTAACTCAAACAGACTGATATTCATTTTTCTGCAAACAACTCAAGCATCATCAAAGACTAACACTTTTGAATGTTTTGACATTTTTAACTTTGAAGAGATTAAAATAACAAACATGTTTTTTTTCCGTTCCTGCAGCTTTAAGGACACCTTTGAAGCTATACTTTTTAGACTTTTTCATGGGTTTCTGCAAGGTTCTTGACAACACCACACACAGATGTTAATGTCCCCACGCTCTGCTTTGTTTTGTTCTACGCAGGTCAGAATATCATCTTGGCCCAAAGAAGTCCCAGGTTCATGGTTCAGTGAATTTAAGCGTGGTAAAATAGTAAGTCTTTTTTTTTTCCTTCGTTCAGCCACCCTTTTCAGTTCTGAGCTAGCAGGCCTCCTTCAGTCACTGAACCTTGAATGGTTTTCATGAATTTGTTTCTGCACCTGAGGGGTGTACTACGAAGCGAGATTAGAGGGTTAGCGAGGTATGTTGAGTCTAAAGCCAGGATTTCCAGTACCACGAAGGTGGCTCTCTTTTAACCTGGCTAGATCACCATGGTAACTTATTCTGCAAGCTTAACCTGGTCCGGAGCAGGTTATGTGCAGAGTTTAGGCTCAAATCGGCTCTAAAAAGCGCCACCCTTTCACTTTCACCCAATCCCATTGACCTGAGCGCCAGGATTGTGCAATGGAGGGAGAGTATTCAGAGACCGGACTGATCCGCTGGATTCCCATGACCATATTCTCTATGAACGCTATGGATTTCCAGCTGAGGGAATACGTTACATTTGTAATCTGCTAGAGCCATATATTGGCAGCGCCACCAAACGCAGCCGTGTGCTCACAGTAGCGCAAACGGTGTGCGTTTCTTTGCGTTTCTTTGCCGCGGGAACCTACATGCATTCAGTTGGTGATGCAGAAAATCTGAGCCAGAATACTGGAATAAAGGTTGTACTTGCTCTTACTAAACTGCTGAATATGTTTGTAGTATTCCCTGGCCATCTGCCCACGCTTCAAATAAAAGAAGCATTTTACTAAATCGCAGGTAACATAAATTAATAGTCTATTATATTGATAATCAGTGTGACGTGGAATTTCATGTGAAATGTTGTAATATAATTCATTCATAAGATTCCCCAGGGTGATAGGGTACCTATTAAAGTGGCCGGTGAGCGTATATTGGTATCACAGATAATATTAAATCTTAAATTAATTTCACATAGATTTAGCAAAAAACTAAAGTGATTTTCATTTATCATTCATAATGGGAGAGTCAGACCTACATAATGTTTAAATCTGCTGCATTAAGTTTAAAGTTTAAGCGCTCTAAAAGAGGGAAGGAGATTAATTAAGGTGCATTAAGTGGTGAAATAAATATAATTTACTATGGCAAGGGACACTACAGAGAGCCCGGGCGGGGTTTGATCCCCAGACTCCCGGGTAAAAGTCACGCATAATTGCCAGTCAGCCAAAGGGATATCCCCTTAGCCATTTAGCCAGGACATGTCATCAATCGGAGGTCAGTGACAGGACCTCACACTGTCACATTACGAATTTACACGATCTGCAATTTTTTGCCAGCACTCCTCTCTGGCTTTATTCGCACCAACAGTGTTGCTTTTGGCCGTAAAGATTTCTTTGAAATCCTCATAGCCCTGCATTATTAAAACCTGCTCCTCCTGACTGAAATATACCGACCGGCATCTATCCATTTTATCCGGAAGAGGCGTCAAATGACGCGTCAAACGCCCCCTTTTATGTGAACGTGCACAGAGCAGAAAGCAGAAAGCCGCGGTTAACAAAGATAGTTGATAACCACCGTCGTGGTACCGGTTATCTCTGATCGCGAGTTTCAGGTTTGTTAAGCCAGCTCACCCAAAGAAAGCCTGGCTGTGTCGAACTTGCTTCGTAGTACACCCCTCTGGTCAGCGTCACCTACAGCAGGAGTGTTTCACTGAGGGCCACATCAGCATCATGGTGGCCGTCAAAGGGCCAGATTGACAGCATTAATGTAACAAAATTAGGGCTGGGCAAGTTAACTTATTAAGTCTTCGATTATAAAACAAATTCAGTCCTGTGTCTCGTTTTTCATTTCATATTTTTGATCCAAGTCTAAAATTGAAATATAAAAAAAACAGGCATTTTTTTTGTTTTTTTGTGTTAGATTAAAAAACGAAAAATTTAATAAAAAAGTCACTTTTTATTTTTTTGTCTTTTTGATTGACAATTGAAAATGGAAAGAATGAATGATACACGGATTGGTAAAGTTACTGAACTTTAACATTGACATTTTCATTTTAAAGTTCTCCCAGACGGAGGAATCAACAGAAACAAGGTTATTTGTAACAACTGACAAGTTGAACTCCCCCGTTAAAAGTTTCTGCTGTTACCTCAGAAATTACCTGTTTTAATGTTCTGATTCTGCTGAGCCACAATTATTTTGTTGTATTTTGTTTGTAGACTTTTTTTTTATTTTTTATAAAAACAGGATGACATTAATGCCCTGGCAGTGGCAATAAGCTTTATTTTATTTTACATTTTTAAAGATGAGTTTTACACTAAATATGTGTTACTGACAAGTGCTGATGTTAAAAGTGTTTGAACAACAAATGTTATGGCACTTTAGTTCATATGGCAGCAGAACATTTAAATAAAATTTTACACTACTTTTGAATTCATTATTTGATTTTGCGTATACAATGCGATTAATCATGATTAATCAGGGAAATCATGCGATTATTCGCGATTAAAATTTTTTATCGTTGCCCAGCCCTAAACAAAATGCAATATAAATCAAAATAAATTAAACTGCACCTTATTATATTGTTAAATAACTGTTTCTGCATTTATTATGTGTTAAAGTTTCAAATATTTAACTCATTATTATATTAAACTCAGGGTTTGTGGTTGTAAACCTGCTCTCGTACAGGTGATGTTTACAGAGTCCGTTGCTAGGATAACGGACTCTGTAAACGTCACTCAAGAGTATCCATAACCTTGGTTTCAGAAGCAGAAGCGATTCTTTGTTTTTCTTGGAGGCTAAATTTAGCATACTTAGCTCCGTGTTTGTTGTCAAAATGCCGACGCAGATTAAACTCTTTCACGTCTGACACCACCTCATAACACGAAAAACAAACAGTTTTTTCACCTTGAGGTACAAACTTGTATTTGTTTTCCCATCGTTCATGAAACTGTGTTTCTTGTGCATCAATTTCTCCTTTCTTGGGCATATTGGGGTTAGTTTGTAGAGGTTTTTCTGAAGTCCATCAGTTCTGAAAGTCGTCTTAATGTCTTGCTTAATGTGAGATACTGTTATCGTTGTGGGTGGTGGCGAAATGCATTGTGGGAGATGTAGTTTATTGTCAAAATGCGTTTAAGAGCGGCGTAAGCTTATTTTAAGTCTTAAAATATTGGTTTAAAATTTAAACCAATAATGCACAAGCTATTGAGGGCCACATAAAATGATGTGGCGGGCCACATTTGGCCCGCGGGCCTTGTGTTTGACACATGTGACCTACAGCATTGTGAGTTGGTGACCCGTGATAGTTGCTCCGCATACAATAAGGGCAAACTTGCATGATTCTCTGACTGTGTCCATGTTTTAATCCAAGCCAGAGCAAGGAGAACTGTAAAGTACAGGGGAAATGTCTTTTATCATGGGCTACAACGGCTTTATGACAAACCACATTCAGTCATTAATTTCTCATTTTTAGTTAAGACTCTTGTGTAAATTGTACAATGCAGCAGAATCCTTCAACGTTTTAGTACTCCTGTTTCGTCTGCATTTAAATTCTTGTAAACATCAGATGTCTCTCATAGTCAGAAATGAATGAGAGGGGTTTTATCCTGCTCCATCAGACTGGTGCAGAGCTGGATCTATTACCTCAGAGGATTCATTTCAAAATACAGACTGTGATAGAAGTGCATGCCCCGGTCCCGAACCGAGAGTGCTTTCACTGCACATGTTCTCACAAGGTTCACGCAAAGTTTATGCATTAGCCATGCGTGGTCAGTCAGTGTCTTGTTTCTCAAGAAGCTCACTTCGAAGCTTAGAAGATTACCAAAACACGTAAGACTGACAATCAGTTTACTGAATAACCATGTAAAACTGCAAAACTGTTTAGAGTGTGAATGCTGTTTTTTTTTTGTTGTTGTTTTTTTTTATGTGCACAGCAGCTATATTGAAAATGTTTTTCTGTTTGTTTCCACCCTTTATGTCCTCTCAAAACCCTTTCCTAACATTTTGCACATCCAAACAGAAATACAGAAATGCATGGGAGTGAAATCATTTAGTCTTCACTGGGAGTGACCCCATATTTAATAAGATGATTCAATCATAAGACCATGTTGAAGTTTAATTACAGTAATACAGTTAAGATATCTGTGTAGCTGGCTCTGCAACTGTGTTATGTGTCCAACCTCTGTTAATAACATGTAATTATTAGCCACTAACCTTGTCAGTCTAATTCATTATTACTGACAGTAATTCAGTATTTCATCTAGAGAATGTTATTTAAGAAAAACTTTTTCATATATATATATATATATATATATATATATATATATATATATATATATATATATTCAAGGATATAAGGTAAGGCATGAGAAATATTAACAAGAGAACAGAACAAAATATGACTTTTACATGACATGAAAACTGAGGTACACAGACCTCTTTTTTTTCTTCCATATGGTTCTATATCCTGTTTATCTGTTCTGGTTACCTTGGTTACCTGTGGGGGCCCTATCCACACTGTCACTTAAGTGGGATGACATTTTTGAGTCTTATGGCGTTTTGAGGCTTAAAATAGAAATGCATTCTGTCCTCACAACTTGCCCTTTGGGCTCATATTAATGGCTATTAAAGTGCAAACATCTATTTCATTCTATCTTAAAACCCCGTTCTGCTCCCTTATGAAAGTTTACACTCAGTACCATTGAGTAATAGACCTGGGGTTGATTTAACTCCTGAATACTCCTCTAGGTTCTGAGCGTTGTGGCATGCGGCCTCCATGGATTAAACCTGTTTTCCAACACCTGCAGGTGCTCACTGATAATTAGGGGTGCATGATAACTATCGGGCCGATAACAGGAAATTATGACGTCATCCCGATAACTCAGATATTACGACGAATAGCCCCAATAACATATATATTTGTCAACACAGCAGTGCCTCGCTCCCTCTGAGCCTTGAATGACCGGCAGTGAATGTTTTGTTCAAGTAACGTTGGCATAATCAGAAAAACGATAACTCAATCAGGAAAATCAAGAATACCCCCTCATGCCAGAAAACAACTTAAGTCGGTCATAATTTTGGTAGTTGCTGACTTGAATCGATATTCGCAGTATTTCCCCTCATGTTACCCATGAAAAAAGAAAAAAAATAGAAAAGGCTGAAAGAACGACTAGCAAACGAGGAAACGTGGGAATTTACGTTAAACTTTGAATGCAGCCTGCAGCACAGCGCTGATCACAACAAACATGGTGGCGTGGAACTTCGTTAAAGTTTCAGAAGAAGATAGTTTGGTGGTTATTTGTGACAAATCCTCCAAGTGAATTCTACGAGGAGGGAAGCACAAGCTTTAATACGTAAAACCTGATCAGCCACCTACAACATAACAATCGCTTCCATGGAGTTTTGAAATAACACGAACTAACACGAATTAATGCTAATGTGTGCAAGCCAGTAGCAGTCTCCCCTCTCCTCTCCCTCATCTCTCTCATCTAAAGCTTCCATGAGATAAACAAACAAAAAAAAATCACTGAACCTCATTTACTTTAATTAAAGGTATTAATTTAAATGGAACCACAAGCCAAAATCCTTTATCTTTTTCTGATGCATGTATTTCCATCAGTTCAAGGAGCCTTTATTTTTTATATCAGTCAGTAATGAACGTTATTTAAGTTGATGTGAGATATCAAATAGGTTTGTTTGATAGCTTTAAGAAAATGTTTGAGAGGCTTGCCAATAGTTTTAAATGGAAAAAATAAATATCTGTTCATTTAAAGAGTCAAAACTATTTCTGATGTTGTTCATAGTATTGATGTAATGATCTTAGGTATATGTGGTAATGTTCAACTCTTGATAATGTTTCAGCAGGCCTGTTATACTGGCCTGCTGAAAGAAACCACTGCCTTTAGGGAACTTAGACTGGACTCGGTCTCCAGTCATGTTTAGGCCAGTGGGACACACCAGAGTGATGCACAGAGCAACGTCAGAACCCAAGAAAACATGATTCAGCTGGTTTCACCATTTTCTGCTCTTTCATAGACCAGTTCTGATGCTTATTCTGTACTCTGTCATTGGAAAACTCACTGCACTGATGCAGCCTCTGTTCTGACCCTTTGTGCTTCAGTAGCTCTTCCCTTCATGCAGCTTGACTCTCAGGTTTCTAACCTTCTGTCAGCGGTTCTTTGCATCCTCTCCTGTCTGATATCAGCTGTCTGACTCTGACTGTATTTCTGAGCAAAGCTGTGTTTCTTCTCTTCTCATGACAGCTTCATGAAACATCTTAATCTGAACTTCGCATCTTTCTCTTGAAGATCTAATCAATGACTTTGGGTACTGTCTCTTGTACTTCTTGAATTATTTAATCTAATCTTGGTGCCTAAAAGAAACACACAAAGGAACAATTACGCTGTATACATTGGCAGATAACTGAGCCGAAGTAAATAAATGATGTTTACTTTTCCAGATGCAGCAGTTCAGATTTTACCTCAAGTTTTGATTGTTGGCTGCATCATGACCTGGTGTTTAACACATATTGTCATATATATAGTTAACACAGGAACTTCTAGTGCGTCTTATTCAGTTATGGTTGTGGATGAGGGAAATGAGTTGGGTCAGTTTGGCTACTGCTGAAAAGTTTCTCCCTGAATATTAAAAAAGAAAAAGAAGAAGAAGAAGAAAAGTATGAGTATTATCTTTAATAATGTTCCATGCACTTCTAAGATGCCAGGAGCTGTAGATGTTGTCCACTGGGGAAACTGGATTCTAGTGATAACTTGAGCTAATTTGATCACTCTGTTGAGAGATGCTCTTTCTGCTGCTGAACAGTCATACAGTCTGTCTGTATGGTCTCTGTAAAAAAATAAAAATACTATCCAGCATCTTTGCAGACGCGTCAGGCTTCCTGAGAGTTTTAATCATCTCTGCTGAGTCTTTTGACCAGAGATAGTGAGTTAGGAGTCCACTTGTGGTCCTTATTGGTCCCCTAAATTTCAGCTCATCTCAGTGCCACCTAAAATTAATAATCACTCTTTTTGACATAAAAGACAACCTTCATCCAGCTGCATATCTCGTTTGTATAAGCTGTCTCATTATTAGAGTGTTATGTTGAAATTTGGGCATATCTCACTCAAAAGCATACACTCAAATTCAACCATAATTGTGTTCCGGTGATGCAGCCAATTCGGTTATTAAACAAAGCACTGACAACCTGACGGAGGTGCAAAACGGAGTTTTATTCTCCAAGTCCGCATGCAAAATTCAGAGAGGTCATTACAGAATGCTGGATGGTTCAGAATGACAAAGTATCAGTAGAGAACAATTGCCTTTAAACATCACATGAAAACATCAGGACTTTGGATAAGTTCTCTAGACGTCAAACTCGGCAGACTCGTTGGAGCCTGAACGATAACAAAACTGTGGCCTTCGAACACGCAGGAATCGAGACCAGAAGTCATGGACTCATGACACAGCACTTTAGCTCAAAATGCAATCTTTAACATAACATAGAGATAAGTCATATTAATTTATTAAACCACAAAAAAAAAAAAGTTCCTCATTATTGTCAACTTTGTTTTTCTGTTTCCCAACAGTTTTCCTACGTTGATGTGGATGGAAACTCAATAAACATGGTGCAAATGACCTTCCTCAGACTACTAACGGCCTCGGCCAGGCAGAACTTCACCTACAGCTGCCACCAGTCCGTGGCGTGGCACGACGCCTCTATTGACAGCTATGATAAGGCACTGCGCTTCCTGGGCGCCAACGACGAGGAGATGTCCTTCGACAACAACCCTTACATTAGGGCCATCTCAGACGGATGCGCGGTAAGCACCGATCAAGGTTCTGCCGATGGGTGGACCCGGTCTGTCACCTTCAGAGTAGTAAAAGTAAAAAACTCAAAACACTTCACAGTTAGTTGACCGTGGCTCAGATTACTCTTCCTGTTTGCTCTTGAGACTTGTGAATCTTTCAGAAGCAACTCATTCAATGTTTAATTAAAATGTTATCTCCGGCTTCCGGTGTAGCTGAGGTGGCGATGGCAGTATAGGTGTGCGTGCAGTGTAGTGCGGTAGGCTCCCAACAGCGAGGTTAAATATTCACCCGACAAAACTCGAATTTACTCACAGACACTGTCAACCGAGCGCAGAAACGACGGGTGACCAAGAATGCCCCAGAAAGTAAGGAAAAGCACGGCACAAAATAAAGTACAGGTGGAGGAAGATGACGGTCAACTGTCGCAAGCTAGCAGCAACATGGAGGAAGACACGGAGCAGCCGGTCACCGCCACGGGGCAGAGCCGTGACGATAACTTGAGCTTAATTCTGAAAGAGTTGCGAGAATTTAGAAAGGATTCCAGTCAGCAACTAAATGGCATTAGAGAAGACATAAACAAGACCTACAAAAGAATGGAGGAGGCAGAGGACCGTATCAACAACGTGGAGGAAGGCATCCAGTCCTCGGAAGATGTGTTGTCGGAGCTCGTGAAGCTCCACACGCAAACGGCAGCCAAGCTAACAGATTTGGAGGGGTGCACACGGCGTGAAAATGTCAGAATACATGGAGTAATAGAAGGAGCTGAAAATGATTCACTATCGGTTATAGCATTTGTGGAGGACTTATTAATGAAAGGACTGGAGCTTCCTTCCACCGCAGTGCTTAACATCAAGCGAGTGCACAGGGCGCTTGCATCGAAACCACCAAAAGACGCCCCTCTGAGATCATTCGTGGTCAAGTTCTCCAGCTACAGGATGAAGGAGGATATTATCAAGAGAGCTTGGCAGAAGAGGGGCTTCGACTTTCAAGGGAAAAGAGTGCAACTGGACCACGATTACGCACTGGAGTTGCTGAGGAAACGGAGGGAGTATGTGGAGGCAAAAGCTGTGCTGAAGGGAAAAAATATAAAGTTTCAAACCCCCTATCCGGCGAGAATGAGAGTGTTCTACCAGGATGGCACAGTGGTTTACGGATCGGCACAGGAGGCCACTGAGGATATGGTAGAGAGGGGCATACCAGTGACGGTTCTGAAAAAGCCGACTTCCCTTTTGGATCAAATCAGCCAGATGACTTGGCAAACCAGTGGAAGACGAGGAAACAGGGAAAATGCAAGCACAGCGCGAGGCTACAAGGAAAGGCTCCAGGCATTCCGGCGACAGGACAATATGGATAAGTAACTGAAGCTTCCCTTTGATAGAATAATGTCAAGCTAAAGTTGATGAGTAGGCTACAACGTTGAAGGAAAATGTTGATAAATATTGCTTTGTCAGAAATAATGCAAGTCGAAAAAATCCTTCTTTATTACTGAATATAACAAGCAACAGTTCCTCGCCTTGAACTTTTTCCAATGTGACAATCGTTATTTTGAAGACAAAGTTATGGGCATGTAGAGGTTAAAAGTACTGTCGGGACACTCTACTGGACTTGATGGACATGTGCGTCAGCTTTGAGGCTGAAGAGGGCCCTCTTTCAAGAGGAAGAGGCCTTCCCTCTATACTCTCACTCCATCAGAGTCACAAGGCCACATTACAGGCCTTACTTTTGGAAGTCAAGACTGTTGTTTTTCATTTTATGGACAGTTGTTGCATTTTGTTATTACGGTTCGATGTTTTTTCCTTTGCCACCGTTAATTGTGGCAGCAGAGGTGTTGTTTATGACTCAGGTAAACTGGTTTTAGGGGGCTTAAAATACTGTCTCAGATTCATAAATGCAACGATGTAAAATTATTACATACAATGTAAATGGTTTAGGTAACCCAATTAAAAGAAGCAAAGTTTTGGCAAAATTAAAGCGAGAGAAAGTGGAAATAGCTCTTCTTCAGGACACTCACCTGACAGAATCAGAGCACACAAAATTGAAAAGATTTGGGTTTAACGAGTTTTCATCATCTTGTAACCAGGGACCTAGGAGAGGTGTAACTGTTCTGATCTCCAATAAGTTAAATTTTGAGTGCACATATGAAAAGAAAGATACTGATGGAAGATATATATTAATTCGGGGTTACCTGGAAGGGGTTTTAGTCACTATTTTAAGTGTTTATGCCCCACCAGGATCGGTATGAGAATTTTATAAACATATATTTGAACTGATAATCTCAGAGGCTCAAGGTTTACTCATTTGTGGTGGCGACTTCAATATCAGACTCAATTCATTTCTGGATACTACGAGACCTCACTATTCAGGGGAAACAAATATCATAAGGAATATAAAATCAATGATGGCAGAGCTGGGTCTTATTGACATATAGAGGGAGCTGAATCCAACAAAGAGAGACTTCACTTTTTTATCTCACCCACACTTAATATACTCTAGGCTTGATTACTATTTATGTTTCAAAAGGATATAGGTAAGGTACATCGTTGCAGTATTGGATGCATGGATCTTTCAGACCACTGTCCAGTTTATATTGTTATACAACTAGATTCTGAAAAGAAGAGAACAATTTGGAGGCTAAACACTGGGATCCTAAATCAAATGAGGGATCAAATAAGAACAGATATTAAAAATTATCTTGAAGAAAATGATAACGGGGAGGTGACCACGCCAATTCTGTGGGATGCATTAAAGGCTGTTCTAAGGGGTAGGATTATTGGCTATTGTTCTAACTTGAAAAAGCAAAATAAGGAAAAATTGGACAAGTTGCAAATAAAACTTAAAAATTTAGAAAATATCCATAAAAAGGCACAAAATCAAAGAATAAAAATTGAACTGGACAAGACAAAAAATGAGCTAAATGAAATCTATTCAAATGATATAAAAAGAAAGCTTGTTTTTCTTAAACAAAGATATTATGAAGCTGGAGGGAGATCGGCTAAACTATTGGCATACAAATTAAAGAAACAACAAGCAGATAGTATAATACATAAAGTAAAAGACCCTATAACAAATTCTTTATGTCACAAATTAACAGCAATACAACAGTCATTTGAAACGTACTATAAAACTCTATACACACAGCCCAAAATGGATAAAACAAAAATGGATACCTTTCTTGACCTTATAAATTTACCAGAAGTGAGAGATGACCAAAATGAGAATTTGATACAAGAAATAACAGATGAAGAAATTAAAAGGGCAATTTCAAATCTGAAACCTAATAAAGCAGCAGGACCAGATGGTTTCCCGTCTGAGTGGTATAAGGAGATGAGAGACCTATTAACCCCAATAATGAAAAAGACCTTTAATCATGTTCTCAGAACTGGGGAGACACCTCCTTCATGGAAGGAGGCTGTGATCTCCTTGATACCAAAAGAAGGAAAAGATAGACTTGACTGCAGTAGTTATTGACCAATAAGCATGCTGAACCAAGATTATAAGATTTTCACACACATTTTGGCAAAAAGACTTGAAAATATTCTCCCCCAAATAATAAGCTTAGACCAGACAGGTTTCATCCAGCAAAGGCAGACCCAGGACAATATTCGTCGAACACTACATGTAATCGACCATATAGTAAAAAATAAGATCCAGGCTGTAATACTGAGCCTAGATGCAGAAAAGGCTTTCGATCTTGTAAATTGGGAGTTTTTATATAAAGTGCTTAAAAAATTTGGATTCCATCAGACCTTTATCAGGACCATACAGGCAGTGTATTAAAGCCCAAAGGCAACAATAAAAATAAATGGTGCCATTTCAAACGCATTTAATCTGGAAAGAGGAACTAGACAGGGTTGCCCCATCAGCCCTGCACTTTTTGCAAACTAATTGAAATAGGTAACAGATGGGTCACTTTATCTCTAAAAACTTGGTTATATGTAGTTTCTAAGAGGGGTTTGCTTGAGGATATTAAGATTTTAAGATGGTGTTCATATGATTCGGATTTCACTCCAAATAAGATGGATGTAATAATAAGAAGTGGGCTAAACAAGGGCTCTCATCATTCTGCACCTTTTTTAATCAGGGTATACTGCGTGATTTCCAATCTTTGCAAGCATTGTACGGATTAAACAACAGTGATTTTCACAGATTTCTTCAGGTACGACACCATATAAACAGTTTAATCCCTGATGGTCAGAAAGTGTTTAATAATAAGTTAATGAAAGTGTTTATTTGTGCTTACACAACGGATTCTGGACTTAAAATAATTTCAAGGCTGTACAAAGGACTACAGGAGGTTAAAATGGCAAACACCATGTATATTAAAAATAAGTGGGACAAGGAGACAAAAAAGTGTATTCCAGAACAAGTTTGGCTTAGATATTGTGAATTCCAATGGCAGATATCAAACTCAACCTCATGGAGAACTTTTGCCTGGAAGAGTCTTTGCAGATACTTTATCACACCAGTTCAGAAATCCCACCAGTCAGGCCCTTTTGGTTGCTGGACGAAATGTGGCTCAAAAGCAGCCAATCACTTTCACCTGTTTTGGGCTTGCCCAGTTATAACCATATTTTGGCAAAAGATTTGTACAGAATTAAGAGTCATATTTGGGTCAAAAACGGTTTTTAACTGGGACGAACTCCTTTTTGGGATATCACACTCAACATCAACAAACAGAAAGCCTAATACCTATTTGGGATACTGAGTGTAGCAACTAGGAAAGCAATCACAAGGAAGTGGCTTAAACCAGGCAGCCCATCCATTGCGGACTGGTATGATATTATCTATGAAATTTTTGTTATGGAATGAATCACTTTTTCTATAAGGCTACAGAAAACTAGATTTGAAGAAAATTGGGAATTATGGACAACATATATTTCTGTAAGGCACCCCTCCTTTATCTGATTCTGACCGACTATATATCTCTCATTTATTCATTTATTTATTTATCCATTTATCTTTGTTTTATCTTGCCCTTTTTTCACATACAATTTACTAATATTTGGACAGTACCCCCCACCCCCCTTTTTTTTTTTTTTTCACTCTGCAGAAGTAATTTTATTGTTATGATTGCTTTTGTTGTAGCTGTGGTGTGATTTTCAATAAAGAGAATTAAAAAAAAACATAAAAAAACAGAAAAAGGAAAAAAAAATGTTATTTCCAGCAAAAATCAAGTATTTTAAATAAAAGTTGAAAAAAATCTGAAGTGCTTCATCCACTTAGCACTTCCACAACCAAAGTGTCACTTCCAACGTAATGTGAATGGCCTGTTCAGATCAGGGTTAGAATAATTTTGGATTTTCCATTAGTTTTAGTTTTTAGTTTAGTTTTTCTGAATTCAGTTAGTTTTTATTCCCTTTTAGAGCAGTTTTGCTAGTTTTTTATTAGTTTTCATTTTGGTTAGCCTTCTTTTCAGGGGGCTAGCTTAGGCTAGCTTATCCAGGTAGTCTTGGTTAGCCTTCTTTCCAGGGAGCTAGCTTAGGCTAGCTTATCCAGCTAGTCTTGGTTACCCTTCTTTCCAGGGGGCTAGCTTAGGCTAGCTTATCCAGCTAGTCTTGGTTAGCCTTCTTTCCAGGGGGCTAGCTTAGGCTAGCTTATCCAGCTAGTCTTGGTTAGCCTCCTGGTGTGAACTTTTCAAATGGACTTTTAGATTTGTGGTTTTTTTCCACATATTGTATCACCTGCTTCTACAACAAGGCACTTATTTTATCGTTAACGCGGTCATAGTCCAAGAAATCCCAACTCTCTCCCAACTTTTGCCGCAGCCATCACTGCTGATTACTTTTTTTTTTGCGGTTGTTGTTGTACGGTGGAGCGAAGTTAATAGGTTTCAAACGTTTATGAGAAAAAAAAAAACAAATACGAAAACGAAGGACGTTCTTGATATTATTATAGTTAATTTTAGTTAGTTTTCTAAACACATAATACAGTTTCAGTTAGTTATTGTTTTTTAAAAATTTTATTTCAGTTAACGAAAATGTTTTTTTTCAATTCTAGTTATTTCGCTATTTCGTTTGTTTTCGTTAACGATAATAACCTTGGTTCAGATGATGTTGTCTTATGCTTTGCTTCTATGTCTGTTTCTCTCTTGTTGCAGACGAGGAAGGGCTATGAAAAGACTGTGATTGAGATCGATACTCCCAAAATTGATCAGGTTCCAATCATGGATGTCATGTTGACTGACTTTGGGGACCCGAACCAGAAGTTTGGGTTTGAAGTGGGGCCTGTCTGCTTCCTTGGCTGAGTGAAAATGAAAAATGAATACGAAGGACTTGATGGGGACAGCAGAGAAAGTCGAGTTGAGACATTCTGGTTACCACCAACCCCCAGTTTTAGCCCCTCACCCTTTTCTATGCCACATGCAAGTTTTGAATAACAGATGGTGTAGCAAACATGTCTTTCCATGTATGTATGTATGTATGTGTAACCCAGGAAAATACTTGCCCTTGTGGGGCTCGAACCACATGACTCAACCACGTTATGGAGCAAAGGTGAAGGACATTGGGATTCGTGGCAGAGGGGGGGTGACTCGGACGTAACCAAGAGAGGGAGTCAGGTGACATAAGGGGAAACAGGTGACCTCTCTGGATTCTCCAGGTGCTGTATGAAAATGACTCAATGGTGCTTGATCAAAAACACACAAAAAGTATATTGAGGTGCTAAGAAAAGAAGGTGTATTTTGATAATAATAAAAAAAACTGTAATTATTATTTTGTACAATACTGTTATTTCTAAATCCACTTTCAAAACTTGCATGTGTATCCGATTCTGCTATTGGCTCCTTAATTTCAATGATGGTTCAAACATATACAGTGTAATTTAAAGACATCATTAAATCAAATAAATGTATCATTCTGCTCTCTTTGTTTTGTTCACATTCATGTCATGAAGCGAAAAACAGTGAGCGTTCCAGCAGTTCTCCATTTATGAATTCAACTGTTCGCCCGTTGTATATATTGGCAGTTCACAGCTTGAGGCTATTTGCTGTTTTACCCAGGTGACCGTAGGTGAAACAACTGGAAGTATCACACCAGCCCGTACATGGCAACATCTCCCACTAATGTTGTGATCCTGTGCCTTTAGGGGGCATTATGACATCCATCTGATTTTATTTAAATCTATTTGTTGTTTTTTTCTTTGTTATTTTTTTCTGTTTCATTCTTTGACAGGCTTTTATTTTGGTTGTATACCTCAAACTTTCTTGATAACCTTTACGATGCAAGGATGCTATGCCCTGTATATACCTTGGTTAAACAATTAAGTTTATATATTTTGGGTGGGGATTTTTTAAAGAGAGAAATACCTTTACTGTTAGACATCCACTGTTCAAATCCTTCTGTGAATGCAATGAGAAGCCCTTGTGGTGACCCATTTTTGTAACTAAAATGAGAAAATGTTTTAATGTGCTTTTATAGTTCATTTAAATATTAAAAGTGGATTATAAACAAAAGTGAAGTGAATGTCTCGATGATGTGTAAGACAGTTTTGGTGTAAATCTACATACTGTATATGTGAAATGCTTTAAATCAAAGATGTGTCACACCGACTAACAGATTCTGGGCTGGTGCAATTCCATCTCTCTTGAAACCAATAAAGTACAATCTCACAGTAATTTCTCATGGAAACCTGAAAAGAATGTCTTATTTCATTTATCACAGGGTGGATGACAGCTTTAACGCCCACCTTCATATTTAAATGTACCTTCTGCTTATTTATCTCAAAGAAAGAGAAGCTTTAAATATTACGCGACGTGTCACAGTGCATTTGTCAACAGTGTTTTCCTTTTTGTGTATGAACACGCACAAAGCCGCACATCTCCATCAAAGTTGTTCTTTCTTTCCATTTAACGGAAACATCAAGGGTGATTACTGAATAAAGAGTGGGTGGGTTGATTATTTGCACTTAAGTTTGCTCTTATGCAAAAGCTGAAAAAAAAGCTCATGGGAATCTTCACTGTCTTTTACTTCCTGCTTCAGAGGGAAAGAGCAGAGAAATTAAGGGCCGAGTTTTTAAATGACCCATATGATGGTTATAACACACTAATGCACAGCTCTAACCCTGCACAGATAAGGCATTTCATTATTTTTTTATTGTAAAGTTAAGAAAATGGAACTTGATTCATGGACATCTTTCTAACTGGAATTAAATTCATTTACTTTGAGTGGATCTATAGTAATACAACTCATAACCAGATAATGATTTGTGTGAACTCAGATCTACTAGCAGCATTTATTTAGCATTTTATCCTCTGTGGGTGTCTGTAGATACATAGAATTACCACCTGGTGGATCAGAAACTAATTAATGGGATAATTAAACTCATGAAGAGGATTATGTTCAGTCATATCGTTTAAACGCTTCAAGGACACAATTTAATGATACCAATAGCTAGGTTTTAAAGATTCATGTTGCCCCACAGTGTTTAAATGTGTCCCACATCAGGCAGCTGTGCTTCTGACTGCCTCTGTGATTCACGTCCTACAGGTGTGAAAGGATTTGTCACCCAGTCTATAGAGGGTTTTCACCTACGTCCCGTTTTGGTCAGTGACCCGGATGCGCGGCCATCTTGGAGGTACTCGGATGTAAACACACTGCTGGATCAATGCTAATGACCGTTGATAAAGGATGGATAAACCACAGAAAAGCTCTTCAAAAGGCTACAGACGCAAAAACATACAGAGAAGGACTTGGTCCACGGGAAAGGGAACGATATTCTGGAAAGTTATAGTTTGTCGGTGGTGCCAATCCGTACGAGTTAGCTCCCTCGTCTTGGAGCAATGACAAGCCGGAGAGCCTCCCTTCGATTGAATACCCCGACATCGTAAACTACCTGGTTTCTACCCGTCATTCCAACAGACGGCACCCAATCTGAGTCATCCTTTTGATAAAGGTCAGACCTTTTACCTGGAATACAATGAGAAATATAGCACATTATAGCTCTACATTTTAAGAACTGTGTTGCTAGTGTAGCTAGGTGGTAGCTTGATATTATCATTACACTAGAAATTAAGAGCTTTTTTTCTTGATAATTGTTCATGTGTGAAATTAAGAACTAACAACATTTCACTTAACTTACCTGACACGAAATGGGCTGAACAAATTCGGTGTTGTCCAGATTTTTGCCACGCAGGTCTTGGTTTAGCTTTGCTAACCACAAGCGCCTCCTTTCCTCTGACAACTTCTGGCATTGGTCTCCCTGATTTTTAATAACCTTTGGAAGTCTATAAAACTCCAAGTGTCTCTCTCGGTCTGTCCGGTTGGTACAGCCGAAAACACGGCAATAATTTACCATTTTCAATGAAGACGTCCGATTTACTCCAGTGTGTGCGCTTTGTTTACGTTGCCGCGTGCCTCTAAGATGGCGACTTCTGGTTGGATGACGCGCCCAAAACCCTCTATTCTACGAAAACCAAACCAGCCAAGTATGTCTGAATGTATAAATCTAACCAGGTAATTTAAGTTCCCCAAACCATAATCAGAGTGACTGAAAGATGTGTAGATGGCGAGAAAATAATGGACTGTTTAAAATATTCTATTTTGAAAGAAAACCACAAAAAAAAGAAAAAAGGAAACATCTGATTTCCGTTTCCCAAGGCAAAAAGAGAAATTACAGCATGATTCCACAGATTTGCAGATCTCTCTAAGCAGCAAAAACATGAAGAAACTGTTTTCTGTAGGAGACTATCAGTCTCTCACACTGATATCAGTTTCCTTCAGTTAATTGATGTTTTTGAGCACTTGTTGATGCACAGCTCTGTAAAGGTCCTACCACACAAGAGGATCGAGATGTAGACGTAGAGTTGGCCATTGGATCACCTTCTTTTCTTTTTCAGCCATTCTGCTGTTGATATTTGGTGAGCTTGGGATCAACGTCCCGTGGCATGATCCAGTTTCAGCCAAGCTTTAGCTATCAGACAGATGGCTTCACATTTGAATGTATAATACTAGAGTATAAACAGGAAATATTAGTTGACTGACTGAAGCTAGAAAACAAGCACAAATCCTCCCTTTCACATCTGGTGTGAGTTGTTTGTGCAGATATGCTATCTTTCCAAACAAGCCATGTTTGTTCTGTCTTTTCCTGATTGTATTGTAATTTACTTGCTGGGATGTCAAATCCTGGAGAAATTAATAACTATATTGAATGTTTTCCACTTGAGAATACTCTTCCCCAGGGTAGAATTATAGACTCCAAATTGCCTTCCCACCGTGAAGTACAGCAACAATTGCTTTTCTAAGATCATTGCTGATGTCTTTCCTTCTTGGCAATATGTTGATACACACCTGAATGTTCCAGTTCAGCAAACTGGTGATACAGAGGTACTCACACTTGCTGATGATCAGTGAATCAACTACATTTGATTACCCTAAGCTGGTTAAAGTCTGTAAATAATGACCCTGTGTACTATGTTGCATGCTGATGTTCGTCTGAGGATGCAGTGACCTATTGTTGGATTTTTGCCAACTGTGTGCTGTTCTTTATATATGCAATGCAAATATAAACAAAGCTGTAAAGCACTAAATGAGAAGAGGCACGAGGAGGTTCAGACTGTCCTGTGCACCTTCCTTCAGAGATTTATTGGACAGCCAAATAAAGGCAGCTGAATCAAGCAGGTAGCATAAACTGTATTAAAGGACCTGGATAAATTCTCTGTGACATCACCCACAGGTATTCTGAGGAGTCGGTTTGAAGATCATGTTTCACATCTAACACCAGATGCCAGATGCCAATGGACAAGCATGCGTGATGACTGTCACCAGGAAGATGTGTGTGTGACAGTGACAGGAGGCTGCTTTGTGTTGAAAAAGCACCTTGAGTGCTTCCCAGACCAGAAATACTGCATGTCTTTCTTGTATTAGTGAGAGTTTGTCAAGCATGACAAATAGACATAAACAAATATCTTAGCAGAGGTTTCTGCACACAGACATGTAATTTAGTTTTTTTCTCCAGCTGAATGTGGACCCTAGACTCGAGTCATAATTTTAAAAATGATCCTTTTTGGTTTGCTTTAGATGACAACCAGTTGATAACAGATTTTTTTTTCAGAGGAATATCGAATTTTCAAATTGTTTAGCCTCTTTAGATTGAATTTACTACTGTAAAGTTGGACATTTTGAGATGAGGTTCAATCATAGACTATATAAGAAGAAATGGAGAAAGCCGAGTGATATCATCCATAAGTTTTTTTGAAGAGTGCCTTTGAAGCCTCTTTTTTTCTTGCACAGAGCTGTGCCATGTTCGAAAAACAGCAGAATTAGCAGGACTGGATATTTTAGCATTTATTAGCACCAAGCTCATCAACTCATAAGATATACAGTGCCTTGGTAAAAGTATTCGGCCCCCTTGAACTTTTCAACCTTTTGCCACATTTCAGGCCTCAAACATGTAAACATGTAAATCTTTAATTTTTTTTGTCAAGAATCAACAACAAGCGGGACACAATCATGAAGTGGAACAAAATTTATTGGATATTTTAAAAACTTTTTCAACAAATAAAAAACTGAAAAGTGGGGCATGCAATATTATTGGGCCCCTTTACTTTCAGAGCAGCAAACTGACTCCAGAAGTTCAGTGAGGATCTCTGAATGATCCAGTGTTGATCCTAAATGACTGATGATGATCATTAGAATCCACCTGTGTGGAATCAATCAAGTCTCCGTATTAATGCACCTGCTCTGTGATAGTCTCAGGGTTCTGGTTTAAAGCTCAGAGAGCATCATGAAGACCAAGAACACACCAGGCAGGTCCCAGATACTGTTGTGGAGGAGTTTAAAGCTGGATGTGGATGCAAAAAGATTTCCCAAGCTTTAAAACATCTCAAGGAGCTCTGAGCAAGCAATCATATTGAAATGGAAGGAGTATCAGACAGACCACTGCAAATCTACCAAGACTGCAAAGTCTGCAAAAGACCTGAGACTGGGATGGAGATTTATCTTCCAACAGGACAATGATCCAAACATAAAGACAAATCTACAATGGAACGGTTCACAAATAAACGTATCCAGGTGTTAGAACAGCCAAGTCAAAGTCCAGACCTGAATCCAATCCAGAATCTGTGGAAAGACTGCTGTTCTGTTCACAAACGTTCTCCATCCAACCTCACTGAGCTCCAGCTGTTTTACAGGAAGAATGGACAAGAATTTAGTTTTTCTGGATGTGTTAAACTGATAGAGACAAACCCCAAGAGACTGGCAGCTGGAACTGCAGCAGAAGGTGGCGCTGCAGAGTATTAACGCAAGGAGGGTCGAATAATATTGCACGCCCCACTTTTCAGTTTTTTATTTGTTAAAAAAGTTTAAAATATCCAATGAATTTTTTTCTACTTTACGATTGTGTCCCAGTTGTTGTTGATTCTTGACAAAAAATTAAAATTTTATATCTTTATGTTTTAAGCCTGAAATGTGGCAAAAGGTTGAAAAGTTCAAGGGGGCTAAATACTTTCGCAAGCACTGTACTTTATTTGTTCTATTGCTATGTCTGAACTATATAAAGGAAGAAGAAAAATGGAAGCTTAACACTGCAAGCTACAGAACTGGAGAGAAAAACCCACTTACCATCCAGCAGTTGATGGTGCGATAACAGAGCAACACAAACAGTAATGCACAATCATAAATGCCAAAGATGGCGTGGGCCCATGTGTAGCCTACGTGCGTATCTGCTACATGGAAGCATGAATCAGGCTTTAGAAGAAGCTGCCTGCTGCTTAGCTAAGCTTTGTCCTCAGACCGTTATCTGAGGATAATGGTCTGGTCAACACAAAACATGTTCTCTTTAATATATGAATGACTGTGCTCTGGAAGGTATTTATTCACGGCTCAGAAGCTATGCTTAGAAGTCAAGACTGTGCTAAGAACTAAATAGCAAAAGTGGCTGTAAGCCATTGGCTATGCCGGACCACCAATCGAAAGACCAGGCCCCTCATTATACAAAAATGTGCTGCTTTATATACAGTATTTTACCTGATGTGGTCCAAAAAAAATTTTCACCACCCATACAGTTGTCATAGATTTTCTTTTAAGCAATTTTGTCGACTAATGCAATCAGCTTTGAAAACTGGATGATATCCCTACGCCAAGAGAGATTTTCTCTTCCAGAAGGTTTGACAGGGTGAAAATATGCAGAAGGAGCTGGAGGAAAATGCACCAGACAGGTAGACCAGGGTGTGACTGCATTCCCTAAATGCTACTGACAGACAAAGCAATTTGAAGAGCGGATGGATGAATGTTTGCAAACAATGTTTGCCCGATGTCTCCTAACTTGAGACGGTCTGAACAACCACAAAGAAGGATGGTGATCCCTGCAGAATGAAGGCTTGCTAAGGTGAGCAGGATCTGCTTCGCCCTGTATCTCTATGTTGTTAATGTATCTGTCTGCATGCTGTTTTGGTGCCATAGAAGCTGAAGATGTTGATTTGCAGTAGGAGTATGTATATGTGTAAGTGCGTTTGTGCGTGTGTGTGATGGGATTTGTGGAAGTGTGGGCGGCTGTGCTGTTGCTGGTTCTCTGCATCTGGTGGAGAAGCTTTGTGGACATTTAGGCTCGATGTGCAGGTGCAGCATGTAGAGCAGAGCAACACCACCACCCCTCCACCTTTACATAAAGAGTGTTATGAAAGACAATCATCAATCTACTTTGATCCAGCCTGGTTGTGAGTCACTTCCAGCTGGAGATAAAAGTAGCCAAACTGCTGTTATGTCATCAGGGGGCAGTGTTTTACTGCACGGACTGCAGTCAGCGAGTGTTAACAAACTCTTCAGCACTTTTTTTTTACTTCACACCTCACTGTAGCACTCCTGTTTCTCTCTGTTCCTGTTCAGTATCCTGACTTTTGTGATAGCCAGACTGTGTACAAATAACTTCTGTGAATTATTTTTTTCATTACATTTCATGCTACATTCCACAGTAAGCTAACACGTGTTCACTTGAGCGCAAACATGCTGAAAATCATCGAAAACAACACAAACATGCCAGACTGCAACCACTGAATTCGTTTTCATATATGTTTTAGTAACATAGTGCATAGTGCTTAATTAATCTTGTAGGACACTTTCTGTCATTTTGGGTATTTCATGTATTGTTTTGGTTGTTGGATGTCTTTGCCTTCATCGGTTGTGTCTGCAGATGCTTTGCAGTCATTTTTTTGTGTTGCCGCAGCTCATTAGTGTATGTTTTTGATAACTTTGTTTGTCTTTGGATTTTTTTGGTTATTTTCTTTTGTTTTTGTTGTATTTTTGTCTCACTTTGCAGTTGTTTTTGTGCCTAAATTTATTTTTTGTCATTGTGGTTGCATTGTGTATTAATGCATTCTTCTCTGTGTTTATTAATGTTCTTGTTATATTATATATATTGTTTTATTTTATAAATCTGTAAATTTTCAGTAGATTCCATATTTGTCATTGATTCATTTCATTTACTGTTCACTTTGTATCATAACCTTAATAAAATATTTTCAAACTGCGCATTAAGCTAAATCACATGTTTTGCAGAGTATTGCCTGTGTAGCTGACTGGTTGATGGTGGGTTTCTCAGGGGAATCCACACCTGTTTTTATCCAGGTGAGCTATCAAAAAAGTTTGTTTTTTTTTCATGACGCAAACATCTATGGCCAGCATGGCCACTAAAGCTAAAGCCCTGATTCATTGTATATCTGTACATTAAAGACCCCCCAGTTTGCTTCAGGGGGCTTGTCTGCATGGTTACCTAGCTGTAATAAATTTATCTCAGGATTTAGGAACAGATTGAAATAAATATATTCTGCCATGAAATCATAATAACATCTCTGAAATTTCAAAAGATTCACATAGAAACACAGCAAAAGAGACAGGAAGCTTATGGAAAAAGCTGCTAAAAACTCAGATAGACAACAAATAAAAATAATACAGCAAAGGACAGGTACACTGGTTGCGTGTGCATGTGTGTGTAGATGTGTGAGTGCGTTTGTGTGTGCACATTGCAGTTTTGTGTGTAAGTCTTTGGAGAGCTTCTAAACCAGATCTCGTGTCCCATATGGCTTTTACTTTGAAGATTCTCTTGCAGCCGAATACCAGACGCTGCACTTACAGCAGCATGAAAGCCTGACTTGTTGGTTTAATGTGTTTAAATTCAGATGTTATAAAAAAGCTCCTGAGAGCAAAGAGTCTAAACGGGTTTTTAAAGAAGAGCAGACGCAACTGGAAAACTGATGAACATACGCTTTAATGTGGTTAGCTGGATCTAATGAGGACAGGAAGTTATTATTCTGCACATGATGGACCTGCTGCTCTCTGACTGGGTTACAGCAAGCCTGCTGATTGGTCCAGACTCATCATGAAATGGGGTCTCCCTTTCAGATGTTATTGTGTCATTTCAGCTTTTCATAACTTGAAGAATCACAGAGAACAGCTTGCAGGAGTGAAATTTGATGTTAGTTTTCACCTGTGTGTGTGTGTTTGCATCTCAGAACATTTCTGCCAAGTCAGTTTTAGTTTTAGGTTGAAATGAGTGAACTTTGTTGTCATGATTACAAAAATAGATACAAGAGGCACTTTGAACAGTTATGTGTGTCTGCTGCTGACTTCAGATAAACAAAATATGTTTTGAAGTCACGTTTCTGTTCATTTTGTGTGTCCTGTGTCTGTGGTTGTGTCACCAGCCATTGTGCTGGTTAATGGTTATCTTAGTGCTTGCTTTGTGTCTTTTTGGTGCCTTCATTTTATTTTTCTTTAGCTTTTCTTACTCTTTGTAGTCATTTTGTGTATTATGATTAGGATTTTCTGCAACCTTTGTGAAGGCTGATTTTTTGTTTGAATAATGTAAAGCTCATGAGATAATTTTCCCAGTGCACATCTAAGACGGGTTCCCAATGTTGTTGCTGTTCTACAAGGTGTATGAAAAAGACAAAAACAAATTTGCAATTTTCAGTGGCTTTAAGTAAATTCCTTGCATAGGAAGCCAAACCTCATCAGGCACTTCAAGGTCAGTCATGTTTTAAGAAAAGAAAGAGTTTTTAAAGCCTGATAAAACGAGGACTGTCATGTTGACTCAGTTCAGCAGTAGCCATGAACTCTCCTGCTCATTTTGGGTCCATTGACAGTAGTGCATCTGACATTCAGCGGTCCATTAGTACAGAGTTGAGATGACAGCAACCTGAAGGCAATGTCCACGGAGTACAAATAGTCCTTTTTTTGTACACTCACAAAGTTGAAATTACAGAGGTTAGTCTGGTTGGACTTTATTTGACATTTCTGAGTCTTGTCAGAATCTTAAAATTGAAATTTATTCGGATGTCCCTACTTGCCCTCTGATGTTGCTACTTACCCTCTGGGCTTAATTCAATTCAGTTCAATTAAATCTTTTTTGTATAGCGTCTGTTACAATGTCAGTTGTCTCTAGGCGCTTTACAGAGACCCAGAGCATGACCCCCAGGCAATCATTAACTCAAAATTGGCTTACATCAACATCTGTTATGGTGCAAATACATATTCTGTTCTCACTCAAAACTGCTATGATTCATGTCACTTTGGTCCCTAACAAGTGTTCACTCACTACTGTCTAGTAGTAGACTGAAGGTTTTTTAAGTCCAGAATATTCCCTTAACAGCTAACTATGGTCAATGATAGCTATAAGATGAAACTGGTTCACACAGCTACAATGGACATCATGCCAGAGGTGAAGAGAAAATGACAAGGTGACTGAGCAAAAGACCAAATAAGAAAAAAATCTCAGACTGTGTTGTAAAAGCAACTTCATCTCCAAGTCAGAGCTTAAAAATTGCTAAAACTCCTTTGTATAGTTTATTTTAACTATTCATTTTCATTTTTTAAATTATAATGTCAGTTTCAATGACATTTGAAGGAATATTTGATTACTTTTAGGAAGTGTTGTCTTGCTCTTGTGGTCCTCCATCCCTACTATTGGGAAAAACCGCCAAAGTAACTTTGGACTCCCTTCTCACTTGTCTCTTGCAACTACTGTGTATGACTTTAGGGCACCATATCATTCATCAACGACAATGGAACTTGCTCACAGAACTGCAATGGATGTCAGAGAGGACTAAGAGACTCAAGAAAGTAATGATGAAGTGAAAACAAGAAAGAGCAAACAAAAGATGAAAAACAGTAACTGTGTTGTGACTTAACCTTTACACCGATAGGGGAACCGCTTAACTAAAAATTGCTAAGAAACACTAAAAGTTTCTTTGTGATGCTTTAAGCAAACATGCAGGAAAATGACCTGTAGTTTTTATGGATACATTTTGTGGACACAGCAGTTGAGGTCAACTGCAGGTGCTAACAACAAGGCAGCATGGTTTAAGAGGTCACCTGACTTTTACATCATGGAAACATTTAAAACTGAGTTCAACTTTGTCAGCCACAAGTTAGCCACAAACAAAATGGTGAGTAAAGATATAATTCTAGTTATGGAGGTTCAGATACTGGATAAACCAACTGGCTCAGCACAAAAAAAAGGAAGAACCTTAAACAAACCTGAATTCTATAAATCTGTACTTCACTGAAGTAACTCTGTCTGCTTTCAAGAGAAGACTTACAACATCTGTTTGAAAGAGCTTATATTAATTCACAGTTTTTTTGGTTTGTTGTATTTTATTTTATTTCTGTCTGTATTCAAATGTGTGGCTGTGTTTTGTATACTTTTATTTGCTTCTTTGGCTACAAATCTGTTTATATTTGTTATTTTTTCAATTTGTTTTAAAAGTGCCATTGAGCTTTTTAAATATCTTCATCTAAGCACTTATAAACATTCATTGATTATATAAATATCAATGTGATTATGAATCTAATTCTTTACTGATAACAAAGTTGAATCAAATGCAATTTTACTCACGACTCTTGTGAAGTCTGACCTTCCAGGTTGACACAAGGCCTGGAAGCCATGGAGATGAAGATACGCAGCTTGAGTATTTTTGAAATCTATGGAAAGAGCAACAAGCTTCAGCTCCCATTCAGCATCCTTGAAGAGGAGTTCAAGGTCAAAATATGGATATGTAAGAATGGGAGTAGCTAGGAAGATCTGGAGATGGCTGAGTCCCTGCTGAGGCACAGGGCTTGGTCAGAACAGTGGCCATTGCCTAAACAGGTTTGGGACCGATTGCTCAAACCCTATATGAAAAGGCGCATGGGTAAGTCAGGCATGAGCCCGTACAAGAGGAAGTGCTGACTGGTGTTGAAAAAGGAAGATACAGCAGGCTGGTTTGTATGCAACAGCAGGGAGCATGGACAAGCTGAGAGGGCTCAGTGGAGAAGAAAAGTGGCAGGAAGAACCCCAGCAAGTTCTTGGTCCAGACAGTCTATGATATTTTGCAATACAGCGATGCAATACAAAAGCACCTTTTTCAACCATGTCTTTGCATCTCTGTTCATAGCAGCCAGTTTTAGGGGTGGAGTCAGACTCTGGACACTAGTTTACTCACCTTGCGCCTTTTTTCAAATTGATGTTAAAGATTTACATTCACTTTAATGTAATTAGTGAAATCAAATGCTCAAAAAAATAATAAAAGTAATTATAATTAAACCCAGAAAAAAAATTAACTTTTTCTTTTCTAAGGTCACCTCTGTGTGCACCACTGATTACATGATATCCTTTTTCAATTTAATTTGTTTCACATTCACAACTGTTGTTTTCACTTTTGCCCAAACACACATTGGTCAATATCAGCCTTGGTTGAGTGTCTTGTTTCAACTGGCCTGAAGTGGAAAGCTGAAAAGCACCACAACTATGCATTTTTGTTCCAGAGTTGGCCTTTTTTTTAAATAATTTGTTTGTACCTCTCTAGGCAAACTATAAAATGTCTAAATGAAGCAGAACTGCGACTGGAAATCGTTTGTCCACGACTTCTAGA